>CM076574.1:1361595839-1362195839 GCA_034641835.2 Pinus albicaulis
CTCTTACGTGAAGAAAATGGATTTGTGATTGGTCTCCTAGATTGTCTGTTGCCAGCTCCACAAGTTCACAATTAAAAATGGTAAAATTCTCACAAGAGGTGAAAAGGTGAAAAGTAATTTATTTTTACTATTTCTTTCATTTATAACCTTTTAGAAACCCTAATTAGGTTTTTAAGCTTATTTTTCAATTATTTTAATGTTTTATCTTGAAAATTAGGTTTTACGTGTGTTTCTTGTGCAGCAACAGGTCCTAAACAAAATGACGATGAAGTGACGACTTGTATTTTATTACTTTTTCGGACTCCGTAAAAACACGAAAAAGGCACCCCCTGGAGTCATCTTTCAACTCTTTTCTGACTCTTGAAAATTGAAAATATTTCCAAGACTCTTGTCATTTTGAACTTGTTAAAGGCTGCGAAACTTCATCTGCCCAGTATACGTTTACCCCTTTTTGGGCTAGACCGATTATTTACGAAAAAGGAATACCTTAGCCAATCGCGACTAAGAGGTTCTCGCATATATTGTTTTCTACCTTTTTGGATCTGTGAGACTATCTACAAAAGGGATCTGTTGAAGTTTTCTTTTCCGCTTCTTTTCAAACTCTCTAAACATGAAAATATGTTGATTTCTTCCTTTGTCAGACTCATTAAAACCTAAATGACATCATAAATCGTCACCATGACGTAACTGAGTTCCTCCTTCCTAGGGCTAATAAAATGTACTAGGATGGATTTTTGTGAAGGAAAAACTTATATGACAAGCATATGCTATCCCCTTCAAGCTTGTTTCTAAAAATAATTGGGTTACTCGCTAGAAATGGTTGGGGAAAATGGAACCAGTTCTCAGTCGTGTCGGCAGGATGTCGCCCTTGAACATGACACTTATCTGCAATTTGTGTCGAGTTGGGGACATCCCATTTGTAATTTTGCCTCCATGAGTTTGGGTTATTTGTTTTGACCTCTCATCTGCTCTTTTCCACATCATCGTGATCTCAGATCCCTTGATGTCAAATACTGCCAAAGTCCATATTCATGTCGCCAATATGTTCAAGAGAAGTTTCCTTCTGCAATTTTCAACCCTTGATCCTCTGTTTAGTCTTGTTTCACTATCATCTTATTCCTCTATCTCGTGTCAATGATGTGGGAAAAATTATTTCCCTTCTTCGACAAATCACTTCATGTCGAATTCATCTCATTATCCAAGAAGCTGATCTAGATACTCCCTTCGGGTACCTTGGAGCTTGCATGCCTCAATGGCAAGTTCTTCGCATTCAACAACACGTCCTCATCATTGGCCTTTGATCGATAGATTTCGTGGATGTTTGATTCCACCTCATTATTCACATTTCGTGGTTTGTACTAATTGTACCTTGAGAGCCATTGTCATTATTAGCGGTTTCTCTTGCACCTGTTAACAGCTTTCATCATTGGTTGTTAATTAGGTGATTTTCTTTCATGTTTGGCTTCAGCTCACTCATTCGCATGCTTGAATTTGTACTTGTTCGGGTCGATATGGAGCACAAGACCTTGGGTTTTGTCTAATGAAATCTAGGCTGTGAGATGATTTGGTTTATCATGACTATATACATGACTCTTTTGATTGGATGGTGGCGACCATACCTGAGTCTATTTGATAATCCTTCTTACTAGATGGTTGCGTCCATACCTTAGATCTTATTACTGAATGTACTCTATTATGGATGGTTGTGCCCATACCACATATTCATGTATCAAAGATATCGATTGTACTTGTTCTTGTAGGTCTTACGATAGCGCTGTTTTGGTTTGGGCCTGTTCTCATAAAGCATTCACCCCTCCCTCTCTCTTGGACCTCATGCTTTAAGGGGCATATGTTACACAATATTTTGTCAGCATCCCTGCAATCCACATTTTAAACATTGGAGGACCTGTTAGGACTCTGTAACAAGCAAGATTGGTAAAGTCCGATCACAGAGTTAACATCATTTCAACCAACTTTGGGATTCTAGGATCTAGCCCTCCTGAATCCGGAGAGGGATCTCTCCAATATGTACAAAGATGGATATTGTCTTTGAAGTTTAGGATGATGATATTAGGCTAGTTATGAAGGCCAAGGGTTTTTTTTGGTTTTCTCAGATGGTTGAACATAGTTGCTGCCTGAGACGGAAAGATCTATATGCAAATAGGTTCAAAGGTGAGAAGTTGCAAGTGAGCAAAATAAACTTTGATTATAAAGAAAGATGATAGCAATTTTTCAATCCATTGGGCTATGGAGTCATAAGAGAATTTAATTGAAACAACCAGGTTCAAGAGTAATCTATGGGGCAAGTCATCTAGGCCTAAGGATCTCTTTGAAGTTTGATTTATGGAATGGGGTGATACAAAAGAAAGGGAATTCAACAGATGCAGAACAAAGAGCAGCCCAGGATCTGGTAAGTACTTTGAAACTAGCCAGCCTTTGACCAGGCACTTAAGAAAAACATAGAAGCAAACTAGGATCTGGTAAGTACTTTAAAACTAGCCAGCCTTTGATACACTTCTAATAGAACACAAATTTAAAACAAAGGGAAACTTAAAAGGCAACCTTTGGAGCAGGAAGTAGCGGGCAGGGCTCACCTTTCTCCTCATCTTAGTCCTTCTTTACTTAGTTACTTTCAAGACAATCACCAAGATCACACAGAATGGCCCAAGATCTGATAAGTACTTTGAAACTAGTCAGCTTTTGACACATTCTAAGGGAAACAGACAAATAGTTGAGCAAACAAGAAAGGGACTCAGGGCTAACCTTTGATTTCCTCAGTTCATTCCTTACACAACATCTATGAAAGTAACATTTAAAAATAACATTCAGCAGTGACGAAAAGATGAGGGAACGCCAGCATCTCTGTGCTTAGACTGAATTAAATCATTTCTAAATAACACAATTAGAAGAAAACATTGGGATAAATATTTTTCAGCCAGAGAAGGTCATTGATGCACAGCAAACTCTAACACTGTTTAAACTGTTCTTTATAGTAGAAAATGAAACAAGTTGAAAACAGAAATAAAATGACAAGTTACAGTAAGAATAACATCACCATCGGCATAGACCAGGATCCCATAAATCAGCTTGTATTGATTGCTTCAAACCGGTTACAATCTTCACATCCAATGTTTTAATTCACCTCTCTTCACAACCTAATCTATCTGTTACAAGCAGAGCTCCAAGGGCCCATGAAACCACTATTTACAGTCAAGAGCTTTCCACTTAGAAACAGCTACAGCGCTACAGCAATTACATTGACAACCAACTAATCCAACCCCTCACTCACCTTCTTCTGGAGTATATATAGAAGGATGAGGAGGTGAGATCTAATAAAAAGATCTCAAATACAATTAATGCAGAATTAATGTCTTCCTGACCCCGTGAGGTTCGATGAAGAAATTCTACAGGTGTTACATTGCATTAATGTGTTTATACTTAAGAAGTAAGCTCGAAGAGAGCTTATGTTGACCTTTGAGGCTCTGCGTACTGTTAGGGTTACTCTGCAAACATTCTGTCGTTGAAATTAGGTGCAGTAATACTTCTTTGGTTGTTCGAGGCATAATATCTGATTCTGTTCAATAAATTCATCCTCTGATTGAGCTTTCTGAGGCAATAGGTGGCACTGTGGTGGTTGAGGAATCAATTCGCCTCAAAGTATGGCGGTGGAGGCGATCTGAATGATGAACACTTTTAGGTTTTGCTTTAATCCGTGCTCTGAGCCGGGGATTATGCTTTTGATAACCGTCGTAGCCGTAATCCCCGCCAATCTTCTCATAAAACTACTGCTCTGGTTTATTCTGTCTTCAAAACCCGATACTCTTTCTCTGCTCTGATATCGATGGCATTCTTCGAGCTTTACAGGGATGTATGGCAACCAAAGCTCATGAAACTTTGTAGATATCTTTGTTCTTCTCCGTATGATCAATTCCCTGGACTAATCGGAAGGACTGGAGTCGTCACCCCCATCCTTTAGATCTTCATAGAACACGGAGAAAAACCTTAAAAACCTGTAAAAAACAAGAAAAATGAGGAAATCCTGCGTTATATGGATAGACTGCATCGGAGGGCGTGCGGGAGAATTTGAGCGATCAGAGCCGTTGATCACATTTCAATCAACGGTTGGGAGCATTTTGAACAGTCAACGGGGAGAAAGGTGGACTGTATAACGGAATCGGAAGAACCAATGAGAGCCGTCGATCCGCGGGGATCGACGGTAGGGAACAACTCTTGAACGTGCCAGCGACGATTTAACGGGCGGGCTAGTTCGTTAAAGGGCGAGCGGGAAAAGTGATCAGGGGCCTTCGGATGGGAGGGCCCAGATCTGACGGCAGGGATGAATCCCGCTGCGGGGCCATAGGACAAGGTTTAACGCGCGGGAGACGGACATGGCACGGCGGTTTTCGGGGTGAGGTGGAGAACACGTGTCGGCCAGCGTGTGGGATCGCTGGCCGACGGTATAAAACCGCTTCTGGACGAAAGGTGGTGCGGGCACAGACCGGCAGAAATGGAAAACAGCGCGGCGGAAAGGGGGGGGGGTCCACCAGATGACGGGTACACTCCGCACCGTTGATCCGTGGGACAGATCGATGGCGGAGTTTTAATATGATTTTCTTTGGTGGAAAAAATAAAATAAACCCGACACTGCATTTTACAAAGGTTTTTAATGTTTTCGGGTGATAAATTATTTCTGAGGGTTAAGCGCCTGGCGGTCTTAGCGCACGGTTCTGGCGGGGGGACATATGAAGGAAGAAACGGAAAGGGGCTTAGCCTGAGGGGCTAAAGCCTAACGCATAGAAACGTATGTTTTTCTATGGTTTTTTAAATGATTTTTGCAAGAGGGGAAAAGTTCCGATAGGTCAAAAAGAGGGTTTTAACCTTAGGAAATGAGATTAAATGGAGGAATAAGGAATATAAAATGGTTTGGTGGAGTTTTTTATGGGTGAAAGGAGACTTAAAGAAATGAAGGAAAGATGGAAGAAGGGGGGAGAGAAAAGAGGAGGAGGATGCAGCAATATTTGATCAGGATTTTCATGGATCATCAAAGGCAGAGAGGACAAAGGGCATATAGAACCAATCAGTAGTTTGGAACCTTACCAACAGACTTCAAGTACCAACAATTTTCAGGATTGAATTTGTTTCTTGAAGGCTGCAAAGAATATCTAGCCACCAACTGATATGATTGTAAAATACAGGTGGCTAACAGGACCATTTTAGTGACTTATGTGTATTTTCATACCTTGCTAAAAGTGTCATTACATCCCTAAGCATGTTAAGAACATATTCTCTGTTGATCATTCCTCAAGAAGACTCTAAAAAATATGTGAGTTTGGGTCAGTACTAGTAGGCAGTTATGGCCTCGCGCCCATTTAAAAATTAACACTGAGCCCCGTGCCCATTGGCGCTTTGTCTCAGAAGGGCACCTGCGCCGAGCTATTTTTGGAAAGTTTTTTAAAATAGAAATGAAGTTTCCATACCTAACAACTTCATGAGCAGAGTCATCATGATTTTTTCGACTAAATAACATCGATTTCCTCCCTTTGGATTCTTGTGTCCTACAATTGTGAAAATTCCCAAAGGGATAGACCTCTCCTCCATCTTATGAGGGATCCCAAACCACCTCCTCCTCTCTTATAAATACTTCCTTCTCACATTGTTTCAGGTAGCTAAACAGTCATTACTATAGCTGGTGTGTAGTAGAAGGCAAAGAATAACCCCTTCTCAAGAGAGATTTTAGGCATGTTGCCTCACCAAGTCCGATCCCCAAAGAATTCTTGAGACGCGTCCGAGTGAACCCGTCGAAGGAGGCTGCAACATCAAGGAATTAAGGTTGTAAACTTATTTCCTCTATCATTAATACATGATTCGTTTTTTGGTTCCAATTTTGTGTTTAATCGTATGCAAAATGTTTGATTCTCCTTGACCAATCGAATAGATGTAAATTAAAGTATGTTTTTGTATGTTGTCATCGTTCACTTGATCTCTGTGCAGGTACATAGAAATTATCACTAAAGGATTGTGACATGTGAAAACAAAGATCGGAGGACTGCTGCTGCGTGCTACAACAAAAGTGTTGGACCAAGGTAGGTCATTTATCCCATCTCACTTTTAATTTATAAGATAGGAGTCCAAAATTCCAGCATGTTCCCTTGTTGCTAGACCCACCCTAGGGCTAAAGGGATCGCCCTTGTCTGCAAAGGGGATTTTCTTGCTCAACAGTATATGATCCCTAAAATATCATATTTAAAAGAATCTAGAAGGAGAAGCAACCCAGCCAAGCTGACCTACCCTCATTTTCTCTAGAAGATTCGCCTTCCTCATCTCAGAAATCTGACATCTATGGTCCTAGCTCCACAGCGCGTGTACTTTGGTATTCTCCAAAAGCCTCTGCTTAGCCAGCTGACCCATAAAATACAAATTTGAATTCGTCGATTCTTCCCTACCTCCCTTGCACCCTACTACTGAGGCTGAAGAAGTTAAAGAAGTTGCAGCACTCCAAAGCTCTTTATAGATAAATATCCAAACCTCTACTGAGCATATACCCGTTATACCTCAACCAACTCATCCTCATAACTTACCACCACCACCCCTCATGTTTATGTCTGGCTTCCTCCTGAAAAATTATGCTTCGTTGGCTCTATGTGAGGTATTGAATGATATGCCACAAGATTATCTCAATCTCTTGCCTTAGTTCATTGGGGAATATAATACTTCAGCGTAGAGACATATTGAAAAATTTTGTGCCTTTGCTGAGAATGTGAATGTAGAGTAATTAGATGTGGTGTTAAGTATTTTCATCCAATCCTTGGATGGAGAAGCTCGGAAGTGGTTCAAGTCTCTAGTCGATAACATAGTCACCACTTGGGAAGAAATGGAGAATTTCTTCACACTAAAATGGGGAGAAAAGAGTGATCATGGATATGTTCTCACAGAGTTCAACGCTCTTAAAAAGAGACACAATGAGGATGTAATAGAATTTATACAGAGGTTAAATAAGCTCACATAATAATCTCACTATTTGAGATAAAGCCTCTCAAGCATTTGCTAAGGTGGTCTTCGCAAGAGCTTTCGAACCGGAGTTTGGGTTCACCCTAAGAGAAAGAAAATCCACATCTCTGGATTAGATCCAAACTGATGCATTGGAGGTAGAAGAAAGATTTTCTTCTACTGGTAAATTCAAAGGTAAGATAGAGCATGAATCCTGAAGAAAGAACAGGGAGGAGGCTTCTACTTCTAATCAGGAGAGAGAATCACATGAGTATATAATTGAATAAATGAATAAGTTGATAAAGAACCTCCCAAATAATCTGGTTAAGCTTGAATTGGAGGCCAAGAATTCCCCTCCTCATTCCAACCAAATGATTCCTAACCGTGGGTTTAACCCCCAGTATCGGAATCCCCATCTACATTTTTTGTAGCGAGAAAGGAAGGAACAACAAGATCACATCCAACCTCCTCTATACTTGGAAGGAGAGTTGGAGGAACGATCCGAGGAAGTCACAGACAGCCAAGAGAATCAATTCCTCACTTACTCTGATGATGATGAGGGTGAACTCACCCTGCAAGGGGATCAAGAAGAGAAGTAATTCCCTCCTAAAGACCGAGATATTGACAATTACTGCAGGCAGTTCGTGGATTTCATGCAAGCTCAACTCCACGAAAGGTATGATCTTAGGTCCTCCAAGAAGAGAACCCGAGTGCAAGAACAAAATGAAGAGTCCATATCAAGAGAAAAAAACCCCTCCTAGTTTTGCTAATAATGGGAAAAATCCATTAGAAGAGTCATCCCTACATAAAACAACTGCATCCACGTCCACAAAGCAAGAAGTTGATCCCCCCAAAAATGAGAAGTCCTCATCTGTAACCTTGGACTTGCCCAACCATCCTAAAGAGCAGTCCAAAGAATTTATTACAGAAAAATCCCCCACAGCATTTAACCTCCAGAAAAAATTAGATAAATTCAAGATTTTGGTTCCCCTGATCAAGCTCCTGAAACAGCTTTCATACAAAGCTCAAGTGTCCCAATTCATGCAACCCCATGGTGTAAGCCCTATACCTGATAGCCTCAATCTCCAAGAAGAATGACCTACGGTGGTTTTTGGACCTCATGTAGAAGAGCAGGACTTAGCCACTCCCCTGTTCTATGTGACTCTAGTGATACATGACCTATTGTTGCACAATTGCATGTTGGATTCCGAAGTTTCACATAACCTGTTGCCATTTTCTGCCATGGAAAAATTGGGGTTGCAGATTACAAGGCCTTAAAAAGACCTGTATTCTTTTGATTCCAAGAGGGTGAAGTGCTTGGGTATGATAAAATATCTGATAGTAAACTTATCCCAGATTCCGGCCAAAAGTGTGGTAATGGACATTGTTGTAGCTGATATCCCAGCTCGATTTGGAATGTTGTTGTCCAGATCCTGGGGTTCAAAGATTGGAGGATCAATCAAACTTGACCTCACCTACGCCACTATTCCAATGTTCGGTGGGGAGGAAAGAAGATTATACCATGAATCTAGGTTTGTGAAGATGGTCAACAAAGCTAATGGTTCGACAAATTCTCCAGTTTATGGCAAGGAGGGTGAATTATCTTGTCTTATGTTCGAGGAGGATGAAAATTTCCTGCAAGAAATGAAGGTTTATCCTCTAATATAGGAGAATCCCATAAGAAGAATGGAAAACAAAATTTGGACCTTGCAGTTTGATGGGGCTTATTCACAAGAAGGAAATGGGGCTGGGGTACTCTTGATATCACCAGAAGGTTGCTTAGTTCCCCTCTCCTTTAAGCTATAATTTGAAGCCACAAACAACGTGGCTGATCATGAAGCCCTATTGTTGGGATTGCAGGTAGCACGGAACATGAACATATAGAACCTCGAGGTGTTTGGAGATTCAAAGCTAGTAGTGAGACAATTCAGGAGCCAATTCCAAACTAAACACCTGCGGCTTAGAGCTTACAAGAACGAGGTATGGGATTTGGTTGAGAACTTATTCTCTACTTTTAACATTCATTTCATGCTAAGGGATAAGAATAGAATAGCCGACTCACTATCTATGGATACTAGTAATTTCCGCCCCCCGTAGAATCCCTTGCTCAGATATGAGTTTGAAGTGCGATATCGCCCCTCCATTCTAGACAACGTAAAGCATTGGCAAGTCTTCAAGGACGAGGAGCAGGTCAAGCGTTTTATGGACATGGTGGGCGAGTTCTCAAATTTGGTGATCGACTCAGTGACCGAGGATGACAGTGAAGAGCCAAAAAACATATGGGAGGAGACACTGGTCGGGCACCACATTTTGCAGTTAAAGGGAATTGTCATTCCCAGGGGTCTCGTGCCATTGGAGAGGTTGTTTGAAAAAATATATCCCGGTGAACCCCAGCAAAATGACCCTCGACGAGCCTGTCAGAGATGTGAATATTGGGACAAAGGAAGATCCAAAGGTGGTGAAGCTATCAAAGGGGATCCCTGAAGAATATCAAGATCAGTACCTAAGGTTGTTTCAATCATATAAAGATGTATTCGCTTGGTCATATGAGGATCTGAAGACTTTCGACATTGACGTCATACAGCACAAGGTACCACTCAAATGAGATGCTAAGCCTCATAAGCAGAATTTGAGGTAGATCAATCCTCTCCTCCTTCCAGCTATCGAAAAATAGATAAAGAAATTGTTGCGAAAAAAGATCATTATCCCTATGAGGTATTCAAAATGGGTAGCCAACCTGGTTCCGGTGAGGAAGAAAAACGGTGAAATCAGACTTTGCATGGACTTCCGAAATATGAACAGAGCCTCATTCAAAGATAATTACCCCCTTCCGAAGATGGACTACATCTTGCAAAAGGTAGTGGGATCCTCCCACATATCCATGATGGATGGTTTCTCAGGATATAACTAGGTGACGGCGTGTCCTGAAGACCAGAAGAAGACGGAGTTCACCACGCCTTGGAGAACCTTCATATACGCATGGATGCCCTTCGGTCTAATCAATGTCAGTGCCATGTTCCAGCACGCAATGGACATTGCCTTCATTAGAGATCAGGATGAGTTTATGGTGATTTATCTGGATGACATCACTGTCTTCTCGAAGAATGACGTTGAACACATAGACCATCTTCAATGAACCTTCGATAAATGCCGCAGGTATGGCCTGTCTTTGAACCCCCAAAAATCCATGTTTGCCGTGGAAGAAGGAAAATTACTGGGGCATATAGTAACTAAGGAAGGAGTGAATATTGACCCAGAATGGGTGGAGGTGATAAATGGAATTTCTCTACCAAGAAACAAAAAAAAAAGTACAAGTATTCCTGGGAAGAATAAATATCCTAAGAAGATTCATACCAAATTATGCCGAGATCATCTGAAACACCACTGAAATGCTAAAAAAGAAAGATGAAGTGAAATGGACTCTTCAATCGAGGGATTCTTTCAACAGATTCAAGCAGTCTTTTGCAAAAGCTCCAATGTTGGCAGGTCTAGATTATGGGAAGCCCTTCATGATTTTCTCTTTCGCCTCTCCTCATACAATAGTTGCAGTGCTGCTACAGAAGAATGACGACGGGCATGAACAACCTATTGCGTTCTTCAGCCAGGTCCTGCGAGATTCTGAATTAAAATATAATATCCTAGAAAAGCAAGCATACACTCTGGTCAAATCTCAAAATTCATTCCGTGTGTATGTGTTACAATCTTCAATAACCGCCTACGTTCCCACTGCGGTGATGAAGGATATTCTGGTGCAGGGCGACAGTGAAGGGAAGAGGGGCAAGTGGATAGCTAAGATTCAGGAGTATGAAATGGACATAAAGCCTACTAAACTCATTAAAGGCCTGGCAAAAATTCTGTCTGAATCCAACTGTCAAGCTCTAGGGATAAATATGTCTATGGCAGGAGGAGAAGCGTTGGAAGACACAAGAGCACAGCAAGGCATAGAACCATAATGGTTCTCAAGCTTCTGTGGTTTTTGTTATTTGCAGAAACTGGATTATCCACAGTATCATAAAACAATTGTCGACGTTTCGAATCCCAACGAGGATCCATCTTCAGGACGAGGAATGAATGAAGAACGAAAGAAGGACGCAAGAGGTCAATGTATAAATAGTGAAGGCTAATGATGATGATTAAAGGATCTGACAATAAATTATGCTAACTAATATATATATATATATATATATATATATATATATATATATATATATATATATATATATATATATATATATATATATATATTATTAAAAATTTTAACTAAAATTAATTTCTTTTTATTTTAAGCTTATTATTATAATGTCATTTTAAATGATAAATATTTAAAAAAAATTAATAATTATTAAAATAATAATTATTATTATTATTAATTAATTAAATTTTTATTTTTAGTTATCTATATTATTAATTGAATTAATTCTAATTCTAAAATAATACCCTAAAATTAATTCTAATTTATTATAAATTTAGTATTTAATATCTAAAAATAATTCCAATGTCTAAGTTTTATTAATGTAAGGGAAAATATTAAATAACACTAATATGACATGATTTTTAATCTTAAAAATATACCTAAATATATGTTACTAAATGAATTTTAATCAATTCTCATTAATTAAACCCTAATAAATTTTCAACTTTTAAATTTTAAATTTCATATTAATTAATTCCTAATAAATTCTAAATTCTAAAACCTTATTAAATTTATAATATCCCTAAAATAATAATTAATGTCTAAAATTAAATTCAAAGTCTAAATTTTTATTTAACTTTTAGAGTAACCAAATTTGCTAAATTCTAACCTAAGATAGTGAAATTAAATTATAAATGTAAGAGAAAATATTAATTAACACTAATGTGATAGTTTTTAAAATAATATACCTAAATATATGTTACTAAATGAATTTAATCAATTCTCATTAATCAAACCAAATAAATGTTAATTCTAATTAATTTTATTTTTATTTTTTTAATTCCTAATAAATTTTAATTCTAAAACTTTTTTATAAGTTAGATTTAAATTTTTAATAAGCTTCCATTTACTCATAATAAATATTAATTAATTAATTTTTATTAATAGAATAAAAATTAATTAATGAAAATAATTATTACGAGTAAGTGGAATAATAAGAGTTTCTGAGCTGACACGACCCTAAACTAGTTAACTAAAAAGGAAGGAGAAGTATACCTGCAAAATTATACCTTGGATGAGGACAAACCTAGGGAGAAAATCTGTCTAATAAGAGGTCACCAACTATCACTAATCTTGTATCCTTCGTACCGTTGATGTTATGCGGGTGTTTTATAATCTCCAACGCTTCTCTAATCTTACGTCTCTGATAGTGTTCCTCCCTTGAAATGATTCTAGCATCCTCAAGGCGTAAGTGATGTTTTGTTTTTGAGGAGTGATCAGCAAGAGCCGAGGTTCGTGATCGCTCATGTATAATATCGGCACCATGCTCTTTCAGATGCTTCTGAAGAGAGCACCCAATTTCGTCAATATAACTCTTCCCACAAGAACAGACAATCTTATAAACACCTTTAAGCTGCCCCTCAGTAATGCTATCTTTAACTGAGCGCATATTTTGTCCAATGGTTCCTGCTTCTGAGAATTGTGAAAAAATGTTACTCTTCCCAAAAACCCTGGCAATCTTATCTGTCACGTCCTTAATGTATGGCAGAAAAACCCTTCCACCCCTCTCTTGAGGATCCTGGCGTTTCTTGGATACAACAGCACTTTTTGCTCTGTTTATGGCTTTCCTGATTTCTCTTTCCTTATACCCTAAACCCAAGAAAAAAGATGTTAGGTGAGAGATTTATTCCTCCAGGTGCTCCTCATCTGATATTCTCAGGGCTCTTACAGTAAGAGTGTTGAGGACACCAAAATTTTTAGCAGGGTGATGGTAAGATTTAGCGTGAACGTAGCTTTCAGTATGGGTTTTCTTCCTAAAAACTTGTTCCCCTAATGTTCCATCTTCTTTTCTGGTAACCAGTACATCCAAGAAAGGAATGCTCCTATTTTCTTCCATCTCCTTGGTAAACTTAATTTCTGAGGAAATTGAGTTGAGGTGATCGAAGAATTTCTCGAGGTTCTCCCTACCATGTGACCACTTTATGTTAGTGTCATCTACAAATCGCTTCCACCAAGATGGACTTAAGGGAAAGGAAGCAAGGGCTTTCTTCTCAAATTTTTCCATGAATAAGTTTGCCACAATAGGTGAGAGTGGCGATCCCATTTCCACACCAGATACCTGCTCATAGAATTCCCCTTGGAAGCTGAAGAAGGTGGATCGTAAACAAATCTCAGCAAGCTTGGTTGTTTCAGGATTTGTGACCTCATTAATAACCTGCATTTCTTCATCTAAAGGGATTTTGGTAAACAATGAAACCACAGCAAAGCTTACCAGGATGTCATTCTCCTCCACCCTCTCTTTTTCAATAAGCTTAACGAAGTCACTTGAGTCCTTGATAAAGGAATCAGTGTTCCCAACAAGAGGTTTGAGAATTTTTGCGACATATTTCACCAGTTCATAGGTGGGGGATCCAATGGTATTGAAAGTTGGTCTAAGAGGAACCGCATATTTATGAATCTTAGGAAGCCCATAAATTCTCAGAGTGACCTCACAGGAGGGTGTCAATTTCTTCTTTAACTTATCCTCCAGATGGGAGTTCAAGATTGCCTTCTTAACCTCTCTTAAGATCTTTGGCAAGGGATTGGACTTCAACTTCTTATAGTTGTCGTAATCCAAATGCTCTTTCATTTTTCTAATATAATCCTCCTTATCTAAAATGACAACAGCCCCTCCCTTGTCTGCCTTAAGGACCACAATTTCGTCGTTATTGCGAAGGGCTCTAAGACCGCTTATCTCCTCCTTGCTAAGGTTACTTTTAGGGGGTTTAGCTTTCCTTAGAATCAGGGAGCATTCCTGTCTAAGAGCTTCTTTTTTATCCAAAGGTAAACCTTGAATGCCCTCCTTAATGTGACACAAAATTCTCTCATTGGGAATACCTTTAGGAGCAACAGCAAATCCCAAACCTTTGCTGAGAATCCTACGGGTATCATTACTTAATTCAACCAAGGAGAGGTTAACAACCTTTTTGTTTGAGGAATCATCACGTAAGGGCTTCCTATTAATATTTCTTTCCACACCAAATGAGGGCTCCCTATTAATATATCTATCCTCATTATATAATGGTTTCATTTTAATATTTGCTTCATCCGTGTTAATACTACTCTCACATCCATATAAAGGTTCCCTATTAATATTTCTATCCTCATTAAATAATATCTTCATATTAATGTATGTCTCCTCCACGCTCTGAGGTTCGCTGCTAATTAATTTTGAACTCCCATTCAATGGGCCAAATGTAAAAGACACATGCAACGTACATTCTATCCTTATGGTATAAAGATATAGTGGAATACCTTTTAAACCTGAGGTATCCTCCTAACTATGACAAGACTAAGTATTGCATCTTGAGGTTAAGGTCTCAAAGGTACACTGTCGCAAATGTATGATTGTATTGGAGAGACCCAGCTAGGATTTTTCTATTATGTTTAACAAAGCAATAATTCGACGAAGAGATGACAAAGTTCCACAAAGGAATATGGGGTGGCCATTACAGCTGGTGATCGACTGCTCACAATATTCTTAGAGCAGATTTCTTTTGGCCTAAGTTGTTTGGTGATGTACATGCTCATGTCCGGGGCTACGAGAATTGTCAGACATTCGTCAACAAGAAAAGGTTTGCGCCACTCCCATTGATCCCAGTACATGTCGAAGAGTCATTCAAACAATTGGGAATCGACTTCATTGGAGAGATTCACCAGAATTTTAGTAACCAACATCGATGGATCCTCACCACCATGGATTACTTCACGAAGTGGGTTGAGGCCATGCCTGCAAGGAATGCCACAGATGGGGTAGCGATCAAGTTCCTGGAGGAGAAAATAATAGCTAGGTTTTGATCCCTTGCTAAAATCATCATCGATAATGCCTAGGCTTTCAAATCGGCTAAGTTCATGAAATTAAATCAACATTATAATATCATTCTAGGGCATTCCACTACATATTACCCATAAGGGAATGAGCTGGTAGAGTCATCTAACAAGACACTGGTGAGGATATTGAAAAATATCATCAACGAAAACCAAAAGAACTGGGATTCCCAACTCAATTTTTCACTCTGGGAGAATCGCATCACCACTAAAAGATCCACAGGGTAGTCCCCTTATGAGTTGGTGTATGGTCGAGCAACAGTCTTCCCTATTCAGCTCGCATTACCCGTGGCTCGATTCTTACAAGAGAGCAAGGAGGAGCAAAATGACCTTATCAGAAGAATGAACCAATTGGTCGAGCTAAGTGAAACACGGGAACATGTAAGCCTCGGACTAGCAGAGTATCAGGAAAAGATGAATGGCTTATTTGATAAAAGAGCTAAAGACAAGGAAATCCAAGCAGGGGATTTGGTGCTGCAATGGGATGTCAGGCGGTCAGACAAAGGGAAACATGGGAAGTTCTACCCCCTTTGGTTTGGTCCATTCAGGGTGGTAGAGGTCAAAGGCAACAATATACATTTGCGTTGGAGAATTTGGAAGGGGACACACTCGAGATTACTGTCAATGGACATTTTCTCAATCCTTACTTCCAGCACTGATAGCGGGCTACGATGGCCCATTATACATATCCTCAAATTGTATATATACCATTTGTTATTTCTACATGATTTCATTTTTTTTTTTGGTTAAAGTTGCTTGAAAATGTCTCTAACGATGATCCCAAGCACATGAAGAAGTACAAAAGCAAGTGGTTTGCGAGTTCTCGAAACACTCGAATGAGTGCGGCATCCCCAATGGAGCCAATGTTGGCTTGTGGTTCTTTTGAACGAATAAGGAAACATCAGAGTTAAGCAAGTAAAGAGACAGAGCGGCTAAGATGAAGGCCAAACACTTGAAGCGTAGGTCAGGAGGACGCCCCGCATTCAAAAGAGGAAAGAAACTTACCATTTACCTTTTTGCATTGCCAATCACTCACCTCATCGCACTTTTCTCCTCGCAGAGTATAACATTTACCCTCCACTTTCCCATAACAAATACTCCCGATTGCGATCCGCGGGCGGCTCCACCTCCTTGCCACGTCATCTTCCACTCACTGCAATCGCACTTCGCTCCTCGCAGATTGTAGCATTTACCTCCCACTCCTCATAATTAAATACTCTCAATTGAGATCCGCAGGCGACCCCACCTCCTTTCCATGTCACCTTTCCGCCACCACGCATCTCAAATCACATATTATGGTGTTTACCTCCCACTCCTCATAACTAAATACTCTCGATCGTGATTCGTGGGCGGCCCCACCTCCTTGTCACGTCACCTTTCTGCCACCGCACATCGCAAATCGCAGATTATGGCATTTACATCCCACTCCTCATAAGAAAACTCCCCGACTCCCGATTGTGATTTTCTATATCAGTTTTGGCCCCACCTCCCTGCCAAGTCATCAACGTCCCTTTCACGGCCTTTGTCCCGCCATTTTCATTGTTAAACTGTCCCGCTAAGTGTTAATGTCACAGACCCTCTTCTGAAGCCTGGTCTCTAATTTTGCAAGCTAAGCACAGCATGTGTTTTCTGAGGAACAAGCACAACTATGGTTGATTCAGTTTGAGCAGGAAAACTCTGCTAAAGAGCCAGGCACGCGCAGCACGACTGGCAGTTTCATAACGGTTAATGTTAATCTTGAGAATCAGGGAGTGGAGGCTTTCCCCAACATATGGAATCATAAGATGGAAGCTAAAATGCCCACGTGTTCACAGCCACTCCTCGCCACCCCATTTTGAAGATTCCATGATTTGGCCTCCGTGGCCAATTATGTTTTCCCTTTTACTGTTTAATTATAATGTTTTGTTGGTGAAATATCGATTTCACCCAATTCTGTTTTGATTTTTTGTTTACAGGAGTGATTTATTGATGCACGCTCTGCTAGTTGGTTAGGATATTTTTATTTTCACATGTGTGGGTCGATCATGAATGATTAATCGACTGTGAACCCTCATGGAGAACTCTATATGTAGAGAGTTCAGAGATGAAAGAAGGGTTTTGATTTCGGTGGAAGTTTTGAGTTCACATTTTTGTATAGCACATTTTGTAATGTCTGGGATAATCTCTTAATGCATACCTTGAAGAGTTGTTTTGAGAAGATAATACAATAATGATTTGTTTGAAATGGATTCAAACTAGGATTTTGAACAGTATGTATGTCTCTTTTGTGTATTTGTTTATTTTTCTTATTCAGTTTCATCGAATTTTTCTTGAATTATCGTGTGTTCGGAATTCTGGTCACAATTGTTTAATAGATGAATTTACCTCCGTCCTACTGCTGGAAATGGTACTCATAAGTTAATCACTTGGTCACCTTAATTGTGCTCGACACAGGATTGTTGTTTGATACACTTTATCACGCCCGTTTTCTTCTTTAAGTCCACAAAGGGCAGATTCTTACCTTTCAAAAAGTTGCCTCCCTCTAACTCTCCTCTCCCCATTCATCCAAGCGTTCACACTCTTTTGCCTCTAAAGATTGTTCATAGGTTTCATATCTGGCCTATTTACAGCAATTGAGCTTCATAATGGCCTTAGGCCCATTCTGAGTTATATCTAGCATACAATCAAAGTTAGAATCATTGCTTTTCTCCCATCGTTATCTAGAACAACCAAATAATTAAATCTCATAAAGGATATATCTTGTGAGGTATCCCCAAATTGAAAGTTAATACAAGCAGACCTCTTATCCTTAAGATGTCCTAGGCACTGGTCTTTTGCAAATCAAGGTTGTATCTAGAAGCTACAACAGTCTCTATAGTTATTTCTATCGTATATGTTATAAATTGTTATCATTACATCCTCATGGAAGTTTTGTAGCTTGACTTTTATCCAATCTTGGGCCCTTAAAATTGATAGTTGCTTCCATGAGTTTTGGTTCCAGATTGTTGTTATTCCTCCCAAAGCACCTCTAGACTCTACTACTCTACCTATGTAGTTTATAATTCTGTTTATGATGTTTCCCATATCTTTTTCTCCTTGTTTGGTTTCTTGGAGTAGAATAATGTATGGTTGTTCCTGTTTAATGAGATCTCTTAGGGAATTATTTTTAGAGGGGTTCCCTAATCCCCTACAGTCCCATGTGAATGCTTTCATTATTTCAGGAATGTGGGTTGAGACCATGTCTACCCTCCTGTTTCTTGTTGGTTTGATTCTTTGTTGTTTAGCCATCCAATAAAGGTCTCTATTGAGTGTTGCATTCCTAGAGCAATTTCTTTCTAAGCTACTTCATCCCTATGGTGTTTAGCAGACTTTCTTCCTAGTCCAATTTTTTTTAAGGTTTCCAAGACTGATCACAACTCCTTTGCTACATTTTTGGTGACTATCCGAGGAGAATATGGTTCAGTTGAGGATGGAGGAGGACATGATTTAGAAGGGGAGGGATGTGGAAGAGATTCGGAGGGGAAGGAGGGGAGGGAAGGTTGTGCGGGTTCCTCTTCCAAAGTGGCCAAAGAGGTAAAGGGGTTGGAAGAGGTGAGGGGGAATTCAGGGGTTTGAAAGGGGTCTAGAGGGGGTTCAGGATGGGTTTGGGTGCTAGGGCTAGTAGTATGGGAGGATGGATGAGCTGCTGAAGCTCCTGCATTTCTAGGATTTGGGGCATACTTATTCTTTTTTATGACTTTCCATTGTGATTCAGGGTCAGTGTTTTCAACCTTTATTGCTTTTGTGCAACTATATAAAAATGACCGTATTCGTGGCATACCTTTCTCTTGAAGGGGAATTGTTTGTAGTCTAGTCATTGGATGTGCGTCTAGTTGTCCACCTTCAACTTGATCGCCTCCAAAAGTCCTTTCCCCAAGTCTACCTCCACGGAGATTCTTGCGCAATCTTGCATGTTGTCCTTCGGCTCACTTATGTTGATGAACTTACCAATAGCATTCCCAATCGCTCTAACTGAATCATCCCCCCAACAGTGAAGGGGAAGATGTGGAATAATAACCCACACTAGGACAACATTAGGGACGTCGAGTTTAGGATCAAATTCTGGTGTCCATTTTTTTAGATAGAGCCCTCTAGTATCCATGAAGTATGGCCCATTCCTGAAGATCAGATCTTTATCTTCCTTAGTCTCGAAGTGGAAGGTATAAAATACCCTATCACAAAATCTGATAGAGATTTTTCCTTTTATTTTTTCCATCCAATTGCGTTCCACCCATTTCTGGATTGTTTTCGGTGAAGGCCATAGTCCCGTGAATTGCCTAATGAGTCATTCCTCCACGAGGGAGAGTGCATCCATTCGAGGGATCATTGGGGGTAGTGAAAATTCCTGGATCCCTTCCAATTTTTTTACAAACTTGGAGATTACAAGCCTTGATTTGGGTAGATTCAAAGAGTTGATGAGTGCAAATAAATTTGTGGCATGGTCAGGGTGATTTGCCACCTTCGGGATGGTCTCCGAGGGGCCATGCAACCAGGATCGGAGAAGGAGCAGAAGGGCTGAAGCGTGAGCACCTGTAGAGATGCTCCAGACCTAAATTAAATCATCAGTCACTTGATAGATCACTTCATGTGAATTAAATATGATTTAATTCACTTGACCTCTCACTAGTGCAACAATTAGTTAAAACTAGTTAAACTGATTTTAACTTACTCTTAGGGAAACTTTCAGACAACCTTTGGAGATAAAACTAGAGGACAGGGCTAACCATAGAATTCTCTAGTTCAACTTTACTTAGCAGACACTGAAAATAACATTCAAGAACAATGTTTAAAATCTAGACAGTAAGAGAAGGGAACGCCAACATCTTGACTGGTTTGACAGTATTCAATCATTCTTAAATAACACAATTGGAAGAAAACATTCAGATAAAGCTTATCAGTGAGAGTAGGGTACCTTTGACGGTAAATCCTAACTCTGTAATTGTTGTTCTTTATCATAGAAGATGGACAGAATGAAAACAGAAATAAAATGACAAATTACAATAAGAAAAACATCACCGTTGACATAGACCAGGATCCCATAAATCAGCTTGTATTTGATGCATCAAACCAGTTACAATATTCAAGTCCAATGGGTCTCTACAGCTTCAAACTTCTCATCTCAACTTAGGTATCTTTAATTACAAACAGAGCTTACAACAGCTTCAGAAAACTATTTACATGCAACAGATATTCGGAGACCAACCTTTGCCTCATCTTCTACAAACGTATTTATGGAAGAAATGAGGAGGTGGTATGTAAAATCAGATCTTTAGGCTCAATTAATACAATTAATGCTTCTCGGCCTTTGAGGGGCTCAATGGAGAAGTGCTCTGATATTTCTCTGTATTAATTGATCTTCATTAAGTTATTAGCTACTTGGGAGAATTTTTTTGACTTTAAATCTCTCCCTTATCTTTGTAATAACTTTCGCTGATAGTGGTAATAAGTTCCTTTGGCTTGAAATAACTGTTCAGCTGCATTGAGGAAAATATCTTCTATTCTGGCAATAACTATGGCCTCTTTTGAATGCTTCGAGGCTGCAAGTGGCTTTTGGTAGCTGGGAGGATTCAATTAGCCTCTAATGTGGCGGTGGAGGCTTCTCGGATTGATGAATGGCTTTGCCTTTCCCTAAAACGCCTTTAATTTACTTTAAGTCTGTGTTTTAGGTCTAATTAGGCATAATTTGTGTCTTCCGGACTTTATAATGTCTTTAACTCTGGATTAGGCTTTTGATTTGCTAAATGGGTGCCTTAATCCTTCAAAACTGTGCTAAAACCTTCAAACATGGGTTTCCACTTTGATTTCCTGCTGTGAAACTGATACTCTTTGTCTGTGGATTTTACTATGTTTTCATTGCTTTTGCGGGCACGCAAAGGGTTTTAAAATGGCATCAGTTCTCATGAGGCACGGATGAAACATGGTGTTGAACCCTGTAGAATGATATTCTTGATGAATAAATGCCTGGGGGATCGTCATCCCTGGCCTTTGATTTTCTTTAAAACAGTTGAGAAACCTTGAAAAACTGCAAAAAACAAGAAAAGTTAAGAAAATCCTGCGCGGATGGGTTAAACTGCTTTTGGAGGTTGAGGTTAGATCGCAGCCATTGGATGAAAGCATCCAACGGTGAGGATTTCTCGTTGGGGTTAATAGGAGAGGCAGTTGGAGGGGTGAATGAAAGATTAAGTCCAAGCCGTTGATGCAATGTTGATCAACGATTGAGATCAATCTAGGATCTATAATACGAAGGGGTCATATTATAATAAACATGGAGGAAAATATAATGAAAATGGGAGAAAAACCTTTACCGGCAGCGGCAAAGAGCTTAATGAAATTCGAGGTTGCGGAACGATTCTGGGCCGTTCGATTAGAACTGCCAACAGAGATCAACGGTGGAGGTTAATTGATGAAGTCCCTGGGAGAAATGGTGGAGGGCGATGGTTCAATGGTTAGGTGACATCTGGACCATTGGATTAATAGAACAGAGGGTGGAGATTTGATTAGAGGATGCAATGTAATGGAGAAAGGTGGTAAGCGGAAAACTGGCAGCGGTTTTCACGTTGTGTTGGAACGGTAAAATGGTTTTAACTTTATGAACGCGATATAGGTCCGCACTTGACACGTGGATTTCTAAAACCACCCATTTCGCATAATTTTTAGACGTTAACTCTCGGGTGCAGAAAAAATTTGAAAATGATTCTCGGCCATCGGATGAGAGGCAGGTAGATCCAACGGTGGAGATGAGAGCGCGATAAGGTAAGTTGCGTGGGCGGAAAGTGATAGGGGGGTCGAAGGCAGATTATATCTGGAGAAACGTGGACCTTTGATCTACATATATCAACGGTGGATCTTCACCGAAATATTTTACAAAGCAGGGCTTATGGAACAACAAAGGGAAGTGGGGTTTAATCTGGACCGTTGGATCTGTGAAATGGACGGTCTAGATGGGATCGCGGGGTCGCAAATCGGAGGAGAAAAGGGGAAGACAACAACAAAAAGCGCCAATGTGATTTAGCTCGAGCCGTTAGATCTAGGAGAGATCAACGGTGGAGATTCAATCGGCGGGTGCAATGGCAAGGGCTTATGGCGGAGGGTGATTAAATCTGGGCTGTCAGTTCTTGTGGATTCGACGGTCCAGATTGAATTGCAAGATTGCAATCAACGGAGTGAAAAGGGAAACACCATAGAAGTTTTGCGATGCGATGAAATATGAATCATTAGATCTGGGAATAGATAGACGGTCAAGAGTTAATCGGAGGGTCAGATATGAAGAATGATGGGTGGAGCTGCGACAAAATCTTAGCCGTCGGTTCTTGTGGATTTGACAGTTAAGATTCAATTGGGGAATCGGCATCGGAACAGCAAAAAGGGACTTGCGATTTTGCGCTGAGAAGAACTTGCGATAGCGATTAGCCGATGGAAAGAGAGTCGTCGATCTAAAAACTAGATCGACAGTGGAGATTTAATCAAGAAAGCAAAAGGTGGAATGGTGGCTTTGAAACGAGAAACAATATGGACAGTTAGATCTGGGGCGGTAGAGCAAATCAATGGTTGACATTCATTTAAACAACGAACCGTCGGGTTTAACAAAAAGTCGGGATTTAAAAAAATACAAAGGAAACTTATGTTTCGAGAAGGGTTTTTAAGGACTTTTAGTGCCCGGTTGCAGGGTTGCCGGTCCTATGAGAAGCGGGGATTATAAAAGTTAAGCCCTCGGGGGCTAAAACTCTGTATAATGAAATAAGACTATTTTTTAGGCTAAAAACAGAGTTTTTGAAGGAATTTGAGGGTTTTGGTAGAGGAATAAAAGCTTTTTTTAAAACAGATGGAAGGAGACCAAATGTTTTTAAAAGGGTCTGGAAGTGAATTTGAAGGTTGAATGACGCTTATGGAGGAATTTTATGAAGGAAAGAAGGAATAAAAAAGGAGTTTTGTGGATGAAAGGAGGGGTAATAATGAAGGGAAAAATGGGTTTTTGTGCAGTCTTTCCTTGAGGTAAATATCATATTTTTTAGGATTTTATGAGGGAAACAGCAGCGAGATTATCTTAAAGGAAAGAGACCATCATGAGACTTCAAGAACTAACAGTTTTGAAAATGAATTGTTTCTTGAAGGCTGAAAAACATTTAGCCACCATTTGGTATAAAACAATTTTATAGGTGGCTAACAACAGCTCCAACTTGGGATGATGCCTTCTTGAAGGTATCAAGAACCTCAGACCTATCTTCTCTGGAAGCTGACCATTGCCTCATCCATTAGGCTACAACTGCTTTCTTTGTTGATATTCTTTTGCTTTGACAATGTTAGCAGCCATTAAAACCAATGGAATTCTATCAAAACAAGCTTTCTACCTACCCAATCCTAATGATCTAACATTTTTTTCTTCTTTCAGAGTACATTTGGATTGGAAAAATCTTTTTACAAACATTTTATTCTTTTGGGAAAACATAAAACTATTCTATTTCTACCCTTATTTCTCCACGAACTCAGATTAAGCCGTTGAGTTCATAAGCTTCTCTACCTACCTACACTCTGTCGGGATTAGACTGTCTGACAGATTTTTATTCACTAAATTCTAAAACAGGAAATTTAAAAGCAAACAAGTCAGGATTGAACAGTCTAACTTGTTGCTAATCTATGGCATAAAGACAAGCTACACATAGACAAAAATTTACAAAAAAATAAAGCAAAATGGTGAAGGCTTAACATCTGAAAACTAAATAACATCCTTCACTTTCTTTCAGCTCTGTTTTTAGGCTTGTTTGAGTTGTTTTTCTCTTGGTTCACTGGTTCAAGTTTTGGGCATATTAGAACCAGTTCTTTTATTCTTGGCTCAAGATTTAATCAAGTTAGAGCCATTCTTTCTTTTTGGAATTCCCAGGTTTAGATTTTGAGCTTGTTTGAACCCTTTTTCTTCTATCCTAATCTTCCTAACTGATAAGCCAAGATTAAGTTGTTTGGAAAATCTAATTTCACTAACCTATCAGCAGTAAATTGAAAACTAATTAGTCATGATTAGGATGTATGACTAACTAGGAGTGTGTTTCTTAGGAGTGGCATTTGTGCTTGCACACTTTCAGATTTTGTTTCTCTTTTTTGGTATGGGGCTATACCTTTCTTGTTTTTACAATCTACCCTCTTTTTCTTGTTCTATTGTTTTTGTATTTTTTCATTTTCTTCAAGACAAAAATCAACAACTATTTAAATGCTCAAACTGAGCTTTATTGATATTACTATCTAACCTATTCTAACTTGGAGTATTTACATTCTCTTATGATACAAAAGTGCCAATGTAGCCAGTTGAGTAGTGTCAAAAAGAAGAATAAATTATGGCTGCTTGTCAGGGGTATCCATAGTACATTTTGAAGAGTAATCTTCAAAACCAAGACTATCACAGAAGGTGACAGATTTTCATGCATTTGGCTCTTGCAGAGGATCCATGCTTGACCATTTGAGCCAGTTGGGACTTCTACACACTCTTCCAAAGGATCAACAAAGAAAAGATGAAGGTTCTCTTATTTTTGGCCCTTCATGTCTGGTAGATTGTCTGCTTCCAAGACTTCAGCTTTGAGGACTATCTCTTCAGTATGTTGCTTGGAAGCATCATCATTCTTAACCTACAAAATAGCAAGCAGTGAAATTTCTTCTTTCTCTAAATCTATGCTTGCTTCTGATATAAATTCAGGTTCTTTGAATGACTGCTTACATTAGTGAAGGGAGAAGTTTCATTCTGAAAAGATGGTATATCCTCAGTAGGATAATATTCTATTTGTTTTTCTCATTCAAAGGCCTTCTAGTGTCTTTTATTGTTTGGGACAGTTGGTCTGAATGTTTCTTGAATTGCATATTGTTTGCTCTCCCAAGGTCTCAGACATGTACTAGCAACGAGGGCTAAACCACTAGCAAAACTGTTTTGGTCTTTAGGAACAAGGATAAGTTGAAATTCTTTGAAATTTTTTAGCAAATCCATGGCATCATCCTTATAGGCTCTAAGTCTAGGATGATTAACCGTGCATTCTTCTTTCACTTTCCTAATTACCAATTCTGCATTTCCCAGAACTGTTATCTTCTGGGCTCCTAATTTCTTCAATAGGTGTAGCCCTAAGAGGAGTGCCTCATACTCTACTATGTCGGTTGTGCATTGAAAACTCAATTTATATGAATGGGCTTCAGAATGATTATTTCCCATATTGTAAAGCCATATTCCTACACCTGCATTAGTTTTAGTACATGACCCATCAAAATTCATACTCCAAAGAGGACTAGTCTCAGTTTTATCATTAATTTCCTTACTGTCCTCTTTGTCTTGAGTGCCATTGAATTGTTCTATGGAATAGGCACTATGTTCATGATTGTTTTGTTTGGATGATGATTTGGAGGGCAATTGCTTGCTTAGTATTTGATCAATTTGTTCTTCTGTCAAAGGAGAGATTTTTATTTCAGCATAAACAGAAATAGAGTTATCCTCTTTCTTATGATCAAAAAAAGAACTTCCTAAATCTTTACAACAAAATTCTCTATGTGGATGAGCAAGAGTATTTGTTTTGCAATGAGATTTAGAGACTGACTGTTTATTAATAGTCTGATCTATCTCTTTTTCTGTCAAAGGGGGGGATGTTTCTATGTTCCTTTGAACAGGAGTACAGCAGTTCTTTGTGTCTTGTGAAAGCTGATTTTGAGGTTGGATGTCTTCTTGAGCCTCTTCTAGGGGATCTTGACTTGTGCTTGCAAGGAAACTTTGAGGATTTTCTATCATTTCCTGATCTTCTTATGTTTCAAAACATTCCTCATAATTATTATGATATTTAGTTTGCATATAAGGTTCATGAGTTGTTTCTTTCACATTATCAGGGTGCCACACGTCTTGTGTAATCTGATATGGGTTATAGTCTAGGAAGGGAGTTCCTATGTGTGCTGGTTCTCTTTCCATACCAGACTTTGCATTTTCTAAGTGGCTACTTGTTTCATCAAAGCACTGCTCACTATAAGTTTTTGCATTTAGGTCATGAAGTTCTCTTATCAGCATAGTACAAGACATAGGCAGGCAATCAAGCATTTCTTGACAACCTTCTTCATTGATTTCTTTGTAAGCTTGCTCATTGTATTCTATAAAGTGTTGATCATAATACATATCTTGGTCACTGTCTTGGTCTTGAAGTGATTGGGCTCGTGTTTGATCAGGGAAAGGCATAGGTTGCTCTATATTATCAATATTCACATTAGCCATCAACCTATCCATTCTCTTTCCAAGCATGTACATCATCTTTTCCATCATGATTAGAAATTTTTCTTAATTGTTTTCTTTATAATCTTTTTCATCATACATGTCTTGTAGTGGTAGATTTTGTTTTTTCTCAGGGAAAAATGCATGTTGTTCTGGATCACCAATGTTCATATTGGCTATGAACCTATCCACTCTTTTTCCAAGCATGTACATCAATTTCTCCATCATGACCATATGTTTGTCTTCTGGGTCTATATCTAAATCCATGTTTGTAAATCAGGAAAGGGGTCACTGCATCTTGTCAACCAGTTCAGAGTCTTCTACCAGTGGATTCATTTGGTCTTTTGGGATTTATAGAGTGTGGAGTCGCTAGGTGGAAAATTTTTAGCTCTTGTGGAGGTAAAATGTTTTATGGTTCCACCACCATGTTTATTATGAAGCCAATCTAGGCTAATTGGTCTTTGTTCCCCAGTTGAGTCGCCAGAATGTTATCTCCCTGTAATTTCTAGTAGATTGGCAAGACTAAAACTGCAAGGGCAACATGTGAACCACTTTGGGATTCTAGGATCTAGCCCTCCTGAATCCAGAGAGGGATCTCTCTATAAAGTGCAAAGATTTATGTATCTTTAAGGCTTGAAATGTGATATTAGGCTAGTTATGAGGAACAAGGTTTTGTTTGTTTTGGTTGGGCTAAGATAAATGAAGGTGAAGGAAGTCTAAATGAAGGGTGAAGGTGTATGAAAGTGAAATATTGATTTAGCTAATCAAATAGGCAAGGAACAGCTTCAATCCATTAGGCTATGGAGTCATAGTAGGATTTAATTGAAACAAAAAAGTTCAAGAGTGGTCCATGGTGCAAGTCATCTATGTCTAAGGATCTCTTTAAAGTTGATTTTATGGAATGGAATGAAACAATAAGAAGGGGAAACAAATAAATGAAGAGCAAAGAGCAGCCTAAGATCAAGTAAGTACTTTGACACTATCTTGCTTGTGGCATACACTTAAGAAAGACATAAAAGTCATCTAAGATTAGGTAAGTACTTTGAAATTAGCCTGCTTTCGATGCACTTTCAATAGAAAAAATTTAAAACACAAAGGGAAAATTTTCAAACCAACTGTTAGAGAAGAAAACTAGAGGACGCGGCTAACCATAGACTTCCCTAGTTCATTCTTTAATTAGTAAAATTATCAAGAGAACACTTAAGATAAACAAAGAATAGTCTAAGATCAGGTAATGACTTTGAACCTAGCCTGCTTTCAACATACTCTTAGGGAAACTTTTAGACAACCTTTGGAGATAAAACTAGAGGACAGGGCTAACCATAGACTTCCCTAGTTCAAATTTACTTAGCAAACACTGAAAATAACATTCAAGAACAATGTTTAAAATCTAGACAGTAAGAGAAGGGAACGCCAACATCTTGACTGCTTGGACAGTATTCAATCATTCTTAAATAACACAATTGGAAGAAAACATTCAAATAAATCTTATCAGTGAGAGCAGGTTACCTTTGACGGTAAATCCTAACTCTGTAATTATTGTTCTTTATCAAAGAAGATGGACAGAATGAAAACAGAAATAAAATGACAAATTACAATAAGAAAAACATCACCGTTGACATAGACCAGGATCCCATAAATCAGCTTGTATTTGATGCTTCAAACCAGTTACAATATTCAAGTCCAATGGGTCTCTACAGCTTCAAACTTCTCATCTCAACTTAGGTATCTTTAATTACAAACAGAGCTTACAGCAGCTTCAGAAAACTATTTACATGCAACAGATATTCGGAGACCAACCTTTGCCTCATCTTCTACAAACGTATTTATGGAAGAAATGAGGAGGTGGTATGTAAAATCAAATATTTAGGCTCAATTAATACAATTAATGCTTCTCGGCCTTTGAGGGGCTCAATGGAGAAGTGCTCTGATATTTCTCTGTATTAATTGATCTTCATTAAGTTATTAGCTACTTGGGAAAAAAAATTTGACTTTAAAGCTCTCCCTTATCTTTGTAATAACTTTCTCTGACAGTGGTAATAAGTTCCTTTGGCTTGAAATAATTGTTCAGCTACATTGAGGCAAATATCTTCTGTTCTGGAAATAACTATGGCCTCTTTTGAATGCTTTGAGGCTACAAGTGGCTTTTGGTAGCTGGGAGGATTCAATTAGCCTCTAATGTGGCGGTGGAGGCTTCTCAAATTGATGAATGGCTTTGCCTTTCCCTAAAACGCCTTTAATTTACTTTAAGTCTGTGTTTTAGGTCTGATTAGGCATAATCTGTGTCTTCCGGGCTTTATGATGTCTTTAACTCTGGATTAGGCTTTTGATTTGCTGAATGGGTGCCTTAATCCTTCAAAACTGTGCTAAAACCTTCAAACATGGGTTTCCACTTTGATTTCCTGCTGTGAAATTGATACTCTTTGTCTATGGATTTTACTGTGTTTTCATTGCTTTTGCGGGCACGCAGAGGGTTTTAAAATGGCATCAGTGCTCATGAGGCACGGATGAAACATGGTGTTGAACCCTGTAGAATGATATTCTTGATGAATAAATGCCTGGGGGATCGTCGTCCCTGGCCTTTGATTTTCTTTTAAAATAGTTGAGAAACCTTGAAAACCTGCAAGAAACAAGAAAAGTTAAGAAAATCCTACGCGAATGGGTTAAACTGCTTTTGGAGGTTGAGGTTAGATCGCAGCAATTGGATGAAAGCATCCAACGGCGAGGATTCAATGCTGAGGAAAATGGAGAGGCGGTCGAGGGAGTCAATGAAATATTAAGTCCGAGCTGTCGATGCATGTGGATCAACAGTCGAGATTAATCCAAGATCTTATCAGGCAGAGGGGAAAAGATATAATGAAAATGGAGGAAAATATAGTGAAAAAGGGAAAAAATCTTTGGCGGAGGTGTAATGGAGTTAAATGATATTTTGAATGTGGGAAGACTCTGTGCCGTTAGATTAGAACTGCCAACAGAGATCAACGGCGGAGGTTAATCGATGAAGTCCCTGGGATAAATGGTAGAGGGCGATGGTTCAATGGTTAGGTGAAATCTGGACCGTTGGATTAATAGAACGGAGGGCAAAGATTTGATCAGAGGATGCATTGTAATGGAGAAAGGTAGTAAGCGGAAAAATGACAGCGGTTTTCGCATTGTGTTGGGGCGGTAAAGTGGTTTTAACTTTTGGAACGTGATATAGGTCCGCGCTTGACACGTGGATTTCTAAAACCACCCATTTCGCGTAATTTTTAGACGTTAACTCTTGGGTGCAGAAAAAACGTGAAAACGATTCTCGGTCGTCGGATGAGAGGTGGGTAGATCCAATGGTGGAGATGAGAGCACGATAAGGTAAGTTGCGTGGGCAGAAATTGATAGGAGTGTTCATCAGCGGTTGTCATTGATGTCAACCCAAGAAGCACCAAGGGCTAACCCAATATTGCATGGGAATTTTGACTTACCAAATTAATATATTCTAGGTCAATAATTCTTTTGATGGTTTCTACTTGTCGATATGTTTCCATTGATATATGGCACACCATGTAATTCTTCACGGTTTGAGAGATATCTATGTTTGAAGTTTGTACCCCCAAGCAGGGCTAAACCTATCGAGTTGGGGCATGGATCATTGAAAAGTCATAATTAATAGTTTTTATTCTCCTAAAATCCCTCCTAATGTTCACTTGTTGAAGCCCTCAACTTAAGCATTCATATAAATTGTGATCTTCATTTCCTCCTTATGCAAGGGATTCCTACGACCAAACAAAAAGGCCATCGTGGAATTCGCTCTAACGTTTTTTCTAATGAATGTTCAGGTTGTACTTTTATGAGGTGAAGCTGAAATTTTTATGAGGCGAAGCCGAAATCCTAAGGAAGCTACAAGAAAAATTTCGCATCAAGAAATCAAGATTTGGAGATAAGATTGTAGGCCGTGGTTTTCAGGCTCGAAATTCATCTCAAAGAAGTGACCTTGGTAAATTCGTCATAACTCTCTCTATGAGTATCGGATTGGAATGTCGTAAAAAGTGACAGATAGTGCATAGTCTGTAATTTTCTCTCTATCAATTTCAAAAAAAATGAAGAAACAGTGACACGTTGCATGTCGTACAAGTGCGCTTTGCTCAAACAATCCATAATTAGGGAATTTTGAGATATTGGGCATAACTCTCTCTTCAAGAATCCAAATTGGGTTAGACCTGTGGCACTGGAAAGACGACTCAGAGGAATACTACAGGACTAAAAATCAGATATTGAGGATCTGAAATGGCAGAGATACACCAGATTCAATATCAAGCTCCTAGAAGGAAAGAAAAATCTAGATCATGTGTTGTCAAGAGTTGCAAAGGACTAGACTTTATACGGTAGAAAAGCAAAGAAAGGTGCAACAGAGGGTAGCATGACAAGAGCAGCAACCAAGGTGCATAACAGCAGCAAGAATTTCATCATAGGAAGTCTTCAAGTGGGCAGCACTGCATACAATCATTGTAAAGGTATCATTGTACTTAGTCATTGTAAATACATTATTGTACAAATTGTACTAGTGTCTATCTGCCAAGGGTTGAAGAGCCAGTGTTGGGAGGTCTAGGATCATCATTAGGTGGTTGTATCAAAGTGAGGGTTATGGTCTAGTATATATTCTTCTTCTACATCTTTCTATATCATTGTAAAGTGGACAATTTTCCCTGGTATGGGAGTCCATTCTTCTTTTATTCTTATATAGGGTGGTAGGGTGGTGCTAGGGTGAGTTGTAGCTCATTGGGTGTTGAGGCATCCATTTAGTTGACTAATGAAGAATCTCGGGCATTGGAGCGTCCATCCAGTGGGAACTGGAGAAGAATGCTTTTTCAGATTCTAGGAAGTTGGAGCTTTATTTTAAATTAGAGTTGAATATTAAAGAATTATTAGAAAAGCATTAGGTGGTTTTTGTCCCAGAGTGGGTTTCCACCTTAAAAACTGTGTGCATTTGTGTTCCTCTTGTTTACTGCTATCATTGTACAAACACTGATAATAATTGAAGATTAACTAATGCTCTAATTGAAAGGAATATTGATTCACCCCCCCTCTCAGTATTTCCAACACGGAGGGTCGAAGGCCGATTAGATCTGGAGCAACGTGGACCGTTGATCTGCATAGATCAATGGTCGATATTCACCAAAATATTTTACATAGTAGGGCTTATGAAACAACAAAGGGAAGTGGGGTTTAATCTGGACCGTCGGATCCGTGAAATGGATGGTTCAGATGGGATCGCGGGGTCGCAAATCAGAGGAGAAAAGGGGAAGACAACAACAAAAAGCGCCAATGCAATTTAGTGCAAGCCGTTAGATCTAGGAGAGATCAACGGTGGAGATTCAATCGGCGGGTGCAATGGCAAGGGCTTATGGCAGAGGGCAATTAAATCTGGGCCATCGGTTTTTGTGGATTTGACGGTCTAGGTTGAATCGCAAGATTGCAATCGACGGAGTGAAAAGGGAAACACCATAAAATTTTTGTGATGCGATGAAATATGAGCTGTTAGATCTTGGAATAGATCGACAGTCAATATTTAATCGGAGGGTCAGATATGAAGAATGATGGGCGGAGCTGCGACGAAATATTAGCCATCGGTTCTTATGGATTTGATGGCTAAGATTCAATCTAGGAATCGGCATCAGAACAGCAAAAAGGGACTTGCGATTTTGCGCTGAGAAGAACTTTTGATAGCGATTAGCTGATGGAACGAGAGTCGTCGATCTAAAAACTAGATCGACGGTGGAGATTTAATCAAGAAGGAAAAAGGCGGAATGGTGGCTTTGAAACGAGAAACAATATGGACCATTGGATCTGGAGCAGTAGAGCAAATCAATGGTTGACATTCATTTAAACAATGAACTGTCGGGCTTAACAAAAAGTCGGGTTTTAAAAATACAAAGGAAAGTTATGTTTCAGGAAGGGTTTTTAAGGACTTTTAGCGCCCGATGGCGGGGCTGCCGATCCTATGAGAAGCGGGGATTATAAAAGTTAAGCCCTCGGGGAGCTAAAACTCTGTATAATGAAATAAGACTATTTTTTAAGCTAAAAACAAAGTTTTTCAAGGAATTTGAGGGTTCTGGTAGAGGAATAAAAGATTTTTTTTAAAACAGATGGAAGGAGACCAAATGTTTTTAAAAGGGTCTGGAAGTGAATTTGAAGGTTGAATGAGGCTTATGGAGGAATTTTATGAAGGAAAAAAGGGATAAAAAGGGAGTTTTGTGGATGAAAGGAGGGGTAATAATGAAGGGAAAAATGGGTTTTTGAGCAGTCTTTCCTTCAGGTAAATAGTAGATTTTTTTGCTTTTTATGAGGGAAACAGCAGTGAAGATTATCTTAAAGGAAAGAGACCATCATGAAACTTCAAGAACTAACAGTTTTGAAAATGAATTTTTTCTTGAAGGCTGAAAAAGATTTATCCACCATTTGGTATAACAAATTGTTATAGGTGGCTAACATTTACGATTAAATTTTATTTTATTTGGGTTAAAGTTTTTAGTGTTTTAAAAATGCAAGAAAGGATGGAAGTAATGGAGTTGCGGTTTTTTATTTTAATTTGGAGTAAAAATTATAGAAAAAATATAAAAGTAATATAAATTCTTTGGAAGAAGATTTATTAAAAGATGATATTTTAGATAAGGTGGATTATTTGGAATATTATTTGTTAAAAATTATATTTTCAGATAATGTAGATTATTTGGAAGATGATTTGTTAGAAGATGACATAAGTTTTGACAAGCACCAAAATTTTGACATCCTTTAAACAAACCTATGTGACTCTTCTTTCTAATCATGTTCAAGAATGGAACATAAGGTGGATCTTGTGCAAATCTCTAGAGCTCAAGGATCGAGTATTTTTCCCCAAACCAAAAAACAAGTCATTCAGAAGGCTCTGCAATTTGATCTAATCGACACCCAATGGAGTTATGTTTACATCATTCTTCCCGACCTCCCTCGTCTTGGTGCTTCTTGGGCACTAGGGGCATCTTATGCCATAGACGATGTGATTGGATCAACATCTTACCAACATTCTTCCCCATATATACAAGGATTTATGGGATATGGCCAACCCCAGGGCAGGCCCAATACCAATTATGTTTATTCTCCCCCTAGCCCATCGTGCATTACTTCACACCAAGGCACAAGTACTTCTTTTGCACATCCCCATTCACATCAATCGATGTCAGGGCCAGCTAGTACTTAGTTTAGTTACCAGAGTGTGACCAGGAATATGAGCAGTTAAAATATTAAATCTTTGCATATTTTTTTGGAGGAAGGTTCTTGATTGCTAGACTTGATGAGGGGGTAAGTTTTGACTATTGTTCTAGTGGAAGGGTCTCTATAACTACTTGGTTCTAACTTGTTATCATTTAAGGGTTCATATCATGGGGTCTTACTAAGTGAATTGGTGACATAGCACATACATTCCCGAGATATTAAAGAATATGCCTAATGTCGCTATATATTAATAAATACTTACCAAAATATTTTTTGGGAACCCCCTACTAATAAATCTTTTCAATTAAAAAACCTCTTATTTTTACACATACCCATTTTATATCCCCCAATACTTATAAATCCCCTGATATTCTGATCTTGGATATTTTTGACTCTATATGGATGCATGCACTTCTGGGCCTTTATCCCACGTGAATGGCCAAGAGAAAATCTTTGTTGTTCAAATATATGGCTAGGTTGAATAGACATTAATTAACACAGATATGGAAGGGTCTCGATTCTATAGTTGTGTTATGGTTGTGTCGTGTTTGGTCTTGTTTTGTTAGGGGCACATATGTCTCAACTTGCTTGTGATATCGTGTGCTACGAGCAATTCGAAGGCGTACTACTTATAAACAAAAGTAGTCATTGTTTTGTATTTTTTTATTATTATTAGATTGTATGTTTTTATATTATTAATGTAAAAACCATATTTACAATTTTTTTTATACACGACTATATTATATATTATGTATTGTAATATATTACATGGGTTTTAGTTTACTTTGAAAAAGCATTAATATATTTGTGTGTGTGTGTGTGTGTTATGTTATAATTAAATTTCATGTACAATGTTTTTTTATAAATGATTTAGCCTTTTTATTGCAGGTGTACACCAAGTGAGGTGAAGAAAGTAAAAAGAAAAATATGTGAAGCTCAATATGTAATGTGAGGTGGTACCAAATTAGGAGGATACAAACAACTAATGTGACCAAACGTGAAAATTGAGGCGATGTAGCATGTGAAGGTGCTATATGGTCGATGTCATTATGAAAGTGAAAGGAAATCATCAAGAAAATAAGGCAACAATCGCAAAAACCAAGATACGACCAAAACCTAAAAAATTCCAAAACTAGGCACTAAAGGCTAAAGGAATCAAAAGTCACCAAAGCCCCAATATAGAAGGGAGTTTTTCAAGATGTCAAAAATATAGGGTCCCCATGACTTTGTAAAAACAAATTATGGGGGGTTGTTACCAACAACACCTTCATACCATAACCTCGTGCATGAAAACCTTGACCATGACAATGCATGTATAATAACATGCATTTAGCCCATTGAGTCCAAGTATTTGAATCATGCTCTAATACCATTATCTAACGCCTCCTCCCACATTTACCCACTTTCACCGGCTTGCCTTGGGTAACCATGAGTTTAGGGCTACTATGACATGACTCAAACTCCTAAATAACCTTAAGGAAATGGAGTGGACAAAACAAAACCTTACATACTTCCCTCATCTGCTACAGGACCCCCAGGAGATAATCTACCACTCCAGGTGCCCAACCCCTGAGTTAACCTATCATTTCAATGAATTAAACCCCCAATCGCTCCCATGACAAGGTATGCATGCGACTAGAACCCTATAGTCGCTCCTACAATGCCTGCAAGGGAGAGACTACAGTCTTTTTCAGCCAGTTTTGTGTAAGAGACTGCAAGATTTAAGCCACTTTTTCAGGGCTAGTCTCCAAACCAATTCTCAGAACTTGATGAGACTTTCCAAGACAATAAATGACACCAAGGAAAAGCCTCTAACACAAAACTTTATCAAGGTATTGACCTAGACAAACCCTAACCATGATAGAAATTTCTTCGAACACATGAAGAACATGAAATCTGTAGGTCATGAATGCATATCTAAACATAGAGATCTGAAAACTTATCTGAGGTTTGCAAAGAAATACCAATACCTTCTCACCATAGTTGTTATAATACCAATTAGGTTATGAATTCATTAACCAGACATTCATTTAATAATACTTGAATTTTTTATATAATTATGCATACAACTAGCATATAACTAGATAGATGACAATGATAGAACAACCATTAAAGCCACATAATATCAAGTACACCTCCTCCTCAAAAGCAAGAGAAACTTAGTGCCTATTAAACATAGGAAAAACCAACCAAGTTCGAGACTTCCATGTTCCACCCAACCATAGATTGGTTGAACCAATTCTTTATTTCAACCAATCACCCATGTGTCATATTCCAAGCATGAATGTGGGATCTCATGGGATAAACCAATACAAACACAACCAAGGGAATGCAGAGGTTAAACCACCTCCACCCTCTCCATACCGTGATCTCACCTAAATCAATGACGAGATTACAAAACCAAACCGATCTTGGATGCCTCAGAATTTCTCATCAATATCTTGATGAATTTTCTTGTCTCCACCTTTAGGCTTAAATGTGTATCCCGCCATTACCTGCAAATGGATTTCTAGGCCTTTGGGAATTTTCCTTATACCACCTCACACGGATCCAAAATATTTTGGCAATCCAAAACTAGAAATCGAGAACAATCCCATTCCACCATGGTTATCCGAAAATGGCAAGCCTAAGCTAAAATCCATTGTCGAACCCCAAAAAAATCCGTTCCAATGACAACAAAAGAACCATATACCAACATGAACATACCATGCATTTCAAAACCAACTAGGAAATCACACATGCAATCTATTACCTGCAAGTATTCTCGTTGAAGTTGCTTGATCCTTGCCTTCCTTTTTTTCCTTGTCCTTCTTTGCTTTTCCTTTCCTTTCCTAGCTTTTCCCTTCCCTTCCTTCTTTTTCCTTTCCTTTCCTTGCTTTATTTCTGCTCTTGGTGCTTTCTCCTCTCTAAGACAAATTCTAACAATAAACTAACAAAAGGCTTAATTGACTAAAGCCATGAACGGATCCTCATAAGCCATTTTTATCATTGAGTCCTCTATTTTCTTTAATTTCCATTATTTTCCTTCATTTTCCTCCTCACATGTAACATATGACCTTTCACCTTCCTTTTCTCCTATTTTCCTTTATTTTCATAAATAAAATGCCAAAATTCCTTTTTTGCTTTTTCAAATCCTTTTCCATTGCCTTTGCCAATTTCCTCTAGCCATAAACACATCAAGTGATGCCCATTAGGATATTTTGCCCAAAATTCAACTTAGAATAAGAGTCCCTTTCTCTATGGTATTATTTTGCCTTTATTAACTTTTATTACATGAAATTTTAACCTGGGGTTGTTACACACCCTGCCACAACACTTTGTCTCTATAACATCTCCTATCACATTGTTTATGTTTGGCCACTATGACTGCCTGCCACTACCCACCAATCATTGTGCAAGTCTGATGTTGCATATGTGTTGTTGCTAACACTGCCATACTGCTGCTAACTCTGCATCTGCACTGTAACTCCTTCTCATTTTTTGTTGTTGCGACTACAACTACTGAAACTAAGAATCATCTGAAATATTGAATTAATTGTTTTCAATATGATGCATATGTCACCTAAGTAATGACTGCTACTAGCCTCTGCACTATCACTAAAGAATTCGTATTGTTGTTGACTCTGCATTGAGCCACCTACTCTATTGTCAACACTACATTGCGCTCCTCATCATCTGACTGCTACTAATCTGCACCTGTCATTTTGGTACTAACTGCATCAACTGCCACTAACCCATCCTGCTACTGAATATTGTGGACCCCCAGTAATCAGGTAATGATCCATGGGGTGGACTCCTAAAGGACCCTGCCCACTATTTGTAGCTCTCTAGGGCTACAACACCAAATCACCCCACCTCACTCCTGGAGGTACATCTGCAAACATCGCTAAGTCTTCCTCCAACCTGGAGGACGTCTTGTTGATCTCAACTAACACTTCATGTTGGTCCCGCCTCTCCTACTTTTCCTTCTTCCTGAGAGGAAATTACATGTCGTAGTGACCAATCTCACCACATTTGAAGCATTTGACAGGTCCTTCTTCTTCTTTCTCTGCTACCCCTGCCCCTGAATGGGACCCATTGATGCAAAGGCCACATTCTCTTCCTCCTTCACTCCCTTCAATTCGCTGCTAATGTTTCTGCTACTAAGTCGAACCACATTTTGTCCCATTCTAGTAGTTTGTCTCTGCCCAATATATTATGGACGAAGACTTGAAAACTAATGCTGGAGCATTCAAATTTAGCCAGTAATGTGATTGTGTGTTCACATTTTGTGGCTAACAAGAGGTGGAAAAAAATTTATTATTAATATTTTATTTAGCTTTAATTATGAGAAGGTAGTTTGTTTTGATTTCCTAACTTAAATAGGAATAAAATAGCAAATTGGTTCTCCCTGTGAGGAGATCAAACCAAGTAGATTAGACCATGAAGATAGGATGGAATTAGTTTGTTAGAGTGGTTTAGTAGAGAGCTAATAAAAGACAAGAGAACCGCTTTCAGGTATATATAAGCATGGATAGGTGGAATAGGAAAAAGGGGTGTGAGGTGTGGAATAGGTGTGACAGAGGTGTAACAGAGGAGAGGCAATGTAAAATTCAGCCATCAAGGGCTCGACTCTGTGTATTTTTCACTACCTATTAATTCCAAGTGTATTTGTATTTCAATTCTTCTGTCTCTGTTAACTGTCACTTTTTATTTCTCTATTGATTTGGATGTCTCATTGATCGCACAGCGCATTTGGAGAAGGCCAATTGATGATGCAAATAGCAAAGACACTATGAGTACTGTTATATCTAAGCATAGATCAACGGTGGAGATTAAAGCGCAATCCCCAGGGTATTTCGCACTTCAGCGATTTTTGTGTTTATAATTAAGACATCGCACATTAAGTGATTTATTTTGTGATCTGATGTGAAGCAAGGCCGACTGAACATGCGAGCAGCGAGGACCATTAGATCTGGCATAGATCAACAGTGGAGATTACATTGCAATTCAGTGAGATTTCATACATCGGAAATTTGTGTGTTTATTGTTAAGACTTCACATGATAAGTTAGTTAAGTTGAGATGTGAAGCACATCACATATCGATTAAGATAGGGAGAATCCATTATGGTAAATGTGAAAAAGTGTGAAGTGTGAAATCATGAAATCGCGAAATCACAAATATTGTTAAATTTTTAAAGTTGCGAAGTTGCAGGGAGGTAAGTTATAAAAGTTGTGAATTGCAATCTGCCATGATTGGTCACCACTTGTGTGGGCCCATAAGCCACAGGTACCACGCATATTCTGAAAATTTGCAGCTTTGTTGCATCATTTGGTATCAGAGCATAAACTGAGTTCTGTTCTCAAGGATTGTAGCAAATATGCCACCCAAGAGAGGAGCTGGCATAGGTCAAGGAAGACCTAGAGCTAATGCAGTTTTGCTAGAAGAGATTCAACACCTTCGTACAAGGATGGAGACAATGGAGACTGTTCAGAGGAGAGCACCTGATGAAGGAGATGTCAGCACAGCAGAGGAATATTTTTAGGAAGAAGAAGAGGAAGAAAGTGAGGCAGCTAAAGTTTTCATGATATTAGAAAAGGTTAGTGGAAAACCAAGAGTGGATATTCCTTCATATGAGGGGAACCTTAATGTGGATGAGTTGATGGATTGGATCAGTTTAGTGGATAAGTATTTTGACTTAGAAGAGGTCAAAGATAAGAAAAAGGTAAAGTTTGCAACTACTAAGTTGAAGGGCCATGCATCTATCTGGTAGGATGAACTACAGACATCCAGGGAGAGAAAGGGAAATCCTAAGATCAAGAAATGGGATAAAATGGTAAGTAAATTGAAGAATAAATTTATGCCAAAATACTATCATTTGAATCTTTTTAAATAGTTGCAGAATTTGAGGCAGAAAGGAATGATTGTCAAGGAGTATATAGAGAAGTTTTACAAGCTAAACATTAGAGCAAGACATGTTGAAGATGATATAGAGAAAGTAACCAAATACATTAATGGTTTAAGGTATGACAAACCGGATGAAATCGGTTTGTTAAGTCTGAAGACAATTGAGGATGTCTACCAAGTAGCTTTGAAGGCAGAGGAGAAAATGTTGAGGAAACAAAGACAGAATAATAGAGGTAAAAGTCTAGCAAGAGGAAGAGGAACTTTCAGATCGAGATTTCAGCACTCTTAGAATGAAGCAGGAGGTTCGAGTAGAAGACCACCGCAGAGAGGAGACTTTATTAGAGGGATATTTTCACCCAAAGGTAGAGGCAAAGGAAGAGAAATTCGGTGTTACACATTTCGAGAATGGGGACACAAATCATGGGATTGTCCTCATAACAAACCAGCAAATCAAAAAAATGTGAATGTAGCTAAGGCAAAGGAAGAAAATCTTCAAGTCACGGGAAAAAGAGAGTCACCTGAGGTAGGAGAGTCTTTATTGCTAAAAAGAGTATTTGTAAAAGCAGATAAGGAAGCAAATGATCCAGTGCAAAGGAAGAGCTTATTCAGTATTGTGTGCAAATCAAAAGAAAAATGCTACAAAGTTGTGATTCACAGTGGAAGCACTGATAATATTGTTTCCACAAATATGGTTGAAAAATAGGGGTTGATTAAGATGGTACACCCTACTTCCTACAGAGTGTCATGGCTACAGAAGGGACATCAGATTTTAGTGACAGAATAGTGTAAAGTAGAGATACAAATCGATACATATAAGGATGTCATATTGTGTGATGTGATGCCAATGGATGTGTACTATTGTGGATCATCTGCATATCCTTTCTATTTTATTTTGAAAATCAAAAAACAAAAAAAATATGAAATTCAGAAAAAGTACATGCTATAGTATAATGTTTTTTATACTGTAACATAAAAAAAAAGAAATGTTTCTAAAATCTCGATGCAAATTAAGTTTATTGTTAAACTTTATTTGGATGTATATTATAGTTTCATGTTTAAACGTCGAGCAAGTCTCCGAGCGGAAGTAGCAAGTATTGAAGATTATAACCAAATGATAAAATGCGGAGGCGCAAAGAGCTCATGAGTTATTGAATCAAGTGCCCTCACAGTTGACCTGTTTGACCGCAGGGTAAACAATGATCAACGGTGTAGATTCATTGTGGGGGGACTAGCCAAAGTTTGTCGTTGTACTCCAGGAGCCTCCGCAATGACGTCATGAAGCAAAGTGGAAGACAATTGTAATCCACGATAAACCTTGTCAACGGCTTTTTACACGTCATTTCAGGCATTTATTACAGGTTTGTGCAGCTTTTAAATTGATCTTGATCACATTTTCAAATCATTTGTGATTTTTTTCCCCTTTGAGCCGTTTCGTCGCCACCTTTTCATTCTCCACTACTTTACAGATTGCTTCTGTTGTCTGTACAGCCATGGCCAAGCAATTTTCACTACCTGGTTCGACTAGCCACATTTCCCTCATGGACAATGAGAGAGACATCCAAGATAACATGTCTTCCATAAACCATCCCCTCTTTTATCATCAAGTAACCCTAAATGCTGAGAATTCCCCAGTTTTTTTCTGCCATGAAGAAATCCGGTGTCCTATCTGCATGTATCCCAAAAGCTCATTTCTTTCCCAAATTTATCTATTGGCTGGTTTCTTCAATGTATCCCGGTAAGTGCTTTATAATGAATTTGCAAGGGGAGAATGTTCTACGAGTGTCGACGCAGTTGATTCACCAAGCGTTTTGTTTCTCTGAAGACAAGTCATCACTTCAATTCTCAGAAGACTCATTGGCAAGTTATTTTGAAAACCTTTCAGGAGAAGAATTTAATCAGTCTATGTTTCATTTGAGACCAAATTCAAAATAATTTCAACTAGAAGGTGAAGAATTCACTTTGAAGATTTTTGATGCTGAGAATAGACCAGTTCTGAGTTGTATTGCAAAAATTATGGGCAAAGATAATGACCTTACAGTTGACAAATTAGTATTAGGAATGTACGCAATGATGATGAAACCAGGGACAGTTCTAGATATTCCATCTTTCTGGCAAGAGACTGTCAACTCTCAGTTGATGAGATTTTCTCTCACAGGTTCCTTTAAATTCCCCTCATTGATTGTTTATTTATTCTTATATCAAAATGTTGAAGAATTTATGAGTTTGGGGTTAAATATAATGAATGTTAAGAAGATCCCACTGTTGGATAAGATGAATCTACATACGCAGACTGGACAATTAATTGTCAATGATCTAACTAAGACCAATGCCACAGCTGTTAAAGCTGAAAATATGCTAGCAAAAGTTATCAAGCAGTTCAAGTTGGAGAAGGCCAATTCAAGGGCCTTATCAGTTCAAAATGAGGAGTTGAAAAAGATTATCATAAAGGTTGGTGTAGATCCTAGTGACAAAGCTGCAGTACAGAAGTTCATGGAGAATGTTGAAATAGAGATATCCACCCTGAGGAAAAAGCTGAAGTTACCTGCTGCAGAGCATTCAATGGCTGCAGAAGTGGAAAATGTGGAAAAAGAGAAAGAGGAAATCCATCAGCAATTGTTGCATAAAGATGAAGAATTGTCTAAAATAAAGCAGACTGCCATCTCTTTACAAAATCACATTGAAAGTCATACTTGTACCTTTGTTTTTCCTACAGGTGATACAGATCCCCAAGCACAGATTGCTCAACTCAACACAGAAATGAAGATGGCAGAAAGAGATTGCAAGCAAGCTCAAGCAGAATTAGAAACGACCACAAAGATCATACGGTCATTAGAAAATGAAGCTGATCAGAATAAACTGAATTTACAAAAGGCTGAAGCTGAGATTAAAGATATCAAAGAGAAATTAAAAGGAAATATCTCACTTATAAAGGCTAAAGATATCATTTGGGGTGAAATTATCTCAGAAATGAAGTCCAATTGGAACTTCTTGAATATAGTTGCAAAGGAGAAAAGCCTTATCTCATAATATGAAGAAGAGATCATATCTGATAAGCAAACAGCAATTAAGAGAGCCAATTGGGCTAGCAAGTTCATAAACTTTATTAATTCCAATTCAGATGAGGAATTAGAAGACATTGGAATAAAGGATAGATATTTCTATGCTATGGAGGTTAATAAGATGATAATTAGGAATGATCTCCGAAAAGTTACAGAAAAGAGACTACTGGGAATCAAAGAGACATTGAACAAGTTTGATATATCATTTGATAAATTAACAAGAATAGGTTTACCTTCATGTTGGACAGAGAAAGGAAACTTTCTTCCATGGAAATTTTATGAAGATTCATTAATACTGGCAAAAAGCAAGATGGATAACAGGCATGAAAAGACGCAGATTTTAAAAGGAGAAACAGTGTTTAATTTATTTCAAAGGCATTTCAATTTGTTATGGATGGTGAAGACTCTCTTCACAGAAATACCTACACACAGTCAGATTGTTGCATTCAGGTTGGAATATCATAGTTTCAAGAATTCATCAACAACCCAAAGTGAGATATGGAAAAAGCGCAAAACATTCTCAATGGACTCAGCAAAAGTAATTCTAGCATCTTAACAAAAATTAGCCGTTGACTCAGCAACTGTATCAGAAGTGGTTGTTCCTATAGATTAGGAATTTTCAATTTCACATTATGTTATTTTCTCAAAATCATGTAAATTGTAATAGGACCTTTTTGAGGCATGTACCTCCGTAACTGTAAGTATTTAAAGAAGTTAGAATTAGTTTCATCGCTGGAAACTGTTTTGTTATTTTGTAGTTAAAGAAGATTCCAAGAAAGGAAAAGGTCTGAGTTTTGAACCTTGAAGCCAAATTTTTGTGCTCAAGAATGGAAAATTAATGAATGAGTATGCGAGTTTCTATCATTCTGTTTATGCTGAAAAGTTTTCCAGTTTACACAATGTTTTCTTATCTGTGAATAAAATAGAGTAATGAGCAGCAGGTCTCTTTATACATATGTATTTAAGAGTTAAACAAACCTTAATGTGCGCTCCTCTGTTTTAAATTTATCTCTACTTAATTCTTCAGGGTTTTAAAATGATAGATTCTGTTTGAAACAGCATATCAGATTGAAATCCTCTTCTCTTTTTCTTCCGTTCATTCAATTCAGCATAAGTGAAATATAGCATTGCAGAACATGCATGGATTTGATAGTTAAAGGTTACATAATCAATGTTTAAGGGTTTATAAGACAGAGACAGATATATATTCATTTGTGACATAATCAGATAATGTCTTAAGCACTGATTCCTTATCACAGCTAAGGGATTGTCTCTTAAGGTACAACATAAATTGGCGTTGTTGTCGGGGAACGAAGATTCGAAAGCTTTTCCCTGGGTTTTATTTTACATTTCCTCTAGTTGTTCAGAGAGGAGGAAATAATAGGTTGTGTTTGTTTTAAGATAGCTCTGGCTCCTAAGAAACCTCACACGAGGTCGGATACCTCTCAGCAAAAAGTTCTTGTTTTGTCTGATCCTGAGAAGCTTGTTTCAAAGAAGGGCCAGAAACCAAAAATATTTGATAAGCCAGACGTTACATTGCTTGCACCAGGCAGCAGTTCACGCACTTTCTCATCTAAGGATATTTCCAAGAAACTCATTTTCTCGGAAAAAGAATCCTCACCATCACCCATTCATTTTCAAGAACCTACATTAGAAGAGCAATATTTTGAGTATGTGTCTTTCCCTCTTACAGAAACTCAACCTCATATAGTTTCCAGCTCTTCTGCAATCATTCATACACCAATCCCTATATTATTTGTTCCACCTCATTCACCCCCACCTACAACTGGTATTCATTTTACCCCCACTCAAGGAGCAGTTAACCAAGGCATAAACATGGCAGCCCCTGCTTTCTTGATGAATAGATATGCACCATTAAATCTACCCCAACCAATGAATGCAATGCCTCAGGAGTATCTCAAGTTACTCTCTAGATTTACTGGTGAAGATGAAATAACTGCAGAACAGCACTTGCCCTTGTTTTGCACATTTGCTGAGAATTTCAATGTTGAGCATTTAGATGTTGTAATGAGACCTTTTGTTCAGTCTCTAAGTGGAGAGGCAAGGAAATGGTTTAAAGGATTGCCTGTTGGTTCAATAAATAATTGGGATGAACTAGAAAGACGTTTCACCGAGAGATGGGGTGAAAAAAGGGATCATGGTTATTCTTTGATAGAATTCAATGCAATAAAGAATAAATCTAATGAAAATATGAATGATTTTGTGAAAAGACTTAACAAATTGTATAACAGTTTTCCTTTGGAAATGAAACCTCCTCCTATTGGAGCAAGGGTCGTTTTTGTTGGTGCATTTGAACCAGATTTCAGTTTCACATTAAGAGAAAGAAGGTCCCCCACTTTGGATCAGATTCAAACTGATGCTCTGGAGATTGAGGCCAATATGTCCGTTGTTGGTAAAGTTCAAGATAAAGGAAAAGCTAAAGAAGAAGCCTCATCTCAAGATTAGAGAATTGACGATATGGCTAAAGTCATAAAAAATTTGTCTAATAAATTGGTGAAGTTGGAAATATATAATAATAAGCCTGCAAGACAAAGTAGACGGGTTTTTAATCCCCAATTTAAAAAATAGCCCCTGCAGATTCTACAAAGAGAAAGGAAAGATCAAGATCAGGTGCAAGCACCTTTGTATATAGAGGCATCTCCATCCCGTTCAGCAGATGATGATGATGAAAAAGAAGATGATGCTCAAATTTATGTTGTCTACATGGAAGATGATGAAACAGAAGAAGAAACTGAGGAAGAAAGAGTGGAAGAAAATGAAGAAACTGATCTTTTCATTCGATGAAGAAGAGATGGATGATTATTGCAAACATTTTAAGGACTTCATGCAATTAGAATTACATAAAAAATACGATTTGAGGTCAAACAAGAGGTTAAGAACTCAAGATGATGAGGAAAAAAAACCAAAATCAGTACCTGCTCCAATGGCGACTCCATTACAGAAAAACCAAATTAAGAAATCAGATAAGGAGAAACAACCCATGAATGAAGAAAAAGAGAAGGAAAAACAGCAAGTTGAGGCTTCTCAAACAAGGATTAAGGATCCTAATATTTTGGAGAAAGTTGTTACTATTTCTAATCAAAATCTAAATTCCAATAAAAATCAAGAAGAACCTGAAAAGTTGACAAAACAAAATCAAACTTTCAGTTTGTCGAAAGAGTTGGAAAAAGTGAAAATTCAAATACCTCTTCTTGAGTTAATCAAAACACCTGTTTATAAGAAGGATATTGCAAAATTTATCAATTTATCTCAGTCTGATGAAGTAGGCGATATAGTAAATCTGCAAGAAGAAAAACCAGTGGTTACTTTTGGGCCTCATGTTGAAGAGGTAGATTCGTCTGTCCCTCCTTTTTATATATCACTTATGTTACATGATTTTGTTTTACATAATTGTATGCTAGATTCTGGCGCATCCCACAATCTGATTCCATTGTGTGTGATGAAAGAGTTAAATTTACAAATCACTAAGCCATTCATAGACCTTTATTCTTTTGATTCAAAAAGGGTGAAGTGTGTGGGTCTTATTAAGGATATGGTTGTTTCATTGGCTCAAATCCCAGCCAAGAGCATTATGATGGATGTGGTAGTGGCAGATATTCCAGCCAGATATGGTATGTTATTATCTAGATCTTGGGGGGCAAAGCTTGGAGGAGTTTTGAAGCTAGATTTTACATATGCCATCATTCATGTTTTTAATGGGGAAGAAAGGAGGTTGTATAGAGAAACTAGATTTCAAAAAACTGCTACCAAGAAAGATGCAGGTAATTCACCTATTTATGGCCAAGAGAAGGAGGACCTCTCTTGCTTCATGCTGCATGAAGATGCAGAGTTTGCTGAAGAGTCACAAGGACAGCTCCCTTCGGCCATTGTACATAAGGCGCTGCATTCAAACAAGCTTTGGAAGTGCTATTTTGATGGTGCGTTTTCTAAAGAAGGCACCGGAGCTGGTTTCATTTTTGTATCTCCGGAAGGTAACCTTGTACCTTTCTCTTTCAAATTGGAGTTTGAATCCACCAATAATGTAGCTGAATATGAAGCATTAATCATTAGTCTGCAGATAACTAAGCAAATGGGAATTTAGTCTATGAACGTGTTTGGTGATTCTGAATTAGTCATAAGACAAGTTAAGAATTTGTGTCAAACTAAACATCCCAGGTTAAGAACATATAGGAATGAGGTATGGGATTTAATTGAAAACTACTTTGAAGCTTTCAACCTACAGTTTATCCCAAGAGAAGAGAATAGAATGGTTGATTCTTTAGCAGTTGCAACCAGTACATTCAAACCTCCGATCAATCCAAGACTAAGATATAAAATTGAGATGAGACACAGACCTTCGATCTCTGACAATATCAAACATTGGCAGGTTTTTGAGGATAATGAACAGATTAAGAAATTTTTGTTGATGATTGAATATTTTGAAGATCATCAGATTGATTTGGAAACTGATGAAAATGACTTGGCTGATATGTCTAAGATTCTGAAAAAGAAGATTGGTGATCAGCAGATTATTCAGTTGAAAGACAATATTTTACCAAGAGTTTTGGTACCTCTCGGAAGACTGTTTGATGCTAATCATGTGGCAGTGAATCAGAAGAAAGCACATCAAGATGAGAATGTGGAAGATTGTAATTTAGGAACTCAATATGAGCCTAAAATGGTCAAATTGTTCCAAGGCGTTCCAAAGGACTATAAACAAAGGTACATAGATCTGTTCAAACAATTTGAGGATGTATTTGCTTGGTCATATGATGATTTGAAGACTTATGATAAGAATATTATTCAGCATAAAATCCCATTGAAAGATGGAGTCAAACCACATAGACAGAAACTCAGAAAAATCAATCCATTGTTGTTGGCCCCGATTGAAAAGGAGGTAAAGAAATTGCTGCAGGTTAAAATAATTGTTCCTCTCAGATATTCAGATTGGGTTTCCAACCTTGTACCAGTCAGAAAGAAAAATGGAGAGATAAGGCTATGTGTAGATTGCAGGAACTTGAATAGGGCTTCATTGAAAGATAATTATCCTTTGCCGAAAATGGATTTTGTCTTGCAAAAGGTGACTGGAGCTTACAGATTATATATGGTAGATGGTTTTTCAGGGTATAACCAGGTTGCTGTGGAGAAGGAAGATCAAAAGAAAACTACTTTCACTACACCCTGGGGAACATTCATGTATGCCAGGATGCCGTTTGGCCTAATGAATGCAGGGGCCACATTCCAAAGAGAAATGGATATTTCATTTGTAGGAGATAAGTTTGTGGTTATTTATCTGGATGATGTCACAATTTTTTCAAACTCTGATGAGGAACATCTACAACATTTGAAAAAAGCCTTCTTGAAGTGTAGGAAATATGGATTATCACTAAATCCTAAAAAATCTTTGTTTGCTCTGGAGGAGGGTAAATTGCTGGGCCATATTATTTCCAAACAAGGAGTGAAGATTGATTCATCAATACAGTTAATTCCACTGCCCCGAAGTAAGAAAGATATTCAAATATTTCCTGGAAAAAATAATTTTCTAAGAATATTTGTTCCTAATTACGCAGAGATTGTCAAGAAAATAACAGACATGTTGAAAAAGGATGTTGAGGTGAAGTGGGACAAAGAAGCAAGGGAATCTTTTCAAAGGATTAAAGAAGCTCTACAGGAAGCACCTGTTCTAATTAGTCCAGATTATTTGAAGCCTTTTCAAATTTTCTCATTTGCGTCTTCCTCAACAATTGCTGCTGTGTTATTACAGAGAAATGAAGAAAAGTGTGAACAACCTGTAGCATATTTCAGTAAGGTGCTCCGAGATGCAGAATTAAAATATAATATATTGGAGAAACAAGTATATGCTCTAGTGAAAGCATTGAAAGCATTTAGAACCTATATTCATCATTCCCAAATTTTAGCATATGTTCATAATTCTGTTGTAAAGGATGTTTTAGTACAGAGCGATGTAGAAGGGAAAAGAGGCAAATGGATTTCTAAAATCCAAGAATACGACATGGATGTTAAACCAACAAAATTGATCAAAGGATTGGGACTAGCCAAATTATTAACAGAGTCAAATTTCCAAGCACTGGGAATTAATTTATTGGCACCTGTAGAGGAAGTCAATGGAGAAACAGGTAATATTCAGTCAAAGTCAGCGATTAAATATAAATTCCTCTGCTCAGATTGGTACAAGGATATTATTCACTATTTATGCTTTCTTTCTTGTCCTCCTTCAATAAATAGAGCTAAATACAGAGCTTTAAAACTCAAGGCTCAACCTTATGTCATAATTGAAGCAAAGCTATATTGGAAAGATCCTGCTGGTGTGTTATTGTTATGTTTGATCGAGGAGGAAGTTTCAAAAGTAATTAAAAAATATCATGAATGTTTGTGCGGGAGTCACTACAGTTGGAAGGTAACTGCTCATAAAGTTCTCAAATCAGGTTTTTATTGGCCCTCTGTATTTGTTGATGTATATAAAACAGTCAGAAGTTGTCAAAAATGCCAGGTGTTTGCAAAAAAGAAAAGGTTAGCCCCTTTACCTCTTCTCCCTGTTTTTGTTGAAGAACCTTTCAGACAATGGGGATTGGATTTCATTGGAGAAATAAATCCACCATCTAGTGGGAAATTTAACTGGATCCTTACTGCTACAGATTATTTTACAAAATGGGTAGAGGCAATCCCTACCAGGAAGGCAAATGATTTGGTTGTTATGAAGTTTTTAGAAGAAAATATCTTTAGCAGATTTGGATGTCTAGTAAATATTGTGACAGATAATGCCCAAGTTTTCAACTCGATCAAGTTTATTAATTTATGTCAGACTTATAATGTGATATTGTCTCATTCTACAGCTTATCATCCACAAGGAAATGGATTAGCATAATCTTCTAACAAAACATTAGTAAAAATTTTGAAGAAGACAATAAATGAAAACCAGAAGAATTGGGATTCAAAGCTAGTTTTTGCTCTATGGGCAACAAGGATGACCACTAGGAGATCCACTGGTAAGTCACCTTATGAACTAGTATATGGTACTCAGACATTGTTTCCCACCCAGTTGGTGAAACCTGTGATTTCTTTCCTTCAAGATGCTCAAGAAGAACCTAATGCCATGATTAGAAGAATGAATAATGTAATGGAGTTAAGTGAAAGCAGAAATAAAGTTCGAGAGAATTTGCTTACTTATCAGCAAAAAATGAAGACAATATTTGACAGGAAAGCAAAAGAAATAATGTTTCAGAATAGAGATCTGGTATTAAGATGGGATACCCGGAGGGAAGATAAAGGGAAACATGGCAAATTTGATCCTTTGTGGTACGGTCCGTTCAAAATTAGTGAGGCCAGGATGAATAATACCTTCATGCTGGAAAGTCTTGAAGGAGAAGTAATAGATATGCCTCTGAATGGGCAATATCTAAAACATTATTTCCAACACTAAGAGTTGTTTAACCATCATTGTATATATCCGGTTTTATCATTGTACATTTTTCATTTAGCAATTTTTGACTCCATGCCCGAAGTGAAGGCACTGATCTGCAGGTTCTTAGTGTTTCGTGGCAAAAACACTATCCCCAGGTGGAGCCAGATGTTGTGGATCATCTGCATATCCTTTCTATTTTATTTTGAAAATAAAAAAATAAAAAACAAAAAAAAACTAAAATTCAGAAAAAGTATATGCTATAGTATAATGTTTTTTATACTGTAACATAAAAAAAGAAATGTTTCTAAAAGCTCGATGCAAATTAAGTTTATTGTTAAACTTTATTTGGATGTATATTATAGTTTCATGTTTAAACGTCGAGCAAGTCTTCGAGCGGAAGTAGCAAGTATTGAAGATTATAACCGAATGATAAAATGCGGAGGCACAAAGAGCTCGTGAGTTATTGAATCAAATGCCCTCGCAGTTGACCTGTTTGACCGCGGGGTAAACAACGATCAACGGTGTAGATTCATTGTAGGGGGACTAGCCAAATTTTGCCACCGTACTCCAGGAGCCTCCGCAATGACGTCATGAAGCAAAGTGGAAGACACCTTGATCTTTATTACAGGTTTGCGCGGCTTTTAAATTGATCTTTATCACATTTTCAAATCATTTGTGATTGTTTTCCCCTTTGAGCCGTGTCGTCGCCACCTTTTCATTCTCCACTACTTTACGGATTGCTTCTGTTGTCTGTACAGCCATGGCCAAGCAATTTTCACTACCTGGTTCAACTAGCCACATTTCCCTCATGGAAAATGAGAGAGACATCCAAGATACCGTGTCTTCCGTAAACCATCCCCTCTTTTATCATCAAGTAACCCTAAATGCCGAGAATTCCCTAGTTTTTTTCTGCCATGAAGAAATCCGATGTCCTGTCTGCATGTATCCCAAAAGCTCATTTCTTTCCCGAATTTATCTGTTGGCTGGTTTCTTCAATGTATCCCGGTAAGTGCTTTATAATGAATTCGCAGGGGGAGAATGTTCTACAGGTGTTAATGCAGTTGATTCGCCAAGCGTTTTGTTTCTCTTAAGATGAGTCATCACTTCAATTCTCAGAAGACTCATTGGAAAGTTATTTTGAAAACCTTTCAGGAGAAGAATTTAATCAGTGTATGTTTCATTTGAGACCAAATTCAAAATAATTTCAACTAGAAGGTGAAGAATTCAATTTAGAGATTTTTGATGTTGAGAATATACCAGTTCTGAGTTGTATTGCAAAAATTTTGGGCAAAGATAATGACCTTACAATTGACAAATCAGTGTTAGGAATGTATGCAATGATGATGAAACCAGGGACAGTTCTGGATATTCCATCTTCTGGCAAGAGACTGTCAACTCTCAATTGATGAGCTTTTCTCTCACAGGTTCCTTTAAATTCCCCTCATTGATTGTTTATTTATTCTTATATCAAAATGTTGAAGAATTTATGAGTTTGGGGTTAAATATAATGGATGTTAAGAAGATCCCACTGTTGGATAAGATGAATCTACATACGCAGACTGGCCAATTAATTGTCAATGATCTAACTAAGACCAATGCCACGGCTGTTAAAGCTGAAAATATGCTAGCAAAAGTTATCAAGCAGTTCAAGTTGGAGAAGGTCAATTCAAGGGCCTTATCAGTTCAAAATAAGGAGTTGAAAAAGATTATCATAAAGGTTGGTGTAGATCCTAGTGACAAAGCTGCAGTACAGAAGTTCATGGAGAATGCTGAAATAGAGATATCCACCCTGAGGAAAAAGCTGAAGTTACATGCTGCAGAGCATTCAAAGGCTGCAGAAGTGGCAGAGGTGGAGAAAGAAAAAGAGGAACTCCGTCAGCAATTGTTGCATAAAGATGAAGAATTGTCTAAAATAAAGAAGACTGCCATCTCTTTACAACATCACATTGAAATTCATACTTGTACCTTTGTTTTTCCTACAGGTGATACAAATCCCCAAGCACAGATTGCTCAAATCAACACAGAAATGAAGATGGCAGAAAGAGATCGCAAGCAAGCTCAAGCAGAATTAGAAACGGCCACAAAGATCATACGGTCACTAGGAAATGAAGCTGATCAGAATAAACTGAATTTACAAAAGGCTGAAGCTGAGATTAAAGATCTCAAAGAGAAATTAAAAGGAAATATCTCACTTATAAAGAATAGATATCATTTGGAGATTGAAATTATCTCAAAAATGAAGTCAATTCATTTTGAATATAGTTGCAAAGGAGAAAAGCCTTATCTCAGAATATGAAGAAGAGATCCTATCTGATAAGCAAACATCAATTAAGAGAGCCAATTGGGCTAGAAATTTCATAAACTTTATTAATTCCAAGTCGGATGAGGAATTAGAAGACATTGGAATAAAGGATAGATATTTCTATGCTATGGAGGTTAATAAGATGATAATTAGGAATGATCTCCGAAAAGTTACAGAAAAGAGACTACTGGGAATCAAAGAGACAGTGAACAAGTTTGATATATCATTTGATAAATTGACAAGAATAGGTTTACCTTCATGTTGGACAAAGAAAGGAAACTTTCTGTCATGGAAATTTTATGAAGATTCATTAATACTGGCAAAAAGCAAGATGGATAACAGGCATGAAAAGACGCAGATTTGAAAAGGAGAAACAGTGTTTAATTTCTTGCAAAGGCATTTCAATTTGTTATGGATGGTGAAGACTCTCTTCACATAAATACCTACACACAGTCAGATTATTGCATTCAGGTTGGAATATCATAGTTTCATGAATTCATCAACAACCCAAAGTGAGATATGGAAAAAGTGCAAAACATTCTCAATGGACTCAACAAAAGGAATTCCAGCATCTCAAAAAAAAGTAGCCGTTGACTCAGCAACTGTATCAGAAGCAGCAATTCCTATAGATTAGGAATTTTCAATTTCACGTTATGTTATTTTCTCAAAATCATGTAAATTGGGACCTTTTTGAGGCATGTACCTCTGTAACTGTAAGTAGTTAAAGCAGTTAGAATTAGTTTCATCGCTGGAAACTATTTTGTTATTTTGTATTTAAAGAAGATTCCAAGAAAGGAAAAGGTCCGAGTTTTGAACCTTGAAGCCAAATTTTTGTATCAAGAATGGAAAATTAATGAATGAGTATGCGAGTTTCTATCATTCTGTTTATGCTGAAAAGTTTTCCAGTTTACACAATGTTTTCTTATCTATGAATAAAATAGAGTAATGAGTAGCAGGTCTCTTTATACATATGTATTTAAGAGTTAAACAAACTTTAATGTGCGCTCCTCTATTTTAACTTTATCTCTACTTAATTCTTCAGGGTTTTAAAATGATAGATTCTGTTTGAAACAGCATATCAAATTGAAATCCTCTTCTCTTTTTCTTCCATTCATTCAATTCAGCATAAGTGAAATATATCATTGCAGAACATGCATGGATTTGATATTTAAGGGTTACATAATCAATGTTTAAGGGTTTATAAGACAGAGACAGATATATATTCATTTGTGACATAATCAGATAATTTCTTAAGCACTGATTCCTTATCACAACTAAGGGATTGTCTCTTAAGGTACAACATGTGCCATGTATTATTTGGAAGGCCTTGGAAATTTGACAGAAAAATCCATTCATGATGGCAAAAGGAATAGATATACCATAGAGAAGGATGGAAAGAAGCACACATTGTTGCCTTTGAGGGATGAAGCAGACAAAGGAGCAGCTAGGAATAATGTTATGTTGATTAGTGGAAAGGAATTGCTGCAAGAAGTCAAGAAGGAGAAAGAAATGCATTTTGTTGTTGTGGGTAAACCCAAGGTAATTCTGACTTCTACTAATTTAGACAATCTGCCTATGGAAAGTAAAAATTTGTTAGATGATTATGTTGATATAGTTGTTGATGAATTACCAAGTAAATTGCCACCAATCAGAAGTATCAGTCATCACATAGATTTAATACATGGTGCAATTTTACCAAACAAAGCAGCATATAGAATGACCCCTCGGGAGAATGAAGAAGTTGGAAGACATGTATAGGAGTTGTTAGATAAAGGACTGATCAAAGAAATCCTTAGCCCATGTGTAGTACCACCCGTACATAGTCCAAAGAAAGGAGGTGAGTAGCGCATGTGTACTGATTCTAGAGACATAAACAAGATCACTATCAGGTATAGATTTCCATTGCCACGCATGGATGATATGATGGATTGTTTAAGTGGGTCAAATTATTTTACTTAAATAGATCTAAAGAGTGGATACCATCAAATAAGGATTGGAGAAGGAGATGAATGGAAGATTTCATTTAAGACAAATAGTGGGTTGTATGAGTGGTTAGTGATGCCTTTTGGGCTCACTAATGCACCAAGCCCATTTATGAGACTAATGAACGAGGTCTTGAAATAGTATGTAGGAAAATTTGTGATAGTCTATCTTGATGACATTTTGATTTTCAGTCAGAGTAAGGAAGAGCATTTAGAGCATATAAAGATGGTGTTAAATACTTTGCAAAAGGAGAAATTGCTTATAAATTTGAAGAAGTGTAGTTTTATGAAGAATGAGCTCATTTACTTGGGATTTATAGTATCATAAGAAGGCTTGAAGATGAACCCAAAAAATATCTAGGTAATATTGGATTGGCCAGCTTCGATAAGTGTATTTGAGGTAAGGAGTTTTCATGGTCTTGCAAGTTTTCACAGAAAGTTTGTAAGAGGATATAGTCATATCTGTGCACCAATAATTGAAACAATAAAGGATAGAAACCAACCATTTAAGTGGACAGAAGCAGTAGATCAGAATTTCAAGTTGTTGAAAAAGAAGATCATTGAAAGACTTGTTTTGGCCTTGCCAAATTTTAATAAAATATTCCAAGTTGAGACTGATGCTAGTGGGATAGAAATTGGAGCTGTCTTGAGTCAAGAGCAGGGACCGATAGCTTATTTTAGTGAAAATTTAAATGAGGCCAAGAAGAAGTATTCATCCTAAGATAAGGAGTTCTATGTTATTGTGCATGCTTTGAAGAAATGGAGGCATTGTTTGTTGCCCAAATAATTTGTGTTGTATTCTGATAACCATGCATTGCAGTTCATAAATAATCAGCCGAAGTTGAACCAAAAGCATGCTAAGTGGGTGAAGTTTTTGTAGAGTTTTACCTTTGTAATCAAACACATAAGTGGTAAGTCAAAAAAAAAAATTTGATGTTTGAGTAGAGAAAATTTGATTATGCGGGAGTTGAAGATTGGAATTTTTGGGGTTTGAAGAGATGATTGATATGTATGAGGAAGACACGGATTTCAAAAAAATATATGCAGTTGTTAAAAACCCTGTGATTCATAATAGAAGCCAGTGGTTGGACTACCTAATTCAAGGAGGATTGCTATTCAAGAACAATAAACTGTGTATTCCTAAGTGCTCCATGAAAGAAAACCTGATTAAAGAAAAACAAAATGGAGGACTATCCAGACACTTTGGACAGGATAAAACAATTGCTCGGGTAAGTGCTTTTTATTATTGGCCAAAAATACAAGATAATATCAAAAAAAAATTTGAGAAGTGCAGGATCTGTCAACATGCCAAAGGAATAATCCAAAACGCTGGATTATATCAGCCATTTCCAATACCCAATAGACCTTGGGATGCTGTCAGCATGGATTTTGTTTTGGTTTTGCCAAAGACTCAAAGAGGACATGATTCTATCTATGTTTTCATAGATAGGTTTTCTAAAATGACTCATTTTATTGCTTGTAAGAAAACTGGTGATGCAACTCACATTGCTACTTTATTTTTCTCTGAAGTTATAAGATTACATGGACTTCCTGTGATTATTGTTTCAGACGAGGATACAAAGTTCGTAGGACACTTCTGGAGGACTCTATGGAGAAATCTAGGTATAAACCTCAGTTTCATTTCAGCCTATCATCCTTAGATGGATGGAAAAACTGAAGTGGTGAACAGGAGTTTGGGAAACATATTAAGGAGTTTGGTTTACAAAAATCCAAAGCAATGGGACTTAGCACTTACTCAAGCTGAGTTTGCCTATAATGATACTCCTAATCGGAGCACTAGGATGAGTCTGTTTCAGATTTTTTTTGGAATGCATCCAAGAGGTTTGTATGAACTTGTGGATTTGAGCAAATAAGAGACAAGGAGTGCAAAGGCTGAAGAATTTGCAGAACAGATACGGAAGTTGCAGGAAGATGTCAAGTAGAGATTACAAAAAAAACACCCAAAAGTATAAACAAAGGGCCGATATGAAGAGGACTTAAAGGGAGTTTCAAGTAGATGATTTAGTTGTGGTTTATCTGAGGAAGGAAAGGTTTCCAGTCGGGACCTATGAAAAACTTAAAATGAAAAAGATAGGGCCATGTAGAATTTTGAGGAAGTTTTCCTCAAATGCATATGAGATTGAGTTACCAGCGGGAGTTGGGATATCACCCATCTTTAATGTTTCGGATTTATACCCATACAAAGGAACAGAGGAAGAACCTACAGAACAGGAGGACTGGACTTTGAAATGGAAGGAACAGATGCCAAAGACAGCAAATAAATAAGTGGAAGTCATTCTAGAGAAAAGAGCAACAAAGAAGACTAGAGGACAGACCTATTACCAATATCTAGTCAAACGGAAGGGACAACCAATGGAAGATGCCATTTGGATGACAACAACAGAGTTACAGAAGTTTAATGCAGATCCTGAAACATTGATGTATCAATATTTTCTTCCTCGGGAGTCTGATGCAGGAGCATTCGGATTTAGCCAGTAATGTGATTGTGTGCTCACATGTGGTGGCTAACAAGAGGTGGAAAGAAATTGATTATTAATATTTTATTTAGCTTTAATTGTGACAAGTTAGTTTTTTTTATTTCCTAACTTAAATAGGAATAAAATAGAAAATTGTTTCTCCCTGCGGGGAGATCAAACCAAGTATATTAGACCATTAAGATAGGATGGAATTAGTTTGTTAGAGTGGTTCAGTAGAGAGCTAATAAAATGAAAGAGAACCACTTTCAAGTATATATAAGCATGAATAGGTGGAATAGGTGTGAGAGAGGTGTGATAGAGGAGTGGACAGAGAGGAGAGGCAATGTAAAATTCAGCCATCAAGGGCTCGACTCTGTGTATTTTTCACTACCTATTAATCCAAAGTGTATTTGTATTTCAATTCTTCTGTCTGTGTTAAACTGTCACTTTTTATTTCTCTATTGATTTGGATGCCGCATTTATCGCACAACGCATTCGAAGAATGTTGATTGGCAGTGCAAATAGCAAAGACACAGCAAGGACCGTTATATTTGGGCATAGATCAACGATGGATATTAAATCGCAATCCCCAGGGTATTTCGCACTTCAACGAATTTTGTGTTTATTATTAAGACATCACACGGTAAGTGATTTATTTTATGATGCGATGTGAAGCAAGGCCGACTGAACATGCAAGCAGTGAGGACTGTTAGATCTGGCATAGATCAACGGTGGAGATTACATCGCAATTCAGTGATATTTCTTACATTAGCAATTTTTGTGTTTATTGTTAAGGCTTCTCATGATAAGTTATTTAAGTTGCGATGTGAATCACATCACATATCACTTAAGATAGGTAGAATCCATTATGGTAAATGTGAAAAAGTGTGAAGTGCGAAATCTCTAAATCGCAAATATTGTTAAATTGTTAAAGTTGCAAAGTTGCGGGGAGGTAAGTTATAAAATTTGTGAAGTGTGATGACAGCAACAAAACTCAAAGTCGGCCCCTAAGGAGCGCTGGTCCGCTATTGTCGCTCTGTCAGCATTTGCCCCTACTTAACTCTGTTCGCCTCCACATGGTCTTCCACAACTTCTTTGGTTTTATTTATCAAATTCGAGGAATTTGACAAATAAACATAATCAACCAACTTTGAAAATTAAATGAACCAGAGCTTTAATTCTCTCGCCACCTTATAATAAGGTTGTCACCCTTCAATATCTCATATTGATAACCCGATACTTTTTTAAATAAATTACTTTGGTCCCTACGCCCACACGACGTGGATTTTAATTTATTATGCATGCCATACCTTAGGTTAACCTTCGAGCATCTTCCGAATATGACCACCGTCCGATGGCTTCCCTCTAGATCGACGGCGTTCAACGATATCGCACTGCCTCCTTAGTCGAACGTTAACGTGCGATGGCACGTGAAAAGGCGGTTTTAGGGGTCCCGCCTTAGGCCACGTGTCAAATGTTCTATGGAATCGCTCCCAATTGGAAAATACCGCTCACCTCGCAAAAGTGGTGCGATATGGGCAGTCTGGTTTCGCTAACCCACTCACGGTTTTGGAACAGTATTTGACCCCGGTTTAAGTCAGGTTACGCTATCCTCTGTATTCACTAACTCAGGTCTAGCCTCGGGACAAGATTCCAATTAACAACAAAACAAATTTATCTCTTTATTAAGTGGGATTTCCACTATCATTAAACATAGTTCAACAACCACGATTTTACACAGACCTCGTCTGCGGTTGGGATTTAATTCAACAGAGCTTGTTGAACTATTAAAGAGAAACAGTAGACAGAGGGATGTGGAGACTGTACAACAGTTCAATTCAATAATTATACTCGCACAGAGTTCAATCGCCTCCCAATCAAACAAATTTCCTCACAAATATTAATTCAAGACAGTTTGATAATCAACGGGAACTAAAATTTATTCAACCGGAAGGAATTTCTTAACACACAAATTTTATTGTAGAAATCTCCTCCCCTCAATGAGATCTAGGGGTTACATATATACATAAACATTTGTCTCTTCGATTCTTCTGCGAGGACCGTTTAGTAAATCAAAATCCTAATTACAATTATTCAAATAACTGAAACATGACAGATGGATCGAATCCAAACCTATTCGACTTCTATGGACTCTAACTAATATAAATGAAACAGGAAGCTAAGGCATTGACACCTTGTTGTTACAATTCAATGATTTCGAACCCTCCTAGCCACAACATGTGGACAAAACCTCCTACATTGCTAGCTAGTGTCTAATGCCCCTGCACCAGACTCCCGAGGGAAATTTTCTTCATGGTCTCATGTCCATGAGCTCTTCCACTGATCTGCCTATCTTCTGCAACCTCCCTTCAGTCATCCAAGTGGCATCTTTCTATGGCTTGTCCTTCCATTTGATTAAGTACTGAAAGTACTCTTGTCCTCTGGTCTTCCTGAACACTCTTTTGTCCAATATCTTCTCTGGTTGTAATGGTTGTGCTGGAGGTAGTTGCTTTACCCATTCAATCTGTTCCTTGTATGTTGATCTTTCTTCTGCACCATCATCTTCATACTTATACAAATCTGCAACATTAAAAATGGGAGATATTCCAACATCAGGTGGAAATTCAATCTGATCAGAATTTGCAGAAAACTTTCTAAGTATCTTGCATGGCCCAATATTTTTGAACTTCAGTTTATTATACTGCTTCTTTGGGAATCTCTCCTTTCTCAAGTGTGCCAAAACCAGATCTCCTACTTCAAAATGGACTTCTTTTCTGCTCAAGTATGCTCTGCCTTTGTATTTGATGTTGCCGCCTTGTAGTTGTTGTTTCACTTGTTCATGTATGGCCTGGATCTCTGAAGCAAATTCTTCACCATCTGCACTCCTTAGCTCTACCCTTCCCAGGTTTCTTAACTCTGATATTCCTCTGGGGTGCATTCCATAAACAATATGGAATGGGCTCTGCCCTGTGCTCCTGTTTGTTGAGTCATTATATGCATATTCTACCTGGGGAAAAATATGATCCCACTGCTTGGGATGCTCTCCTGCAAGACTTCTCAACAAATTTCCCAAACTCCTATTCACTACCTCAGTTTTTCCATCAGTCCGAGGATGATAAGCTGAGCTGAAACTCAGTTTGGTACCAAGTTTCTTCCACAGTGTCCTCCAAAAATGGCCCACAAATCTGGTTTCTCTGTCTGAAACAATACTCTTGGGCAACCCATGCAACCTAACCACTTCCTTGAAAAGCAAGTTAGTAACATGGGTGGCATCACTAGTTTTATAACATGGAATAAAATGTGCCATTTTGGAGAATATGTCCACTACAAAAAAGACTGCATCATTCCCTCTCTGAGTCTTGGGAAATCCTAGAACAAAATCGATACTCACCATGTCCCAAGGCCTGTCTGGAATAGGCAAGGGAGTGTACAATCCTACATTCTGGCTCCTTCCTTTGGCATATTGACAGATTTTGAAATTCTTCACAAACTTGTCCACTTCTCTTCTCATCTTAGGCTAATAATAGAAGTGACTCAGTTGCTCATAAGTTTTATCAGTACTAAATTTTCCAACAAGTCCACCACTATGCTTCTCCTTAATCAAGTTTTCTCTCATGGAACATTTTGGTACACACAGTTGGTTTCTTCTGAATAGTAAGTCCTCCTGCAAGAAATAATCCAACCACTGGCTTCTATCTGTTAGAATAGGATTACAACATGCCTCAAATGCTTCCTTAAAATCAGAATCTGTTTTATACAATTCTTTGAGAAAATCAAATCCTACAACTTCAAAATTAGTTTCTTGAACAAGCATGTGCCTTCTACTCAAAGCATCAGCTACTTTATTTTCTTGGCCACTAATGTGTTTCAAAACAAAGTTGAAACCTTGAAGATATTCAACCCATTTGGCATGCTTATGATTCAACTTGGGCTACTGTACAATGTACTGCAAAGCATGATTATCAGAGTATAATACAAAGTCTTTGGACATCAAATAATGTCTCCACTTTTTCAATGCCTGAACAATTGCATAGAATTCCTTCTCATAAGATGAATACTTTCTTCTGGTTTCATTTAGCTTCTCACTAAAATAGGCTACAGGCCTATCATCCTGACTCAACACAGCTCCAATGGCTTCCCCACTGGCATCACACTTCACTTGAAATGGTTTAGTAAAATCAGGCAGAATCAAAACAGGCTTCTCAGTTATCTTTTGCTTCAAAAGTTTAAAGTTTCTTTCTGCTTCAGCAGCCCATTTAAATGGTTGTTTGCTCTTATTTATTGTCTCAATGATGGGTGCATTAATCTTATTGAAGTTTCTTATAAACTTTTTGTAAAAACTGGCAAGCCCATGGAAACTTCTTACCTCAAAAACATTTCTGGGTGAAGGCCACTCCACAATTGCCTTAACCTTCTCTGGGTCCATCTTCAATCCTTCTGCAGAAACAACAAAGCCCAAATACACCAACTCTTCCTTCATGAATGAGCATTTCTTTAAGTTTATCAGCAGTTTCTCTTGGTGCAGCTTCTTCAAGACATAATTAAGATGCCTCAAATTTTCTTCTTTAGTTTTGCTGAAAACTAATATATCATCCAGATACACTATCACAAATTTACCAATGAATTCTTTCAATACTTCATTCATAAGTCTCATGAAAGTGCTAGGTGCATTTGACAACCCAAAAGGCATTACCATCCATTCATACAGCCCTTCATTTGTTTTAAAGGCAGTTTTCCACTCATCACCCTCTCTTATTCTAATCTGATGATATCCACTTTTTAAATCTATCTTTGAAAAATATTTAGCACCACTCAAATGATCCATTAAATCCTCAAATTTGGGCAAAGGGAATATGTACCTGATTGTTATCTTATTGATTTCTCTGGAATCGGTACACATCCTCTAGCCTCCATCTTTCTTTGGGCTCAATACTGCTGGTATTGCACATGGAATCAAACTTTCTCTGATCAGTCCCTTGTCCACCAATTCCTGTACTTGTCTCCTGATTTCCTCATTTTATGTGGGATTAATTCTATAGGTTTCCTTATTTGGCATATTTGAACCAGGGATAAAATCTATCTAATGGCTGATCTTTCTCACAGGTGGCAGCTCATCAGGTAAATCATCCACAACAATGTCACAATAATTGTCTAACATATCTTGGATTTCTATTGGCAAATCAGAAATCGTTGTAGAAGTAAGAACTACCTTAGGTTTGCAAACTAAAGAAAAACTTACCTCTTCTTCTTCCATTTGCTGCAGATATTCCTTCCTGCTCAGCAACAAGGTCTTTGGATCAACCACTCTGCTTGATGGCTCTCCTTCTTCCATGGGTATCAATGTATGATGTACCCCATCCTTGAAGAACTTGTAAGTGTTCTTCTTGCCATCATGCACCGTTGCTCAGTCAAACTGCCAAGGTCTACCCAGCAGTATGTGACACACATCCATGGGCATTACATCACACAGGACCTTATCTTTGTATTTGCCCATTTGCAGCTCTATCTCACACTGTTCTTTTACAATCAGTTGGTGCCCTTTATGCAGCCAGGACACCCTGGAGGGAGTTGGATGCTCCCTTGTTTTCAGCTTCAAATTCTCTATTACCTCAGTGGAAACCAGATTGTTTGTGCTGCCACTATCAATGACTAGTTGGTAGCATTTTCCCTGGACTTTGCATATGCTCCTAAACAAATTCATCCTTTGTGCACGCTCAGTGACCTCTTTGGTTTGTTTCAATAGGACCTTATTAACCACCAAGGACTCTCCCCTCTCTGGTATAATTTCTTCTTCAATTTCTACCTCTTCTCCAGCCTGGGCAACAACATTATTTCTTGGACCATCACTCACATTCTCTGGGCACTCATAGTGCTTGTGTCCCACTTGCTGACATCTATAGCACCTCAATTCTCTACCTCTGCCTCTTTCTCTGCCTCCTCTCCCTCTATAATAACCCCTTCTGCCTCTTGCATCACCCTCTGCAGATGCATTCTAAGGTGAGCTACTGTTAGCTCCATCCCTGGGTGTAGTAGGCTTTCCTCTACCACCCTGACTTCCCTTTCCATGGAAAGTACCTCTCCCTTTGGCAGACTGCTTCCTCAGGAGTTTCTCTTCTACTTTCAAGGCCATCTGATAGGCCTCTTCAACTGTCTTAAGAGACAAAAGACCAATCTCATCTTGGATCTCCAGCTTGAGACCATTCACATATCTGGCAGTCTTCTCTAGTGTGTCCTAAAATTTCCCAGCTCTTATGCTTACTCTATAGAATTCTTTTGTGTATTCTTTTACTGTCAGCAACCTCTGTCTCAGGTTCTGCATTTGCCTAAACAATGTTAGCTGATAATCACTAGGCAAGAATTTACCTTTTAACTTAGCCATCATTCTGGTCCAGCTCTTGGTAGGCTGCTTGCCAATTCTCCTTCTTTCTGCCTGCACTCCATCCCACCAGAGTGCAGCATGCCCCTTCAGCTTTGTTACTGCAAACTTGACCTTCTTATCTTCGCTCATTTCTTCATAGTCAAAGCACTTGTTCATTTCATTAATCCAGTCCACCAGCTCTTCAGGATTCAGTCCCCCTGCAAAACTCGACACTTCAATCATGGGCTTAACTGCAGACCCCAGAACAGTTATGAGGAGCCTCATGTCAGGAGGAATCTCAACATTTTCTTCCGCTTCTTCTAATTCAGGTTCATTGATGTCTTCAGGATCTCTAGGCTGTCTTCGCTCCATGGCATCCATTCTGGCCTCGAACCTCTGCAAAATTCCCAACACTTATGCATTAGCAACGGGTCTGCCTCTCCTTCTGCCAGCACCTCTACCAACTCGGATTGCCATGTTAATTATCTACAAAAACAACTCAAAAACGCTCTAATACCATAAATGACAGCAACAAAACTGAAATTCGGCCCCTAAGGAGAGCTGGTCTACTATTGTCACTCTGTCAGCATTTGCTCCTGCTTAACTCCGTTCACCTCCACGTGGTCTTTCACAACTTCTTTGGTTTTATTTATCAAATTCGAGGAATTTGACAAATAAACATAATCAACAAAATTTGAAAATTAAATGAACCTAAGCTTTAATTCTCTCGCCACCTTATAATAAGGTTGTCACCCTTCAATATCTCATATTGATAACCCAATACTTTTTTAAATAAATGACTTTGGTCCCTGGGCCCACACGACGTGAATTTTAATTTATTATGCATGCCATACCTTAGGTTAACCTTCGAGCATCTTCTGAATACAACCACCATCCGATGGCTTCCCTCCAGATCGATGGCGTTCAACGATATCGCACTGCCTCCTTAGTCGAACGTTAATGTGTGATGGCATGCGAAAAGGCGGTTTTAAGGGTCCCACCTTAGGCCACATGTCAACTGTTCTATGGAATCGCTCCCAATTGGAAAATACCACTCACCCTGCAAAAGTGGTGCGATATGGGCAGTCTAGTTTCGCTAACCCACTCATGGTTTTGGAACAGTGGTTGACCCCAGTTTAAGTCGGGTTACGCTATCCTCTGTATTCACTAACTCAGGTCTAGCCTCGGGGCAGAATTCCAATTAACAACAAAACAAATTTATCTCTTTATTAAGCGGGATTTCCACTATCATTAAACAGAGTTCAACGACCACGATTTTACACAGACCTCGTTTGCGGTTGGGATTTAATTCAACAGAGCTTGTTGAACTGTTCAAGAGAAACAGTAGACAGAGGGATGTGAAGACTGTACAACAGTTCAATTCAATAATTATACTCGCATAGAGTTCAATCGCCTCCCAATTAAACAAATTTCCTCACAAATATCAATTCAAGACAGTTTGATAATCAACGAGAACTGAAATTTATTCAACCGGAAGCAATTTCTTAACACACAAATTTTATTGCAGAAATATCCTCCCCTCAATGAGATCTGGGGATTACATATATACATAAACATTTGTCTCTTCGGTTCCTCTGCGAGGACCGTTTAGTAAGTCAAAAGCCTAATTACAATTATTCAAATAACTGAAACATGACAGATGGATCGAATCCAAACCTATTCGACTTCTATGGACTCTAACTAATCTAAATGAAACAGGCAGCTAAGGCATTGACACCTTGATGTTACAATTCAATGATTTTGAACCCTCCTAGCCACAACATGTGGACAAAACGTCCTACATTGTTGGCTAGTGTCTAATGCCCCTGCATCATGCGATCCGCCATGATTTTTCACCACTTGCGTGGGCCCATAAGCCACATGTTCCATGCGTATTCTAAAAATTTGCAGCTTTTTTGCGTCACAATCCTCCAAGACATTGTTTGGTGCTAAATTTACTATTTATGAGGTTGAGGCACTACCCCAATAGCTGCAAGCTACTCTCTTACCTCCTGAGTCCTACTGAGGAAGGTATCTATGCCTTCCCCCTTTTGCATCTTGACGCATCTCAACTTTTCCTCCAAGATATAGTGTTGAGAGAGCATCCCACATCTCTTTGGAAGTATCCTTGCCAGCTATGGGTGGGACCTTATGGTCCTAGACTCCATCCAAGATCAACCACTTTGCCTTCGCCATTTCCTTCATATATTCTTTGAGTTGATCCGCGTCCTGGGGAATTTACATAACATTCTCAATGTAGAGCTTGAGGCCATATTCATCTAGAAGGAAGTACATCCTAACATTCCATATGACATAGTAGGAAGATCCATCCAACCTATCTTGATATCTAAGGCCTACAGTGGCCATCTCTAAAACTGTAAAAAACTCCCACTTTCCTTCTGCTTGGATGTTGCTCTACTACTAGCACTCCCTTCTGAAATGTGTGAATCTTCTAGCTGCTACTACCAATATTCTTGGGAAAAATGAACATTTGAGACTCGAAGTTCCCTGAGATAAATTTTCCCTCTGTTGTGTGTGCTTTTCTATTCCACCCAATGTCTATTTTGCAGCTGGAAAACCCTATGCGTCCAACCAAAAATCTGTTCAGTGAAAATTTTAGCTTCAGTTGCTCACTCTGACTGCTGGAATCACTAACTCGAACAACTCAACTTTTATGCAACCGTGCAACTAAAAATTGAATTTATGCCTTAGTAATTTGGCCTGCCTATCAAGGAACTGCGCTACCTCTAAGAATTTCAGCATATTTCTCCCTCTAATTAGAGAAATCTTGTCTTCCGCTTCTAAGCTTCCTGGTTGATCACTCACGCTTTGATACCATGTGAAAAATTCAAAACTGAAATCCTATTGTGGCAACTGGAACTTATTTTTCTAATTGTTAATTACTTTAACAATTTATCTACTATGACAAATGTCAAATAAATCACACTGCCATCTTCACAAATAAAACTACGAAAATAATCGCACTGGAACCTAAGAAAATACTAGCACACGTACACACATAAAAATGACACCATTATTTTTGGACAAATGTCCCCGAAAAAACCCAACTTGGGAAAACCAGTGCAGCAGCTGAGGGTTTTTATTATCAAGCAACAATGAACTTCTAAGTACAATTTACGGATGCCCAACTAGCAATCCAAACATCAAGAAAATATGGGGAAATTTATTTAATAGAATTAACCTTCTTCCGCAAGCAACCCCCGACACAACTTCCCTTCAAAAACTCGTCCTTGTGGGCCCTATGTGTTAACCTTTTCACTAGCTATGTGCAGAACCTATGACGTTTAACCTTTGAACAACCTCTAAGGAAGTTATTTTTCCTATCTCTGTTGAGGAAATTGCTTCTTTGACACTCTGGACACTCTGCCTTGCCTCTGGAACTGAAAACGAATTTTCCTCCAGCTAAATCAAGTTGCCCTTATAAATAAATTGTGGAGTCCTCTGCACTACCTCATAGGGAATAACTCAGCCCCTTTTTACAGCCTCTTTGGATCTCGAAAACTTCCTCTGACTCATTGTCCCTACCCCTATAACACTTGTGGGCCTTCTGGCTTGAACTATTCTTCCCTGCCTGAGATCTGCAGCTAGATAGCTCGATCTGCTAAGGAACTCGCACTACTAGTGTGTATTCTTCAAGTGCCCATCGACTTCTTCTTATAATCCTTTTTTGAGACTCCAACGACCAAGATTAAATCTTAATCAATGGTTAGGATCATCTTGAATTCGATATGTGTGAGTTTCTAAAATATTCTCACCTTGAATTAATTAATTATGATTCATTAACCATATTCCCTAAGTTTAGACGTAAGAAATATTTAAAAATCGGTTAATAATATGATTAAGGCATCTCTAAGTGAAATTTCCAGAAACGATTTTTGGGTTTTGGAGATCTCATGTATTCTAGCCTGTCCACCAAATTTCGTGGCTAGAATACATCTAATGATACAAAAACTAACATGAATTAGGGTTGATATTGAGGTGTGCTTTGTGACAAGGAAGGACAAGTCAACTTGGGGAGATATCTCCAAAATTAGCGCCTATTTATGGTTGTCAACTCTCCCCTATTTCTATTAATACAAAGAGTATTTTTTTCTCCTATATGTGTTGTGTTATGTTTTCACTCATGTATTTCAATGCCATTTTGATTCATTGAATAGAGATTTTATATAATGTTATGTGGATGTTGTGGATCTTTTGCTTTTTTTTAGTCGTGTGTGCAGGTTTTGATTTTAGCACTTGGATCTAGAATTGAAGATTACAAGCGAGGAGGAATTGCTACAGGTTCCAAGTAGGCTTCATTCCCATACTCTAACTTCTCTAAGGAAAATTTCATGTTTTTTATCTTCTGTTGTTCTAGATCATACCACTAGATCTAGGGAATTCACCTTTGTTTGTAATCGTGAAAATTTCACAAAACAAATTGGTGACTCCATTGGGGAACGATTCTTCCCTTAGTGGTTTCCTTGACCTTACCACCTTTTCACATCTTAGACCGATCTTAATTGACTCACTCAGACATTGATTGACCTTAGGAAAAAGATTTTTTGGCTTGGTTGGGTTTCTTGTGTTGTTTTTTGACCGAAAATTCCCCAGCGCATCTATTTTCTCTTAGATAGAGCGCCCCAATGCACCTAGCCCTTTATCCCACCTGTGTTGCAATGCACTTACTCTTGTTCTACACTAGCACTGCAACACACTTGCTCCTGTTCTGCACATGCACTGATCCAGTGTATCTGCATTGCAATGCACTATCTCTTGTTCTGCTCCTGCACCGTAATGCACTTGCTCCTATTCTACACCTACGCTAATCTAGTAGGATGCAAAAAAATTGCATTCCTTGCCTTGATCTTTGATTCACTTTGGTCCATAATGTTTTCTTGTGTTTTCTGATTTTTTCAATGTTTTGTGAGTTTTTCAGTGTCTCTGAAAATCTATCAAAATGTTTGCATTTGGATTTATTAGCCTTTGGTTTTTTTCTTTTTTTATCAAATTAGATCTTTGTAAGAATTTTTCTTGATTCTTGATTGACTTGAATAAATTTATATTACACTCATATTCTATGTGATTTCTCTTATCAATGATCTTGCTACATCTTAGTTTTCATTTCATTTGAAAATTAAGTGGAAATAAAAGAAAAAACTCATCATTTTGAATTATTTGCATTGCATATAGGGCTTTGATTTTGATTTAAATAGTGAAGTTCTAGAGAGTGATTGTAGCATCCCTTGTTTGTTGCGTTGTTGATTGATTTCTTCTTCCCGTACTTAGTTAGGCCTTTCATTGTTGAAATGAAAATGAAAATATTTCTTTTGTCATATTAGTTGCATCATATGTGTGTTTAGGTGACATTGATTTTTTAGCCTTGAAATCGAACCATAATTCAAGATAAACTCTAAAATTCACTAAATTAATCTAAGGAGAATTTGAAACTTAAAGAAACACATAAAGTTCTAAGCTAGAGACGTGTTCCTGTGTCTTTAAACGTAGGAGTTGTTGTTCTTTTTCAGTGTTACATTATGGGGGTTATATCTTGTACCACGTACATAAGTGTATAAGATTGTTGTCCATGTACCTTCAGGTATATTAGATGGTGCTCCACGCATGAAAAGTATATGGGAACACTCGCATTGAACGGTTACACATTAGAAAAAACTACCACATCCTATGCTTCCATGTACCTTCAGGTATATTTTGGAAGTCCCCTATAGGTTACTATCTCGCCATAGGTAACCGAGTCATCTGCCTTATAAATAGTCATACACCAAACACAGCATTCAAGGATATTGTCTGCCTGTACATAAATCCTTGGTTTTCCAAGGTGTTATATTGTAGTTCACAGTGACTTGGAAATTCACAGTGACTTGGAAATCCTTGTCTGCCTAGTTACCCCCTTTTTTTAATTTTGTGTCTTTAATTTCTAACATAGATTAATTGATCGCAGAACAACATCCTCACCGTGGAACAACTCCTCAGTGGATCTTAGGTTGAGACTAATGGCGACAATGCCCAACTCTACCAATCAAGGAAACCCCTCTGACAGGAATCCTGGCCCCTTTCCTTCTTTTGGAAATATCAGTGCTCCTTATATGGAAATTTTCTCCCTTCTCGATGTTATAGGTCGATTTGGGTATCATCCCAAAACATAGATCAGTATTCATTAAAGTTTATCATACTCTAAATTGGTTGCTACATGCCCTAAACAATTCGTCACATTGATGGTCTTCCTTCATGAAATTTTCACTGCTTAGATGCCATTTGAAGTGCCCCATTGAGCCATCAATGCACCCCTAGACAGTTGTAACTAATTTGCAGAGCATCTACTCCCATGCAAGGCTGCATTGTAGAGGATCTAGGCCCATTTTAGAGTGTGTTGGTCAACTGGGAGCGAATTTTTCATTGGATTTTGGGAATCTCCCCAACTTATAGTGACTTCTAAAAGTTGTTCCAGTTCTCACCTCATCTGATAGCCTCGAATTTGGAACCCATGAAGTCATTAAACCTCTTATCCTCATATTCTCATGAACATGGAAACCTCTTCATCCATTTTTAGGAAAGCCATTCAATGATTCATTTATGTCAAAATGCCTTCATCTACTTATAAATAGAGCACTAAACATAGTGCACAAGGGAGCAAGAATTTGTGTTAAGTAGATTTATGCTGGTGATATATCAACTCTTGAAGGTGTTGTGCATGTACTGTGATGCTGCTGGATCGTTGATACTAGATGTGATGAGGATGGGACTCAAGTTGGATGAGTGAAAGTGAATCGATCAACCGGTTGTACTCTTCCTTCTACTTCTTAATAAAGACATTTTTTCCTTTCCTAATGCACGTTTCAATTATTGTATGTGTATTAATGATTTTAATTCATTCAATTTGCTTAATTTGAATAGATCGTATAGCCTTTATGTTGTTTTTTGTCTTCTATTTTCCATGGTAGGTATCAATCAAGCGAATTAAGTTGGATTGAGAGCGACGAAAGCGAGAAGGGAGGTGAGGGAAAGCAAACAGATTACAAGTAGGTTTCTCTCCCTTTATTTATTCACTTTAAGGAAAAGGTCATATATCTTTCTTTATGTTGTTCTAAGTGAACAACCCACTTAGGGAAAGCATACTTATCCGTAGGTTTGTATTTCCGTAAAACAAATTAGTGACCATACTAGGGATCAATGGATCTTCCTTGGTGGCTTTGTCCTTGTCCATCAACATATAGTAGACTTTACCAACTTATTTTCAGTCATTTGAATGTATCTTAGCAAAAGTAGTGTGATTGCTTGCTTTTTCAGAGAGTCCTCTAGCACCAACGCACTGTTGGTCTTGACACAGTGCTCTGCATAGCACTGCTGGCTTAGGGACGGTGCTCTGCAATGCAATGTCTCCCACCCATGGGTGCATTTCCCCTCTGAACAACCAAAATATAATTTTTTTGTCTTTTTCCAATTCATGTCAGTGTTTTCTTGTTGAAGTTTTGAGTGACTGAATACCTTCAGAGACCAATTTTCCTTTACTCTTCTTGCCTCACTTTGGATTTTTTTTATCAATGTTTCTTTGTGTTTTATTTATCATTGTGAATAGTTCCAAAGTTAAATTTTACATTTAATCAATTCATTATTTTCGAAAAGAGGAATTGTCATTTCAGCTTTCGTTTCTCTTGAAAGTTTTGAGTGATTGTTTGTGCATTAGTTTCTTTTTCGTTCATCTAAACTTGAAGGAAACTAAAAATAAAAACATGCATTTGCATTTATGGATTTTTAGTGCTACTTGAGGAATCGTTTAGGGAAAAATTTCATTTAGATGTGCTCATTGACGATTGCAAATTATCTGATTGCTCTATCCCTACTAGCTAGTTTTTCATTGTTGAAAATCAATTTGAAAAGAATGCTTATCATTCTAATTGCATTCTAGGAACATTCAATACATCTTGTGGTGAACCTGAAAGACAGACTGATAATCAAGTTCAACATAAAATTTATCTGAATTTATCTAAGGAAGCATTGTACCATTAACAATAACATTTAGAGGTCTAGGTTAGAATACGTGTTCCGACGTCGTTAAACATAGAATTTGTCGTTAATTATTTTGCAATACATTCTGAGTGTGATACCTCATTCCACGTACGTAAGTATATTGAAGCTCGTCCATGTACTTTCGGGTATATCGGGAGGTGTTCTAGTACGAAAAGTATAAGGGGAATCTCTCACTATGCGATTTCCCATTAGACAACGCTAATACAGATTAGGCCTCCACGTACCTTTGCGTATATTTGGGAGGACAAATTTAGGTTGCTTACCATCCATAGGTAACCGAGTTGGCCGCCTTGTACCTGTGATACACCGAACATAGCATTCAGGGAGATTGCTTGCACGTATAATAAATCCTTGGTTTACTCAAGCAGTATATGGCAGTTCATAGTTGCTTGGTAAACCTTTTGCCTAGAATCACCTTCTTTTTGTTTATTTGTTTTTGTATAAAATCAATCAGTAATCGTGGAAGAATATCAACCCCTTCCCCGTTGTTCGCGTAGGACTGCGAATAAACCTCTATTACCACTAGAAGCTACTCCTAGTAGACGAACGTGCGCTCGCCCTACCTGAGGACACTGAAATTCAATCCAATGAAACGGTGAATCTTGAACCCGAGCTTGTTCAACTGGAATTCTATCCAGTAGTTGATCCTGAAGTCGAACAACAAGAAGTTGTTCCAGTGCAACCGTCTGATCCTCATCCATCCGTAACCGTCGAGTCTTCCTCTTTACCGCTGATTTTACCGCCTAAAATTTATCTCAAGCTTGACGATGAAGTGCTTCCACCTGGTTTGATTTCAATAAAGGAATAACTTTAGGAAGATACAACCCCTTCGACCCCACTCATTTTGGGCCGAAGCCTCATTTATATCAGTCTTTTCCTCGTTTAACTGAATCTTCTTCCGTTCATCATTTTGACTCTCAAGTTGTCGTAGAATCGTTGGAGTATGAGTATTTGTTGGGTTATTTAACCATGACAGAGACATCATCCCAGAATATACCGTCTGTTATAGTTGCGGCATCATCTACTGTCATTTCGTCTTTGATGTTTTCAACGACACCTGAGGAACATATGTATGGTGGTCCATTTGCCCCACTAGGTTACCAAGCTTTAAATGGAACCTATTTTGGTGTCTCCTCTAGTCCATGGACTTCGCCCATGTTGTCTATAATTATATCTATTTCATCTATTACGAGTATTGAACGGTCTGACCCTCAATATTAGGCTGGTTTGTCTAATTACCGTCCATCTTATCTAGTATCTGTTGGATACCCTTCATATGAAATTCAATATGTGCAATATCCTTATACTCCATATGTTGGGGGGCCACATATTTTTAGTCCATATGGCAGTACTCCATCGTAGTTAGGTCCATCATATGTTGGAATGATTGTTTTCCAATGGAAGCCTACTTTGCTTGTTTAGATGGAAATGGTTGTGTATCAATATCAACCAGTTCAACCTGTCGCATATGTGCCTACTACACTTGTCATTTCTTCTATGGTTGTTGGTCAGTCTGCACAATCGGGTCCTTGCACCCCTAACCCTCAAGTTTCGGGTCTACAGACTCAGTCTTCCCATGCTATTATTCAAAAACCATCTATATTGGGAATCTCGCAACCACAAGCTATTTTACCTTTGTCACAGGCTTCTGTTGGCCCTGTCTATTCACAACCGGGTCTGAATTATCCTAGCGGGCAGCCATTTTATCATATACCATGGCACCCACAGCAACCATTCCCACAATATCAGGCTTATTCAGGACTTGGTCAGCAAACCTACCCCTATATGGGTTACCAACAAAAGAATCCATGTTTTGGTATGCAAAGGCCTACTACTTAGGCGATTCCATCTCATCCTGGTTATGCTCAACCTGACCTTAATAGGAAGTTTCCATTTTTTGGAACATTAGAATTACCGGATTTAAATCGACTCACCAATGATCGAATTCATTATTTACCTTGGTGGTCGATTATTACACATAAATTACCCTCAGATATTCAAAAATTCAATGGAAATTATAGAGAAGACCCCTCTACACATGTCATGAATTATCATTTATGGTGTTCATCAAACTCCTTAAATGATCATTCTGTTAGATTGTGTCTTTTCCAGCAAACTCTTATTGGTGCGATTGCGAAATGGTACATTGAATTACCATAATCATTTGATAATTTTACAGCTTTAGCCACTATCTTTTTAACCCACTTCTAGTTACCCATCAGATATGAAACTGGAACGGAACTTTTGACCAGCTTTAAACAGAACACCGCTACTCATATATCAGATCATATACATGAGTGGCATCATCGTCGTCAAATGGTTAAAAAATTTGTTCTTGATCAGATTTTAGCTGAGTGATTTATTAAATCCTTGTTGCCATATATCACCGAGGATGTGGCCAACGATAATGTTTTCACTGAAGAGAAATTCATTGCTCATGCCCAGCATCTGGATCTAATTTACACTCAGTCTGGCACGCTCTACGAAAATATTCCAAACACACCGTGACCAAATTTTACTTTTCCTCCTGCTCCATCTGGTCAGGGCATTCATGTTGGCGATGGTGTGATTGGTTTTGTTAGCGCTCCGGCAGTAATTTGACTATCTGGTCCTACACTTGTTGTTTCAAGTCAAAACCCTACTACATCTAATCCTGCGTCTTCTTCTGAAATCCATGCCCTGTCATATAAAAAAGGAAATAGTGATAAAAAAAACCAGGAAATAGGAAGAAGGGGAAAGACAAGAAGAAATCAAATTCACCCCCGTATGAAAAATCATATGATTCATCCAGTTCTTTTTGGAAACCTCGTTACCCTTGGTTGATATGTAATGAGGAGCATTTTATGCGGGATTTTCCTCACCACTCAGAAGTCCCAAGCTGATTAATACTTCTATCGCATCTGTAGTGTTGAATAATCATTTTCTGAACCCGAAAACACATTTGGTTGCAATGGATCTTGCTTCTAGTTCGCAAGTGCTTATGCTATCCACTACAAAGCCAAAAACCGATGTTTTGGTGTCGACATGAAGTAAAGATTACATTAATCCATTGTCGTCATCCAATGTTCAGGCTACATAAAAACCTACCACTTCGACTTCGACCTCATCTGATTCAACTCTACGCCTATCCTTTCAGAGTTAACAATAAAGCCGTCGAAAGGAGTAGTTCACAAATCGACATTCAACCCTCGAGCTCGTGCAGCTCAAAATTATAATGTAGTAGAAGATATGCCTCAGTCACCTTCTGCTATGTCAATGCTTGAGGTGCTTCAGGATTGTCCCTCCCATAAGCAGGCTTTGTTGTCCAGAATCGGTGGAATTGATCTGACGGATTCAAATCTTGTAGTCTTTAATCACGCGGGATATGTGCTAAAATTACCAGCAGAGTTAGCATTCTTGATTCAAGTACATTTCCTGAATCGCCTCATTCATCGCACTATCATTGATGAAGGTGCATCTACTTGTATCATTTCAATGAGTTTTTGGAAGTCACTTGGCTCGACAACTTTGTCACAATCACCTATGATGTTGAAAGCTTTTGACGGCCGTACATATAAGCCTTGTGGAATTCTTAATAACCTGAAAGTAGAACTGGGGGGGAATCAGTTACTGTTGAAGCTGAGGTCGCTGACGGACCCCTCGACTGCAACATATTACTTGGAAGACCATGGGTTTAAAATATGGCTGCGATAGTATCTACCTATTTTCGTATGATCATCTTCCCCCATAAAGGAAGTATCACAGCCATTGATCAACTCTCGTTCTTCGCCTCTGGTTCCCAGGAAACTGGAAGCATTTCATTAGTTCACAGACCCCCACCTTCTCTTCAGAACATTGGTGTAGGACTCTTTAAGGATCCTTCCCTATTAGGCACATTTTCGTTACTGTCGCCTGTGACATCAGTGGAAATCGCACATATAGTGACCTGCAACATGATATCTTCCACTTCATATGAGTTAAGCAAGATACCTAATGATTCTGAAGTAGTTATGTTGGGTGAAATCATGCCGCTAAGTCCAATTGAGCTAGAATAGCAATCAATTTTCTTGGCTTACACGGCCAATCCAAATCCATTGTCGTCAACTGTTTTGGTTGATCACTCTTCAGATTTTGGTACTTATTCTTATCCATTTTCACATGTATTCTCAACTGATGAGAGCTTTGGGGAATCCATGATGCCAAAAGAAGAACCATGGGAATCATCACATCAACAATCCCATCTTCCAAATTACAATGAAGATAATTCATCTGAATTATACCACCCTATTGACGTTGATTTCTTGACAAATTCTATTCCTATCCATGTCATCGATTTCGAGTGAAACCCATTGAATATTGAAGAAATTATTTCTATCGATATTTCGACCAAACCCGGTATTGTAGAAAACATTCATGTTGGTGTGTCTTGTTCTCCATCTGAACTTGACACTTACCAAGCTCTTTTTCGTGAATTCCGAGATGTATTTGCTTGGTCATATGAGGAGATGTCAGGTATCGACTCCAACATTTTTGAACATGAAATTAAAATGTATCCTGATGTTAAGCCGGTGCGACAACGCCTTAATCTTGTTAACCCAAATAAATTTTTTGCCATCAAAAGCATAGGTTGAAAAAATTTTGCATGCTGGATTCATTTACCATGTTCCGCTTACCCATTGGGTATCTAACATTTTTCCTGTCATGAAGAAATAGGGTACAATTACAGTGTGTGTCGATTATTGGAATGTTAATCATGCTTGTCCAAAAGACAACTATCCAACTCCCTTTATCGACCAAATTATTGATGAATGTGTCGGATGTGAAATATTTCCTTTCATGGATGGATTCTTTGATTATAATAAGATTAATATTCGCCCAGAGGACCAATATAAAATCACTTTTATCTGTCCCTGGGGGACATTCGCCTATCGTAAACTCTCTTTTGTTTAAAGTAATGTTGGGTACACATTCCAGAGGGCAATGAATTATGATTTTCATGACATCAAGCACATAGTTCAACCGTATCTGGATGACTTACCTGCACATTCACGGAAACGGGTTGACCGCCCGCTACATCTAAGAGTGATCTTTTTACGATGTCGTCATTATACGCCTCAATCTACACAAATGTGTGTTTAGTGTTGGTTCTAGCCGTTTTCTTGGATTCTTCATGTCGAAAGATGAAATTCAGCTTGATCCATTGAAGTTCCAGGCTATTCTTGATTTTCCCGCTCCTTCCAATCTGATTCAGTTACACAGCCTCCAAGGGAAGGCTAAATTTATAAGGAGGTTCATTCCTAACTAAGTTTAAATGGCTAAACGATTTACTCGACTCTTGAAAAATGGAGTACCCTTCCATTGGGATGAGTTTGTGCAAGCTTCCTTTGATGTTCTTAAAGATTCCCTGATCTGAGCATCATTAATCTATCCCCCAAATTATTAGAGTGACTATTTCTTGTATCTCATCGCTGCAGATACAACCACCGCTATGGTTTTAGTCCAACCAAGAAGAAGATGGGATTGAACATCTGATATATTATTTGAGTCATAATCTCAATAATACAGAATTTAAGTACACATACATTGAGAAGCTCTCTTTGGTAGTCGTTCAAGTTGTACAAAGATTTCGCCATTATATCCTGCTCTGAATGACCATTGTCATTTCGAATTGCAACCCAATGACATACATTTTTTCACATCAATTGCTGGGGGGAAAACATTCAAAATGGATCATATTTTTTCAAGAGTTTTATTTATAATTCATCAAATCCAAGTCAAAGAAGTCTTTGGTTTTTGCTGAGCTTATTTGTGACCTTCCTTAGAGTAGTACCAATCCTAATACGGAACCATCAATTCTGGATGAGTCTTTGTTTTTGCTCGAGTCATCTGACCCGTGGTATGGATATTTCATCATCTATCTCCAAACCCAAAATTTTCAGCCTAATACCTCTCGCTCGCAATAGCGACGTATTCGATACCAAGCCAAAGATTATCTGATCATTGGCGATACTCTTTATCATAGTAGTATCGATATGATTTTACGTAGGTGCCTCATGCATGAGGAAGCCGGGAAAGTTCTAAATGATTTCCATTTTGGTGCATGCGGTGGACATTTGTCTGGCTATGTTACCGCGCAGAAGATTCTCTATGCTGGTTACTTCTGGCCTACCATATTTCACAACTGCATTATCATGTTTAGAAGTTTCCATGCTTGCCAAATATTTGATCGTAAAACCTACCTGCTGCCAGCACCAATGCATCATGTCGTTGTTGTTGGACCATTTGAAAAATGGGGCATTGACTTCATGACATGTAACCCCCTCTCATCCGAGGGGCATGGGTATATTATTTTCGTCGTTGACTATTTTACCAAGTGGGTCTAGGTGATACCTACATTCAACAATACAGGATAGACAGTTGCATTATTCTTTTTTAACCATGTGGTTTCATGGTTTGGTGTACCACAAGCCATAATAACATATCATGGAAAACTTTTTTGCAATCACATGATGAATGAGTTGACTTCCAAGTTAGGACTGTCACATGATAGTTCTACCCCCTATTATGTGCAATCTAATGGAAAAGTTGAAGTTATCAATAAGATTATTAAGCATATGCTTCAACGCATGATTAGGGTTCATAAATGAAACTAGCATTTGATCATGTACTCAGCTTTGTGGGTATATCGAACCTCGGTGAGAAATGCGACCAGATTGACTCCCTTTCACCTAGTTTATGGTCTGGAAGCTATCTTACCGATAAAATGCGCAATACCATCGTTGAAACTCGTGATTGACCTGCTACCTGACACTTTTGAAGAAGAGGCACGTCATTTAGATCTCATCCATCTAGATGAAACGCGTCGTGAAGCCACATTGGCCAACGAAGCACATAAGAGATGAATTAAGGTGCAATATGACCGTAATTTCAAGCCTCGCACCTTCTCGGAAGGAGGCCTGGTCTTGCTTTATGATCAGGAAGCTGATAAGATAGAAACAGGGAAATTTGAACCATTATGGCATGGCCCCTACATTTTCAAGCGCATTCTCGCTAAGGGTGCATATATGTTGGTAGATTATGATGGGATTCCATTGTCGCAGCCTCGAAATGGGTTGTATCTTAAACGTTACTATGCCTGATTTTGCGTAGTAAACATTGTATTATATGCTTTGATTGTGTGTGTGTAGCAATGTGCCTTTTAGATTTTTTCATGTGGTTAGTAATCCGTTTTGCATATTTTACAGATGTAATAATCTTCAGGAGAATTTTTTAGATATGTCGATGGTGCTAGTCGTGGTACTCATAATTTATCCTCTGCAGCATGGGCCATCTTTGCTCCAGGTGGCAAGTTATTGAGCTTCGAAGGGGTTTGTATCGGTCAATCGACCAACAATATCATTGAGTATAGCGATTTTATTGAACTACTCTATGATACCATTTCACTTGGCATTCAATGCATCATCATCAGGATGGACTCACAACTTATCATATTACAGCTTAATGGTGTCTATACTGTCTAAAATATAGCAATTCATCGCATGTTCCTTAGAGTTCGTGTTTTGGAAAGACATTTTGATTACATTCAATATCAACATATTTCCAGAAACTTTAACACGTTGGTTGATTCTGTTATCACCAAATTGATCTTGATTGGCTGCTCATCAATCAACTCAATGTAACTCTTTCAAACCACTTCTAACTGAAGATTAGCCTCTTTAGTTTGAGAGGGCTCTCTCAAAGGGGGTTTATGATTTTCAATAGAAATAATACTAGATGGCTAACTCTATGAATTGTGACTTGGTTTTTTGTATGATTGCAGGTTGAAAAATGAAGGCTTGCTACCATTGGGCTATGGAGTCAACATCAGTACTCTTAATGACAATATTTCTTCACATGGAAACTGAGGCAGATAGAGGTCTTTAATCAAGATGATTCACACACACAATATAAGGAAAACACAACAATTTCACCCCTAAAGGAAGTCAGATCATAACAGTACGAATTCTGAGTAATTAGAGATTAAATCTATTGCAAGTGATTAGACATAAAGATACATAGTAACAACACATTAAACACCTCATGAGAATCTCGGGTCTGGAAGTAAAATGTCACTGTATATTACTGATAATGGAAAAAAACATACAAGCAGCAATTCGGTGCAATATTATCCAACCTATTTCTCTTTGATGTTCAGTTTATAAATAGACATTCTTTACAATGTAAATGATCTGTCCAACTGGCTAGATCTTCGAATTCTAACTCTTACACCTATCATAACTGAAACTACTTACTTGAAACAGAAAAAGGACAGTTATCCTTTTAAGAAGTCAAACTCCTAATAGGACTCTATCTCCTATTTATTACATTCGGTTTTTATAACAATGAAACATTTACATAATAGCTATCACATGTTCGAGGGACAATTCACCATCACTTTACATATTTAAAACACCCCTAGATATGTGGAACACAATCCTACTTTTTAGGGATGGATGACCTTCACTTTAATCATTGTTCTGCTTATTGAGCTGGATGTGTGACATTCATTTCGAGTCATGGGAATCTGTTGATATGGCTCACTAACATGTTGTAGGTCTCTAGCTGACTGATGTGTTGTTGGAATGCTAAAAAATCTTCAAAAATCCCCTCGCTAAGAAACAGGGCAGTTTAGGCCGTTTCGTAGCGAGTCTTCATAGCGTATGAAAACCTGCCTTTTCACCTATCTCCTTGCCACCTTTACTATTCAAACACCTTTACTATGCAAATACACCTTGCAAACAATCAATTTCCCTCCATAATACTTGACAAAACTAAATTTCAAGGAAAAAATGCACCTTCAGAATTTTTGAACTGTTTTTCCGACTTCAAGCCTGAAGCACACTACGAAACTATCCAAAAAAATAGAATTTTTTGACTTCAAGACTGTCCTCAAAAATTGATCTCCATAGGTAAAATTTAGGTTCTTTGTAAGTCATGAACCTCATCAAACACATTCCAACTCAATTTTTCATTCTTTTGGTATTTCTTCTTCATTCAAAATCAATTAGTTGATGGGTTCTTCTACCACTCTCATCTTCAGCCCTTTCTTTTCTAACTCCACTTGAATCAAGTCTAGTTGCTCCTGAAGATCTTCCACTTGACCTTTTAATGCTCTTTTCTTGGATTGTAAGTACAAGTTCAACCTCCTAACATGTTTGACCTCCCCTCTTAATGGCTAAGTCCATTTCAACAACATTTTTGCATTGTCCAAGGATTTTGAAACACTGGAGACTTGTTCATCCAATATTTTCCTCATCTCTTCAAATTGAACTTTCTCAATTATGTGCTTCTTTTCCTCTAAATTCAAATCTAATATCTCCTTACTTGCTTCCTTCAACTATTCTTTGAGGGATTCTACCTCTGATTTTTCAACTATTTTATCTTTTCCCTTTTTATGCTTCATAACCACTTCCTCCTTTGTTGATGGAGACAAATATATGATGCTTATTGACTGAGCAGCTTCATTGATTTTTTCTGTCTTCTTGCTCTCCATGGTCCTTTTTGCATGTCTGGTCATTGGCTTCCTTGGTTGAAATATAAAACTAGCATCATCACCTGCAAAATCTAGTTTCTTAGCAGTCTTACCTTTCTTCAGCTTTCTTCCACCATCTTCAATGTCTTTAGCTTTCACAATATGTGACTCTTCAATGTCAATTGCATGAAGGATATCCTCTAGGTTTCCTTTACCCAATGTCTGGCTTCTAGTGACTCTATTGTTGCCTTTTTTGTTGACTGCATGCTTTTGTTTTATAGGTGTTGCTTGAGGAGTGTCAATCTTTTGTAGAGGTTCTACTCCTGTGTTCATTTTTTCTGTAGGGGATTCTCTTTTCTCTTCTTCAACCTCTTTTACCATAACTGGTGATGTACTTGTTCTAGGTTTTGAGGTTTTCTTTGGAGTAACCACATCAACTTCATAACCACTCATAAATAATAAAGAAATCTAGCCTCTGTCTAATCTTTTCAATTCTTCCAATACTAACATCTTGATTAGACCATGGTGAAAAAGAGATGTCTCATTTCCTTCTATCTTGATTTGAACCTTATTTAACATTTTCCCTAAACTTTTGTATAAATAGAAAGGTAATTCAAGTGATATTTTATCTACAAAATGCAGAAGAAGTCTAAGATAATATGAGTAGACCATGTGAAATATTCCTTCACGGGTAAAATAATTTTGAATGACCATCAATAGCTTTGCATAATTCTCTTTCAGGAAACTTCTAGGGATAGCATTTGTTAAATCAACTTCATTGTGTTCTTGCTTGATAAATTATTTACAATCCTGCATTGTGAATTTGATACCTTTAAACCAATGTTCACCACCTCTAGAGATTCTTGTAGCTAATGATATGCTCTCTGGTGTCACTGTAAAATTCAATATTCCAAACTTTGATGTTGTTCCTGTGAAGCTGGTGGCAAAATCCTTAGAAACCTATAAATGAAAGCCCTGCAACCTCTGGCAGAATTTCAAGCAGCCAGTCCTTCTGAAAACCTCCATAGAAGTAGGGTCTTCATTGAGTAATTTCATATCCATGGGCTCATACCTATGATAATGGACACCCTTATTTTTTTTCTTTCTTGCAGCCATTGATAATTTATAGTCTTCACTTCCTCGCTTGCTGATGACACCTGCAGAATTCGAATTTGACAGCAACCTGCTTGGCTCGATGAAGCAGCTCTCTAGGGATTGACTTGCATGCAAGGATAAACCACAATATAATAAAAGGCTAACCGAGGTGAGGTTTAATAGTTTAATTGACAGCTCGAGCTTCAATCATAACACATGCAAGCAAAAAGGGTAATGATGACATCAAACACGACTATGTACATATGAATTTTACCACAAAAACCTTGAATGACCTCCACCTTTAGTGCTCTAATTAGGAAATGACACCTCATAGAACTCTGACAAGGAAGGTTAAAAAACGCACTTTCGTAGCAAAATCAGTTAGGCTTCTGACAAATTCGCTATGAAACTATTAGGCAGTTTCGTAGCGAAATCTGTTGTTTTCCTGTGTAAAACGCTACGAAAATCTGAAAAACTGACAGGTGTATCCTTTTGAGTTTAAATGTATGGGGAATGATAAATGACATGATATGGGACTGATTTGACTGAAATGGCATAAATGGAGGTGATAAAAAAACGTAGGATAAGCTTAAAATTGCAACAACAACAAAAAATCCTATACCACATTGAAATGGCTTAGGAGACCTTATCCATTTGATGAATGACCTATATGACCCTATCAAGAAATTTTTCACAACTTAATTAGTGATAACAGATTCATTAGTGAATTATCTGTTAAATAGACATTTGCAACACATGTAAAGATAAATTTTCAATTCACATTATACAATTGAATAGGATTGCACATAATCATAGTAAAACATTGAAAGTAAAATAAATTTGTATCGAATTTTTTACAAAATTGTGCCCAAGACATGTTGGTCATCTGACCTCAAATGTATATAGACATAGCATAATCTAAGTAAACCTAGTGATGCTCATGATACCATGTCACTGCTTGGGATATCATGCGCAATAGCCTCATCCAATGGGCTAGGCACACCAATGGTATGGCGTTGCAACCTCATAGGCAACTCCTCAATTCGGATGTCTAGTATCCCAAGAGTCAATCCCTCCACATGTTGTTACAACTCAAAAAGAGTCTCAGCTAAATCCAAATCCTGTAGGACTACTCTTCCGGCAGTCCTCTCTGCTGGTTCTCCTGCCTGTTGTGCACAAACCACTATCGAATGGTACCTACATATGCATACTTAAAAAGATTTAGTTTAGTCTTGGAAACATAAAAAAAACGCAAAAATATGTAAAAAACCCCAAAAACTCAAAAACATGGTCAACATTTTACCTATAACACCCCATTGAGCATCGGCTGGTAAAATCAAATCAGGATCTCCGCGGAAATCCAGCCCTGCATATTGATGCTCCTCGATGAATATATTCTGTCTTCGGAGCCAACTGAAGAATGCAATGGGAAATGAGATCGATGATTGACCAACATGTCTAGCCATCAGCTCAACCCACCGCTGCATCCGTGGATCTCTACAGCCATCTAATCCCAGCGTCACATGTTATGGATGCATCAATGGAACTCGCTTTAAAACAAAAGAGATCAAAATAGACCCGTAACTGAATTTTTTGGTCTCACCACTTCTTACCTTGGTCAGTTGCTCTTTCATCTAAAGGAGTATTGCTTCAGCCCAGTTGAACACGGTTGGCTCAGACACTCAAGCATATACTGCATGTATGATATGTTCGCGACATCTAGTGTCATGCTGCCAACTAGCTTTCTGATAGTGAATAGTAGAGTGTGCAAAGGCATATCACACACATCTTTGATATTTATCTTTCCATCATTACTAGGCTCAGATCCTGGTCAACAAAATTTTCGGATGTAGTCCTTCATTGTTTCACGCCCACGCACGGAGCCCGCAAGGGAAATGGGGGCAGCACATCTCGACAAACCTGTGATAAAGTAAATATCATCAACCAATATTGGGAGCACTTTGTCCCCAATGTGAAATGCCTGTATTTTCGAGTCCCATGAACAAATAAAGGACTACAATAGTTCCATGTGTTGCCTCATTCCTGACAATCGAAAGTACTTGAGAAACCCACAATCTCTAAGGGCTCTCACAGTGCCAGGATCATTTAGGGAAACCATATCATGTTCTTCATGTTCTCTTTCTCTCCATGTAATCGACATTTTGATCTGATCAAAGTTTGAAATCACACCATAGGCTTAGTTAAGGTCCACTCCATGCAAAAATTTGGGGAAATTTTGGGCAGAAACAAATATGAATCTTTCTGAATTACACCCAACACACCCCTAAGTGAGAGACAGAGCATTGCAGAGGAACTGGGCCTCTTTCCAGCCTCTCTGCAATGCGCTTTTTGACATTCAAGGGTGCGCTGGCCCTAGGGCTTTGTATATTTACCCTAGGGGCGCCAAAAACCTAAAAAATGTGCATGAAAATGAAAAGAATGCATTCAATAGAAATAGGAGGGTAAGATCTTCTACCTGGTCAGAACGGCATGAGAAATGATCCACATAATTTTTCGCAATCAGTTGCTGAAGTTCGAGGGTAAAACAGGCTCAGAGTACTAAAATCCAAAATGGTAAAGGTGAAATGATAAAAATGACTTGGTACTTTCCTAATTTAATAGTCTTTTTTATTAATTTATGCATATTTAATGAAACGACTATGGTTTTTACCCATTTTTACTATTTTTAAACAAGTATTGTTAATCCATTTGATGTTTCTTTGAGCAAGTTTGCAACTGATTATAGTGAGTTAGTCGATCGTGAAATGCGATATTGACCACAAAGTATAGTGTTATCTCTTTTTTGAGCTTTGTTAAACATGAAAAAGGAATTCAAAGCATACTTTTATCCTATTTTTTCGAGCTTTGTTAAACATGAAAAAAGAGTTCAAAGCGCACTTTTATCTCTTTTTCGAGCTTTGCTAAATGCGAAAAAGGAACCCCCCAAGAGTTTTCTTTTAGCTCTTTTCAGACTCTCAAAATATGAAAAGATTGTCGAGCGCTTGTCCTTTCGAGCTCGTTAAAGGAATTGAAACGACATCTACTCAGTATAAGTTTAACCCTTTTCCAAACTAAGATAGATTATGATTACGAAAACGGAAAACCCTAGTCGAACATGGCTAGGAGGTTCTCTCATGTATTATTTTACGCTTTTTCATATCTAAGGGACTATTATACGAAAAAGAATTTGTGGAGTTTTCTTTTAGTCCCTTTTTCAAACTCTCTAAACATGAAAAATATTGATTTCTCACTGTCGTTAGACTCTTTAAAGCATCGCATAGTGACGTGCTTATCCATCATGAAAAGATCGAGTTTCACCTTCGCTAGTCTCGTTAAAGCATCAAATATCGATGGATTCACCTGAAGGGTGGAATTATACATCAAACATATCTCATCCTCCTCAAGCTTGTTAAAAAATAAAGAGGTATTAATCAGAAATGACTATGCTCCTCAACATCTGACTGCTACTAGTCTGCAACTATCACTTTGGTACTAACTGCATCAACTCCCACTAACCCATCCTGCTACTGAATATTGCGGACCACCAGTTCTCAGGTAATGATCCATGAGGTGGACTCCTCAGGGACCCTGCTCACTCTTTGTAGCTCTCTAGGGCTACAACACCAAATCACCCCACCTCACTCTTGGAGGTATATATGTGAACATCGCTAAGTCTTCCTCCAACCTGGAGGACATCTTGTTGATCTCAACTAACGCTTCATGTTGGTCCCACATCTCCTACTTGAACTTCTTCCTGAGAGGACATTACATGTTGTAGTGACCAAGCTCACCACATCTGAAGCATTTGACAGGTCCTTCTTCTTCTTTCTCTGCTTCCCCTGCCCCTGAATGGGACCCGTTGATGCAAAGGCCACATTCTCTTCCTCCTTCACCCCCTTCGATTCACTGCTACTATTGCTGCCACTAATGTAGCTCTTTAGCAAAGATCATCTCAAATCCTTCTGCTGTGAGTTGAACCACATTTTGTCCCATTCTAGTAGCTTGTGTCTACCCAATATATTCTGGACGAAGACTTGACAATCCTCCAAGACATTTTTTAGTGTTAAATGTACTAGTTATGAGCTTGAGGCACTACCCCAATAGCTACAAGCTAGTTTCGAACCTCCTAAGTCCTACTGAAGAAGGGATCTATGCCTTCCCCCTTCTGCATCTTGATGCATCTCACTTTTCCTCTAAGAACATCTTTAGTTGCTCAGAATTACCTTACTATAGCATTGAGAGAGCATCCCACATCTCTTTGGAAGTATCATTGCCAGCTATGTGTGAGACCTTATGGTCCCAGACTCCATCCAAGATCAATCGATTTGCCTTCACCATTTCCTTCATGTATTCTTTGAGTTGATCTGCATCCTAGGGAATTTCCACCACACTCTCTATGTAGAGCTTCCGGCCATATTCATCTAGAAGGAATTACATCCTAAAATTCCATATGACATAGTTGGAAGATTCATCCAACATATCTTGATATATGAGCCCTGTAGTGGCCATATGTGAAACTGTCTAAAACTCCTACTTTCCTTCTGCTTGGTTTTTTCTCTGCTACTCGCACCCCCTTATGAAATGTGTGAATCTACTAGCTGCTACTACCAATCTTCTTGGAAAATTTGAACATTTTAGACTCGAATTTCCCTAAGATAAATTTTCCCTTTGTTGTGTGTTCTTTCCTATTCCACCCGATGCCGATTTTGCAGCTGCAAAACCCTATGCATCCAACCAAAAATATTCTCAGTGAAAATTTGAGTTTCAGTTGCTCACTCTGACTGTTGGAATAACTAACCCAAACAACTCGACTTTTTTGCAACCCTGCAACTAAAAATCGAATTTATGCCTTAGTAATTTGGCCTGCCTATCAAGAAATTGTGCTACCTCTAAGAATTTCAGCCTATTTCTCCCTCTGAGTAGTGAAATCCTCTCTTCCGCTTCTGAGCTTCCTGGTTGATCACTCATGCTTTGATACCATGTGAAAATTTCAAAACTGAAATCCTATTGTAGCAATTGGAATTTATTTTTCTAATTGTTAATTATTTTAACAACTTATCTGCTACGAAAAATGTCAAATAAATCACACTACAATCTTCACAAATAAAACTGTGAAAATAATCATACTAGAAACTAAGAAAATACTAGCACACACACACACATAAAAATAACATTATTATTTTTGGAAAAATGTCCCCGAAAAAATCCAACTTGGGAAAACCAGTGCAGCAGCTGAGGGTTTTTATTATCAAGCAACGATGAAATTCTAAGTACAATTTATGGATTCCCAACTGGAAATACAAACAGCAAGAAAATATGGGAAAAATTATTTAATGGAATTAACCTTCTTCTGCAAGCAACCCTCGTCACAACTTCCCTTCAGAAACTCGTCCTTGTGGACCCTATGTGTTAGCCTTTGTGCTTGCTCTATGCAGACACTATGACGTCTAACCTTTGAAAAACCTCTAAGGAAGTTATTTTTCCTATCTATGTTGATGAAATCGCTTCTCCAACACTTTGGACACTTTTCCCGGTCTCTGGAACTGAAAACGAATTTTCCTCTAGCTAAATCGAGTTGCCCTTACGAAGAAATTTCACATTCCTATGATTGCCTCACAAGGACTAACTCGGCCCCTTTTTACAGCCTCTATGGATCTGGAAAACTTCCTCTAACTCATTTTACCTTCCCCTATAACACTTGTGGCCCTTCTGGCTCGAATTGTTCTTCCATGCTCAACCTCTGCAGCTAGATAGCTCAATCTACCAAGGAAATCACACTACTAGTGTGTCTTCTCCAAGCGCCCATCGATGTCTTCTTATAATCCTTTGTTGCGACTCTAACGGCCAAGATTAAATCTTAACCAATGGTTAGGATCATCTTGAATTCTATTTGTGTGAGTTTCTAAACTATTCTCACCTTGAATTAATTAGTTCTGATTCATTAACCATATTCCCTAAGTTTAGACTTAAGAAATATTTAAAAATCGGTTAATAATATGATTAAGGCATCTCTAGGTGAAATTTCCAGAAATGATTTTTGGGTTTTGGAGATCTCGTGTATTCTAGCCTCTCCACCAAATTTCGTGGCTAGAACACATCTAATGCTAAAAAAACTAACATGCATTAGAATTGATATTGAGGTGTGCCTTGTGACACGAAAGGACAAATCAATTTGGGGAGACATATACAAAATTAGTGCCTATTTATGGTTGTAAACTCTCTCCTATTTCTATTAATACAAAGGGTATCTTGTTCTCCTATATGTGTTGTGTTATGTTTGCACTCATATATTTCAATGCCATGTTAATTCATTGAATAGAGATTTTAGATTATGCTATGTGGATGTTGTGGATATTTTTCTTTTTTTAGTCGTGTGTCCATGTTTTGATTTTAGCACTTGGAGCTAGAATTGAAGATTACAAGCGAGGAGGAAAAAAAGGCTTGCTACATATTCCAGGTAGGCTTCATTCCCATACTCTAACTTCTCTAAGGAAAACTTCATTCTTTTTGTCTTCTGTTGTTCTAGATCGTACCACTAGATCTAGGGAATTCACCTTTGTCTGTAATCGTGAAAATTCCGCATAATAAATTGGTCACTCCACTGGGGAACAATTCTTCCCTTAGTGTTTTCCTTGACCTTAACACCTTTTCACCTCTTAGACCGATCTTAATTGACTCACTCATACATTGATTGACCTAAGGAAAGCACTTTTTTTACCTTGGTTGGGTTTCTTGTGTTGTTATTTATTCAAACTGCCCAAGAGCATCTCTTTGTTCTTAGATAGAGCGCCCCAACGCACCTAGCCCTTTATCCCACCTGCGCTGCAATGCACTTACTCTTGTTCTGCACTAGCATTGCAACATAGTTTCTCCTGTTCTGCACATGTGCTCATCCAGTGTATCTGCACTGCAATGCAATGTCTCTTGTTCTGCACCTGCACTGTAACGCACTTGCTCCTGTTCTACAACTATGCTAATCTAGTAGGATGCAAAAAAATTGCATTCCTTGACTTGCTCTTTGATTCACTTTGGTCCATAATGTTTTCTTGTGTTTCTAAATTTTTCAGTGCTTTTTGAGTTTTTAGTGTCTCTGAAAATCTATCAAAATGTTTGCATTTGGATTTATTAGCCTTTGTAATAATTTCTTTGGTTTTTTATTTTTATTTTTTTTTATCAAATTAGGTCTTTGCAAGCATTTTGCTTGATTTTTTATTGACTTGAATAATTTATATTACACTCATATTATGTGTGAATTCTCTTATCAATGATCTTGCTACATCTTAGTTTTCATTGCATTTGAAAATTAAGTGGAAATAAAAGAAAAATCTCATCATTTTTCATTATTTGCATTTCATATAGGGCTTTGATTTTGATTTAAATAGTGAAGTTCAAGATAGTGATTGTTGCATCACTTGTTTGTTGCATTGTTGATTGATTTATTCTACCCATACTTAGTTAGGACTTTCATTATTGAAATGAAAATCAAAAGATTTATTTTGTCATATTAGTTGCATCATATGTGTGTTCAGGTAACATTAAGTTTTTAGCCTTGAAATCGAACCATAATTCAAGATAAACTCTTAAATTCACCCAATTAATCTAAGGAGCATTTGAAACTTAAAGGCACACATAAAGGTCTAAGCTAGAGATGTGTTCCTGCGTCTTTAAACGTAGGAGTTGTCGTTCTTTTTCAGTGTTACATTATAGGGGTTATATCTCGTACCACGTACATAAGTGTATGATATTTTTCTCCACGTACCTTCAATTATATTGGATGGTGCTCCATGCCTGAAAAGTATATGGGAACACTCACATTGAACGGTTACACATTAGAAAAAACTACCACAGCCTATGCTTCCACTTACTTTCGGGTATATTTTGGAAGTCCCGTATAGGTTATTATCCTGCCATAGGTAACTGAGTCATCTGCCTTGTAGACTATCATACACCAAACACAAAATTCAAGGATATTGTATGCTCATACATAAATCCTTGGTTTTCCAAGGTGTTATATTGTAGTTCACAGTGACTTGGCAATCCTTGTCTGCCTAGCTACCCCTTTGTTTTATTTTGTGTCTTTAATTTCTAACATAGATTAATTGATCGCGGAACAACATCCTCACCGTGGAACAACTCCTTAGCGGATCTTAGGTTGAGACTGATGGCGACAATGCCCAAGTATACCAATCAAGGAAACCCCTCTGATAGGAATCCTGGTCCCTTTCCTTCTTTTGGAAATATCAGTGCTCCTTATATGGAAATGTTGTCCCTTCCCGGTGTTACAAGTCGATTTGGGCATCATCCCAAAACACAGATCAATATTCATTAGGGTCTATCATACTCTAAATTGGTTGCTACATGCCCTAAACAAGTCATCACATTGATGGTCTTCCTTCATGAAAGTTTCATTGCTTAGATGCCAGTTGAAGTGCCCCATTGAGCCATCAACGCACCCCTAGACAGTTGTAACTGCTTTGCAGAGCATCTACTCCCATGCAAGGTTGCATTGCAGAGGATCTAGTCCCATTTTAGAGTGCATTGGTCGATAGGGAGAAAAAATTTCTTTTGATTCCGAGAATCTCCCCGACTTCTACTGACTTCTAGAAGTTGTTCCAACTCTCATATAATCTAATAGCCTTGAATTTGGAACCCATGAAGTCATTAAACCTCTTATCCTCCTATTCTCATGAACAAGGAAACATATTCATCCATTTTTAGGAAATCCATTCAATGATTCATTTATGTAAAACTACCTTCATATACTTATAATAGAGCACTGAACATAATGCACAAGGGAGCAAGAATTTATGTTAAGTAGAGTTATGATCGTGAGATATCAACTCTTGAAGGTGTTGTGCATGTACTGTGATGTTGCCAGATTGTTGATGCCTGATGTGATGAGGATGGGACTCAAGTTGGATGAGTGACAACGAATCGATCAACTGGTTGTACTCTTCCTTCTACTTCATAATAAATGCATTTGTTCATTTCCTAATGCATGTGTCAATGATGTTATATATGTATTAATGAGTTTAATCGATTCAATTTATTTAATTTGAATAGATCATATTTCCGCTATGTTGTTTCTTTTCCTCTGTTTTCCATGGCAAGTATCAATCAAGCGAGTTAATTTGGATTGAGAGCGACGAAAGTGATGAAGGGAGGCGAGGGAAAGCGAACAGATTACAATTAGGTTTCTCTCCCTTTATTTATTCACTTTAAGGAAAAGGTCAGATATATTTCTTTCTATTGTTCAAAGTGAACCACCTACTTAGAGAAATCATACTTATCCGTAGGTTTGTATTTCCGTAAAACACCCGGATTTACCATTGGTTTTCCAGTTTGGTTTTTTTTCGACCCGTATGGTTCCAAATGTCCAAATTGTTCCTTAACCAAGTTATCCTCCACCTGAACAACATCAAACTCAATTTGTTCCTAAATTTGACCCTTTTTCCTTCTTCACATGTTTTTTCTTCATCCCTTTTTATCCAGGTGGATATTGGTGGCCACCCGCCTATTACACCTAGTCATTTTCATCAGTTTTCTTATTTACTATTTTTAGCATTTTTTCAGGTCCTGAACTTTCAAAGTCATTTTGAGGCCCCAAATGATGTTTTTTGGGCATGATTCCTCCAACAATTTCATAAAAATCATGTTATTAGTTGTATTCCTTGAATATATATTTCCAACGAGGTATCATACACGTCAAACGAAGATAATATGACCAAGTTATGACCCTAGGAAGTTGGCTGCCCATCTAACCACAACGGGGCCCATAAACTCTTGGTGTTACATCTCCTCGGGTTAGGGTTTTGGTTGTTTAGGGTTTTATCTTATTATTCAATAATAAAAATGCCCTTGAGCCTCATGGTAAAATAGTTCATAGGCATGTAGCTTCCACATCTCTTCTCAAAGATAAGCTACCATCACCCGAGCATGTTTATTTTCCATTCTGTCCGTAAGCAATTTTCAGTATTTGATATTAATGAAATAAAGTGTTACTCCTGCTACATTTCTGTGTTTATGTTTATTTCTGTATTTTAGTGCATTCCTGCATAATTTTGGATCACCTTTCTCCCTCCTTACATGTTGAAAGTCTTGATTCTAGTAATTAGGAAGTAAAGAAGAAGAAGAAAAATAAGCAGGGGGGAAACCACACAAACATTTCTGTGAATGCGACTGATGTTGAGAAAGCTTCCAATTAGCCCTGCAAATTTAAATTCCCTTGCATGTTTTGTAAGTGTGACCACCTTCTTAGATGTTTCCCTAGTATTCCTCAAGTATTAGAAGTGTGGTCCACATACTCACATCAGCCCCAATCATCAACCTCTAGAGATCAAGCTGGTGACAAACCATCAACTAGTGATAGTAAGATCCATGGGAGAAAGGGTAAAGTTAAGTTTCTCTATAGGTTATGTGAAGGGAATCATATTATTCACCTTTCTTCTTATATGGATGAAGCCTCAAAAGTGTTGGAAAACCTTACAACTTGTTAGCCTCATCTTTCGGTTGGTTATCAAAAGTTTTCTCCCAATCCTCCACTACTTTATGAAGTGATAGATCAGAATCTGAATTCACTCAATCCCACTCTCTCTAAATGTGAATCCCATGAGTTTGTTCTCGACAAACCATTGGTTTAGAAAATGGTTGACTCAATTCCACCTTTAGTTGATCATACCTTTCTCATAGAGTGAAGTTCATATCGCTTAGGTTCTTCTCGTTTCTTCAAGTTCCAATGAACTGTGGGGGAGAATACTCCCAATCCAACGATACAGGGGGACAATCCTCTTGTTCTATAGCACTGGGGGGAATCTTCTTGTTCCCACAATAAAGGGGAGAATTTCTCCCATTCCCATAGCACAAGGGGGGATTTCTCTCATTCCCACGGTACCTCCTCCAAGTAGTATGGTCACTCCCTTTAATTGGAGTATATTAGTATTATTAACTAAAATACTTGGAAATATTTCAATTCTCTGCAACTTATGCCAGTTACCCATAATCCATTGGCCTTTAATAGAATAACAAGTCAATCGTTAGGGATCCTTCCTCAATTGCCTATTACTTTGGGAGGAAAGATATCTATATTGAGGAGATGGTAATACAAGGCCCTTTGGATTTTAATTTACTCCTTGGGAATGACTATGTTTATGACATTGGAGCTCTTGTCTCTTCACTCCTTCATGTGATGTGTTTCTCGCATGAAGCAAGAACCGTGACCATTGACCAATTTATGTTCGTTGGTCATAATTTGAATCCCAATAAACCAGTTTCCCTAAATGGTCCTTATATGCAAGTCGTGTCTCCTCCTCTGCATGTTAATATTTGGCAACATCTTCCATGCCTATGTCCACTGACGATCTAGTAGGTGATGTAGTACATCATGTACTGGGAGCACTAGCACCTGATATTTTCATTGGATCCTTTGATATGTATCCCTTCCAGAACATTGTTCTCCCATCTAGTGAGAGCTTCTTAGAATCCGCGACCTCCTGGAGGTCATGATCAAGGTCCTTGGAGAAAATTTCATTTTCTTGTGTCAAGCTCACTAAAAAATGAAACAAGGTTCCATGATCAGAGCTCCTTGTCTTATGCCAAGCTTGTGAAAAATGAAATAAGGTATTTGGAGCATAGTTCCTTTTATTGTGTCAAGCTCGTAAAAAAATGAAACAAGGTGTCATGAGTATAGTCCTTTTATTGTGTCAATCTCGTTAAAAAATGAAACAGATCCCCTTCAATTTGAGTCTTTGATTAGATCTCGTAAATTCCTAGTTGAGTCTTTCACTTGATTTCGTAAGTGAACCTTCATTCCATCCACCTATTAGTGACTAATAGTCTACTTAGGTGAATGAAATGAAGTTTGGGGGGCATGTGCCTAGAATTGAGTTATTATGATGGGTTCATGCAAACTTCTTTCAAGCATAGTTCTCCTTTGTTTCAAGGTTATGTAAAAATGAAACCACTCTGAAGCATAGTTTTCCTCTGTTTCAAGCTTGTGTAAAAATGAAACCAATTTCAAGCATAGTTTCCCACGTTTCAAGCTTATGTAAAAAATAAAACCATTCTCATTCTTATCCCTCGTGATTCCCAATTTTATCAACATGTTTCTACTAGATGAGCCTTATTTTTCTCATCACGTCATCACCACCTCCTTGGTTGATCATACACTTTCACTTGATTGTTTTACCCTTTCCTGAGGAACTACTGTAATGAGTGGTTGTATTAGACAGCCTCTTAACCTCTACTTATTTTGAGAAGTTCCACCATGACCATACCAATTACTACCCTTTATACCACTCGTTCCTCCAGGAGGAATCCTCTTTCAGCTCTTTTCAAACTCCCTAAACATGAAAAGATAACCAAGCACTTGTATTTTTTAACTCTTTAAAGTAAATGAAAAGACGTCTACTCAGTATAAATTTAACCATTTTTTGTACTAGGATGGACTGTTTAAGAAAAAGGAATAATTTAGTCGAACATGGCTAAGAGGTTCTCCTAAGTATCGTATTCTACCTTTTCGGACTCAAGAGACTATTTACAAAAGGGAACCCTTGGATTTTTATTTTTGTATCTTTTTCAAACTCCCTAAATGTGAAAAATAAATTGATTTATACCTTTGTTGGACTCGTAAAAGCATCAAACAATGATAGGACTTGTCGAACATGACAAGACCGAACCACTCCTTCTTAGAGTTCTTTAAAAATACTCAGAGGGATTCATCCGAAGGATGAACTTATAGATCAAGCATATGTTATCCTCCTCAAGCTTATAAAAAATAAAAATTTACTGGCCATAAACATTTGGGGAAATTGGGAAAACATGGTACTTGACCTATTAATGAGAGTGACTCGCTCTTGAACATGACACTCTTTCACTTCATCTCTGTGATTGTTGGGTTGTGAAATTTTCTTGCATCTTTGGTTCATCACACCATATTAAAAGCCTCCATGTCCAGTTTTGGGCCAATGCTGCCAACTCCATAAAGTATCACCGATATGTTAAAGAGAATTCCTTCAGTTAATATTTGCTATAATACTCTTAAGCCTTCATTCATGTCTGTCATTCTTGAACCAGTTCCACATCGGCATCATTTTGTCTCAAATCTTAATACCCATTTCATGTCGTTAATGGGGGATACATCAAGGCCCTCCTACAACAGGTTGCTTCCTATAGGCATCCGCTCATTATCCACGAATTTGACTTAGAAACCCCCTTTGCTACCCTGGAGCTTACATACGTCAATGGAAAATTTCCTCACTCTCAACAATGTGTTTTCATCATTATCGTTTGACCGAAATATTTTGTGTCGTGTTTGACTTCATCTCATCTATTCACACCATACATATTCTACTATGGTACCTTGAGAGCCATTAAGATCATAGATGGTTTCTCTATTAGGTCCCTATATTACTAGTATAGTCCCTTATTGTTGTTAGTGTAACCCCCTTATTGTTATTATTGTACCCTTGTAACCCCCATATTTTTATTATTGTGCCCTTAAATTATTATTGTTAGGTCGGCTAGGATTACATTGTGGCCCCATGGACTCCTATATATAGAAAGGAGGTTTTGTAATTTGAATCATCGAAGAATTGTTCATTCATGTAATGTATTGGAGGTTTCCCCCTCGAAGTGGCTTATTTCTAAGGCGTTGATATCTCTTTTCTTCTATTTTTGGAGCTGGTTTCACAACATTTGGTATCAGAGCTTTGGATTCTAGGGTTTTCGCTACTCCAAACCGGTCATCGTGGCATTTTTGCTATAAGTTTTTTTTCTACAAAGGTTCATAAGCTGAAATTTTTAGAGTGCGAAGCTGAAATCCTGAGGAACATCGTTGCAAAATTTCAGAGATTGGTTCGCAATATTTTCGGAGATATGATCTGTGGAAGTTAGGGCTTTTTGTGCTCCCGAATTTAACCTAAACAGTCATCGCGGCATTTTCGCTATAATTTTTTTTCTACGAAGATTCAGAAGCTGAACTTTTTTGGAGAGCGAAGCTAAAATCCTAAGGAACATCGTCACAAAATTTCAGAGCTTGGTTCGCAATATTTTCGGAGATATTATCTGTGGAAGTTAGGGTATTTTTTAGGCTCCTGAATTTCATCTCAAAGAGGTTATCGTGGGAAAATCTTCATAACTCTCTCTCTGAGCATCTTCATAACTCTCTCTCTGAGCATCAGATTGGAAAGTTGTAAAAATTAGCCATAAGTACACAGATTGTAGTTTTTTTTATATCAATTTCAGAGCCAAAGGAGGAAACAGGAAGACGTGGCAAGTCGTACAATTTCGCTCTATTGAACCAGTCCATAATTGGGTCATTTTGGGAGATTGGACATATCTTTGGCTTGAAGAATCCAAATTAGGTCAGACCTATGACATTTGAAAGAAGCTTCAGAGGGATACTACAAGGCCGAATTTCAGATATTTAGGATCCACAATTATATAGATAATTCAATTTAAATATAGAGCTCCTCAAAAGCAAGTAAAAGGTGTGTATTTTTTTTCTCGAATTGCATAAGTCTTGTTTGAAGAATCAAGTTGAATTGATTCCAAGGGAATATTGTAGAATAGATATCAGTATTAGATTCTAAAATGGCCCCTAAAAATAATTCAAGACCCATTAAGCCTTTATAAGGCTCTACTATGGCTCATGAAGACGAAGAATGGCAACATGACATATCAAAATTACAAGAGCAAGTGCAACAAATTTCGCTCTCGCAAAGAGAAACAAAAAATGACATGGAAGTTTTTAAGAAAGGCGGGAAACTAAGATGGATGGTTTGAAGAAAGGTGTGAATATAAGATGCATGGTTTGAAGAATGGCATGGGATCCTTAAGATAGATGGCATGGAGGCTGGCATGGAATCTAAGATGGATAACATGGAAGCTGAGATCGATGAGAAATGGAAAACATGAAGAATGTTCTAAAAGCAGACATAGAAGGTTTGACAAATTTGATAAAAGAAATGTTTCCTAATGGTGAAAATATGGTAGAGGAAACTCATGATGAGAACAAAATAAATGTTAATCATGATTTCATAAAATCTAATGTTGGCGAGAAGAACCACCATATTCCAAAAATGGATATAAGGAAGTTTGATGGAAAGGATCCTGTAACATGGATACTACAGATGGAGCAATATTTTGATCTCCATAATGTGCAAAACACACAAAAGGTACGCATTGCAACTTTACATTTAGAACAAAATGCATTTGTATGGTATCGATGGCTTTGCTCCCATAAAAAAATTGTCACTCGGTCAATTTTTACGGAGGAAATGATAGCACATTATGAGGATACAAAGAGCAACACCTTCTTTAGCCAATTGATAAATCTCAAACAAAAGGGTTTAGTGATGGAGCACATTAAGGACTTCCAAAAATTGAATATAAGGGTAACTGATATTCTAGAGGAACACAGGATTGATCTCTTCATAGGTACTTTAAAGGATAACATCCAACATGAAGTTCACGTTTTGGAACCTAATTCATTGGAGAAGGCATTCAGGTTGGCAAGAAAATTTGAATGTAAAATTATGGCGACAAGGAAGCCTACCACTCACTTCTATAAAGATGGAAGTGTTGCTACTCCTAGATTTCCACAACCTACAAGGTTGACACTACAACAATTGGAAGAAAAAAGAGAAAAAGGGCTTTGCTACAGTTGTGATAGCAAATACACTAAAGGTCATAAGTGTGCTGAGAAGAAATTATTTTACATAGATTGTGAAGAGGAAGAAGAAAATGAACAAGAAGAGGATATACACCAAGAACCAACCCAAGAAGAGGAAGAAATGAGTCCAACCATATCGTGTAATGCATTGGCAGGAATTACCACTCCTCAAACTCTCAATATAGAAGGACATATCAAGAAGAAAAAGGTAATAGTGTTGATTGATTCAGTAGTACCCATAATTTTATTCATTGTAAGGTAGCCAAGGAATTGAATTGTTTCCTATACCCAGCACTAGAATGTCAAGTGATGGTTGCAAATGGAGGAACTATAAATTGCTCTGGAAAATGCCATAATATCAAGCTAACCATGGGGGAATATGTAATGAATAGTCCAATGCTTTCCATTCCTATGGGAGGTGTTGATGTTGTACTAGGAGTACAATGGTTACAATCTTTGGGGACGGTAGCTTTTAATTTTCAAGAACTTTTCTTGAATTTTTTTTCAGAAGGAAAGGAAGTCGAATTACGTGGTATTGAAGGGAAGCCGGGAAGGATAATAAGCTCTAATGTCATGACAAAGCTTCTAAAGAAAGAACAACAAGGCGTAATTGCACAATTATGCTCACTAGAAGTTCCGACATCAAAATCATCTATTTTTGCAAATCTCCAACAAGTCTTGGACAATCATTCCAAGGTGTTTGAAACTCCCAAAGGACTCCCACCTATTCGTGATCATGATCATGCTATTCATTTGATTCAGGAAGTGTTCCTCCAAACATCAGGCCTTATAGATATCCTTACTTCCAAAAGAGCGAAATTGAACGTATGATTGCAGAAATGTTAGAGGCGGGTATAATTCAACCTAGTCAAAGTTATTTCTTTGCTCCTATATTATTGGTACACAAGAAGGATGGATCATGGCGAATGTGTCCGGATTATAGGGAGCTCAATAAGCTCACCATTAAAGATAAATTTCCCATTCCTGTGATTGAAGAATTATTGGATGAATTACATGGAGCAATTTATTTTACCAAGTTGGATCTTCGTTCAGGATATCATCAAATTAGAATGAAGACTGAAGATATTCCAAAACAACATTTCGAACTCATGAGGGTCATTATGAATTTTTGGTCATGCCTTTTGGAATTACCAATGCACCTTCTACATTTCAAGGGTTGATGAATTCCATTTTCAAACCCTTCCTTAGAAAATTTGTGCTAGTATTTTTTGATGATATACTAATCTACAACAGGTCTTGGAAGGATCATGGTCAACATGTTGACAGGGTGCTCAAAATATTGTAGGAGAAACAATTATATTCAAAAACATCCAAATGTTTCTTTGGAGTACAAGAGGTGGAATATCTGGGTCATATTGTATCTCACGAGGGTGTTAAGGTAGACCCTAACAAAATTAAAGCCATTAAGGAATGGAAAGTCCCCACAACCATAAATCAGTTGCGAGGATTTCTCCGGTTAACAGGGTATTATCGAAAGTTTGTTCAGAATTATGGGAGAATAGCAGCACCTCTAACAACATTATTGAAGAAAGATGCATTTTCATGGACTCCTGAACCAACTAATGCCTTTGAACATCTTAAAGAGGCAATGTGCCTAGCACCAATCTTAGCTACGCCAGACTTCACAAAAACCTTTATTGTGGAATGTGATGCCTCGGGAAATGGAATTAGTGTTGTTTTAATGCAAGAAGGAAGACCCATTGCTTTTGAAAGTCGTCCAATCAAAGGAAAGTATTTACAAAAACTGATTTATGAGAAGGAAATGTTAGCAATACTGCATGCACTAAAGAAATGAAGAACTTACCTGATGGGAAGAATCTTCAAGGTAAAAACTGATCGTGATAGTCTTAAACACTTTTTGGAACAAAGACTATCTTCAGAAGAGCAGCAAAAATGGGTCACAAATATGTTGGGTTATGACTTTGAAATAATATACAAAAAAGGGAAGCTAAATGTTGTTGCAGATACACTCTTAAAAGAATGGTGGAAACCTTCTTTACAACGTGTTTATTTCTATTATCCAACCAGATTGGATAACCGAAGCAAGGGATGAATGGAAGAATGATGAAGAAGTGTAGACACTCATTCAAAATTTGTACCAAGATCCTTGTACATCTGATACCTTTAGTTGGAAAAATGATTCCTTATGGTACAAAGATTACTTATATATTTGCAAGAAGTCCCAACTAAAACAAAAAGGATGTTTTAAGGTCACATATATTTGGAAGTTATCGATTTCAAAAACTGCAGGGTGAAAAGAACAGGATATTGTATGATGAATCGTCAAGAACATGGGAATGTTGCTTTTGCAGAGTAGAATAAAAGGTGAACAATTAAGACCGGGTCTTCTGCTTATGTCATTAGAATCAACGTGGAAGATTTCGTGGATTTTATCACGGGTTTTCCTAAGTCGAAGGAAAGAATGTCATCATGGTGGTAGTTGAAAGACTTACCAAGTATGCACACCTTTTTTGTATTATCTCATCCATTTAAAGCAAGTACAGTTGCTACTACATTTGTGGACAGAATTCAAAAGCTACATGGAAGCCCAAGGGTTATTGTGAGCGACAGAGATCCCATTTTTACGGGAAATTTTTGGACAGAGTTATTTTCTTGTTTGGGTACTAAATTAGCTCATAGCTCATCTTATCATCCTCAATCTGATGGTCAAACTGAGATGGTAAATAAATGTTTGGAAGGATATCTTCGTTGTTTTGTATCTGATAAACAAACACAATGGGTCAAGTGGTTACCTCTTGCTGAATGGTGGTATAACACTTCCTTCCATACTGCAGCAAAAATTACCCCATTTATGGCACTTTATGGATATCATCCACCATCCTTCACATCATCTTTAAGAGAAAATTCGAAGGTTCAAGCAGTGGAAGATCACATCGAGCATCAACAAGAAGTTCTCCAACTCTTAAAGGATAACCTGAATTTGGCACAAAATCGAATGAAACAACAGGCAGATCAACATCGCAGCGAGAGAAGTTTTGATGTAGGAGATCGGGTATTTTTACGGCTACAACCATATAAACAAATGTCCCTCAAGCTACCTAAGAAGGATAATAAATTATCGCCAGAGTAATATGGTCCTTACAAGGTGTTGTAAAAGATTGGTACTATGGCATACAAATTGGAGCTTCCTGCTTCTTCACGAGTGCATCCAATTTTCCATGTTTCATGCTTAAAGAAGGTTATAGGTGAAATTCTTCCAGTTCAAACAATATTGCCAGAACTTGATGAGGAAGGAAAAATCATATTGGAACCTGAAGCGGTCACGGAAACAAGAACTCGACAGCTACGGAATCGATCAATTTCAGAGTATCTCGTCAAGTGGAAGAACTTACCCACCGAAGATTCTACATGGGAGGATGAGAAGTTTATACAGAAGCACCCAGAGCTACTCAAGCATTGAGGACAACACTTTTTTGAAGGAGAGGGGCATGTTAGGTCCCTATATTACTAGTATAGTCCCTTATTGTTGTTAGTGTAACCCCCTTATTGTTATTATTGTACCTTTGTAACCCCCATATTGTTATTATTGTGCCCTTAAATTATTATTGTTAGGTCGGCTAGGATTACATTGTGGCCCCACTAGGATTACATTGTGGCCCCATGGACTCCTATATATAGAAAGGAGGTTTTGTAATTTGAATCATCGAAGAATTTTTCATTCATGTAATGTATTGGAGGTTGGCCCCTCGAAGTGGCTTATTTCTAAGGCATTGATATCTCTTTTCTTCTCTTTTTGGAGTTGGTTTCACAACATTCTCTCACATTTGTTAGTGGCTTACATCATTGTCTGGTAATTATATGGTGTCTACCATGTTCAACTCTGACTCATTTATTCACATGGTTGGACTCATAAATTGAGAGATCGAGTGAACAAGATAGAGGACCCTTGATCTAGTTCCATCAATCCAGGTTACGATTTCAGGATCAATGCAATATTACAAAGCATGATGGTTGTGATCATTCAGGCAGTCATCCAATCATAGTTCCACTCTTTGTAATCAATGGACAAGACTAATTAATCGTTGTATATGTAATGTTAAATTATGTGTTGAGCATGGGTATGCCTCCCTCAACAAAGATATCATGATGAAAATGTATTGTGATAGATGATGATCTCGACTAGTTATCCTTGAGCTAGACTTGTCACAAGGTAAATCACTTCAATCATCAGCTACAACTTATGAATTTTCACTTTAGGGGGGAATCCGTGATAGGCCATTTTGTCACATCTGGTTAATAAGCGTACAAACTAAATCAATCAATATATGTGAACATGTTGTCGTCATCCCTTCACAAATACCTAAGTATGACTCCTCCAAAAAGTCTGAGTTTCTTGAAGAAATTACTCAAAATATGTGTTTTTAGCCCCACCTCTCCCTACCCTCTTGGTCAACTGTGTTCAATGGGTGTTTCTCACTTAGGCACTAGCGCTAGCCAATACTAGTTGCTCACTTTTGCAGGTGCACTGATTCTAGAAATTCGGGGAAATTAAAAATAATTCTAAAGCTTCCTCTTCTAGAAGCTTTCAAGGTTGTTTTAACTATTTACCATGGATAAGAAGCTTGACTCCCATATGATACTATCTTGGAGACTTCACCTCTTATCCCTTGAGTTCATCTCCCCATAATATGTAGATCTCAAGCCCATAATGGTAAATCCTAAACTACCACTCTTCTCCTATAAATTTACTACCATCAATAACATCAGGGTTGGATTTTTGAGATTTATAGTGTCCTTATGTTTTTGCCTTTAACCTAAAGGAGACATCTTATTCATGCATTAGGGTTGATAATGAGGTGTTCTTTATGACAAGGAAGGACAAGTAAACTTGGGAGACATCTACAAAGTCAACACCTATTTATGGTTGTAAACTCTCCCTTATTTATATTAATATAAAGAGTATCTTGTTCTCCTATATGTGTTGTGTTATGTCTTCACTCATGTATTTCAATGCCATTTTTATTCATCGAATAGAGATTTTATATTATGCTACATGGATGTTTTGGATACTTTTCTTGTTTTAGTCATGTGTGCATGTTCTAATTATAGCACTTGGAACTTACAAGCGAGGAGGAAATAAATGCTTGCTATAGATTCCAGGTAAGCTTCATTCCCATACTCTAATGTCTCTAAGGAGAACTTCATGCTTTTTGTCTTTCGTTTTTTCTAGATCAAACCACTAGATATAGGGAATTCACCTTTGTCTGCAATCGTGAAATTTTCAAATAACATCATGGAATAATTGTAGATCTAGCCTGGGGCATATTGCAACGTGCTTAGACAGATTTTTAGTTTCTCATTCATTTTTATCAAGACTTTCATGTATCCTTTAAGATTCTTCCTTAGAAAATTTTATATCATCAACCAAATTCTCTTGAAGTGTCACGGACATTAGACTATGGGCCACTGCCCTTCTTATTTTCTCCTCTTTGGATCCAAAGGGAAGGCTTCTTGGATTTGGTAAATGTTACATCCCTATATTACTAGTGTAGCCCCCATATTGTTATTGTTGTGCCCCATAGAAGCCCACTACTATTATTTTTGTGCCCCCATAGAAGCCCAATATTGTTATTGTTGTGCCCTTACATTTTTATTGTTGTGTAGGCCCTAATTATATTTTGACCCCTTCGAATCTTATATATACCAAGGAGGACTTTTCATTTGAATCATACAAGAATTGTTCATTTATGTTATGTAAAACGAGTTCCCCCCATGAAGAGGCTCATTTTCAATTCATTAGTTTATATTTTCTTCTATTTTTGTGATCTAGTTACCTGACATTTGGTATCAGAGCTCTAGATCCTAGGGTTTTGTTGCTTCAAGTACGTCATATCAGAATTTTCGTTATAACTTTGTTTCTATGAGTCTTCATATGATAAAATTTTTACCACATGGAGTTAAAATATTTATGAAAATAGTGTAAATATTTCAAACCTTGGTTCACTACATTTTCAGAGATATGGTCCAAGGAAGTTAGGGTTTCTACATGGTCCATATTTCAGTTTCAAATAGGTGTTTCGAGGAAAATCATCATAACTTTATCTTCAAACATCATATTTTAATTTCATAAAAAGTGACAAAAAATTAACAAAATATAGTTTTTTTGTGTATCATTTTCAGGTTCAAAGGTTAAAATAGTGACACGTGACATACCGTGCAAGTTTTATCTCTTGAACTAGTCCATAATCAGGTTTGTTAGCATTGGAATCAGCACTTGGACTGCATCAAGCGCCTAACCAGACACATCTTAAACTCTAGGACAATTTCTTATGATTTGATTGGGTTTTTTGGAAAGTGGTTGGATCTCAAGCACTGTGAAATGAACGTTTAACATACAAAAAGCTCTGACACATATGAGGGCACTCATATATATGATGTGGTAGCAAAATTTGTAGTTCAATTATTAGAATAATGGGAGAAAGATAGTGGGTTTGTAGGACAGAAATCCACTGTTGGGAAGAAAAAATGACACAAATTCCAAACCCATAATGTGTAATGAAAGAAGGCTTTTAAGAAATACTTACAAAAATCTCATTCTACATTTTAAGAATCCTATTTCAAGGAATGATTTTGAGAAGAAGAAGAATATTAACATGCATGTTAGATCAAAAGACTTATAAAAACTTGAAACAGGGTTTAATTCCATCTCAAGGAATGCTTATGAACAATCTTCAATTCATACTGAATTAGGAAAGCTTGGAATAAGACTTACAAAAACATATCCATATGTCTTGGAGGTTCACAAGACTTATAAAATCATAAGATAGAACTTTTATGATAAATCTGGAAAGGCAGATAAAGTATGTAAAAACATAAGCGAAAACAATACACACACCATATGATTTGTGAATCCTCAAGAGCGTAATATGGAATGTATTATGTGTTCAACAATACATTGTTCAGGAATGACATGAGAATCGACAACAGGGCACTCAGCCATTGTGCCATCAACCATCCCCCCTTTACTTCATAGCAGTTTGTCACATATATACAAAAATATAAAACTGTCATCCCCACAAAAGGAGTAAATTTGTTCCTAAAAGTTCTTACCATCTCGTGCAAGAGGTGAGGCTTATCCAAAAACCTTAATACAAATTACTATGACATAATCAAAATAAACAGCATCAAGGCTAACAATTTGAAGTGGTTGTATGATGTGGCAGTCTATAAGAAGACTCCTCATCTGTTCTGGTGCAACCAACTCCACAAAAAGTGTAAACAACATTGAAAGTGACGTGTGTTTGTTCCTTGAATGTTGCCTAATGTCTCGCGGAAACGTGTTGGTGCTGAGAGTAATCGTAGAAATCTATTTCAGAGAAAATCTGTCGATGTTCCTTTCCTTTGGTTTCTTGTTTATCGTGCTAGGGATGAAGGCAGATTAAAAGAGAGAGTGGAGTTTCATTTTATTAGCAGGAGAGATTATTAAATAAATGATGAGCTGGAGGAGAAAAACCCTTTATACATATATCGCAATCGCAGATCAGGGTCGAAACGTTTAAACATAAGAAACAAGCGGGAGGGAATGTGATTTTCGATGGGGGTGATGAAGAGGCAACGAGGTGGGGTCGCTCGCAAATCGGGATTTTTGTTATGAGAAATGGGAGGTAAGTGCTAAAAATTGCGAACGGCGATGTGCGATAAGCAGAGGTGATGTGGCAGGGAAGGTGGGGCCCAAAAAATATCGCAAATCGCGAATCGGGAGTTTTGTTATGAGGAACGGGAGTTAAAGGTTAAGATTCACAAAGTGCGATATGCAATGAGAATGGAAGGTGGGGCACATTTACATCGCAATCGAGGAATCGGGAGTTTTGTAGGAGATGGAAATTGCAACATGAATGAAATTTAAAACTGCGATAGGTCGATTGCGATGAAAGGATAAGGTGTCCACAATATTATTAAGTGCGGCAAGTTATATCATATGATATATTATATGGTTCTTAGTGGGTGGGAAGAGCTTCTTTTTACCTATAAAAAATGGATTTTAATAGTTAAAAAGGGGTTTTGAAAGAAATGAAATGTTGGACTTTGGGTTTTTGGAAAAATGAAAGGTAAAAAAGGGAAAATGAAATGAATGAAGGTAGAAATGAAATTTTCTCACCACTACACTTTGACAGCAACACTTTCATCTTACAACTGAACTGAAAAGGTAGATTGATTCCTTGGAGAATGATGACCAGAATTTGAAATTATTTGAAATATTGTAGTGCTAAAAGTGGCTCTAATTGGGGATGATATGCCCCCTCCGGTCTATCAAGAACCGTAGTTCTAGTGCCTTGTCTCTCCAACCAACGATCTTGCGTATTAACTAAAAAATACCAGCATGCCTTGCCATTGGGTAATGGAGTCAAAAGCATCATTTCAATTCTGCAACTTATTTCTCCAAACTGAAGCTGGATTCAAACTGAAAACTAAAATCTATCTTTCTTAAAATAATGTTGAAAACAACGAGCTTATTCATTCCTCTACTTCTAATATGATTTGAATGGAAATATTCATGCAATATGGAACTTGTCGTACAACCATTCAAATACTTGAAAAAACCTCATATGGATTATGAATCTTAAGAGTAAAACTGAAAGAATCCATATCATAACATAGTGCAGCTCATGATGAAAATAATCACAACACGAGATACTCATAAAGCATTGAATGTATGCATTATAATAAGACTCCAAATAATCATCTATTGAATGAGGAAAAACATTAAATTCGACCTCTACAATGATGTCCCTTTCAGAATTCTGAAAGGTGTAGCTGTTTATCCACAACTTCCACTGAAAATCTGATCTCTGCATCCCCATGAAGTTGCCACTAGATCCGAAACAATGGAGTGGCCAGGTGAAAAAATGCAGTCCTTTTCAAGTTATCAATTCATATTCACCTTCGAGAATTGATCTTCAGTAATTAAAACAAGAGACTTGGGAGAATACTTCATTTTAAGGCCTTCGACTCCCAACAGAGGCACCAAAATATGTTAGTGCTGGAATCAGCACTTGGACTACATCAAGTGCTTGACCAGACACATCTTAAACTCTAGGACAACTTCTTATTATTTGATTGGGTTTTTTGGAAAGTGGTTGGATCTCAATTACTCTAAAAGGAACTTTGAACAGATAAAAATATCTCACACATACTAGGGCACTCATATAAATGATGTGGTTGCAAAAATTTTGGTTCAATGATTAGAAGAATGGGAGAAAGACAGTGGGTTTGTAGGACAGAAATCCACTATTGGGAGGAAAAAAGGACACAAATTCCAGACCCATAATGTCTAATGAAGGAAGGATTTTAAGAAAGACTTACACAAATCTCATTATACATTTTAAGAATCCTATTTCAAGGAATGCTTCTGACTAACATGACATCATGAATCATGAATTCTTCGTGAATCAAGATTGAAAAAAACAGATTAACATGCATGTTAGATCAAAAGACTTATAAAAACATGAAACAAGGTCTAATTCCATCTCAAGGAATGCTTATGAACAATCTTCAATTCATACTGAATCAGGAAAGCTTGGAACGATACTTACAAAAACAGATCCATATGTCTTGGAGGTTCACAAGACTTATAAAAGCATAAGATAGAACTTTTATGATAAATCTGGAAAGGCAGATAAAGTATGTAAAAATAGAAGGGAAAACAATACACACACCATACGATTTTTGAATCCTCAAGAGCGTAATCTAGAATGTATTATGTGTTCAACAATACACTATTTAGGAATGACATGAGAATCAGCAACAAGGCACTCAGCCACTGTGCCATCAACCATCCCCCCTTTACTTCATAGCATTTTGTCACATATATACAAAGATATAAAATTGGCATCCCCACAAAAGGAGTAAATATGTTCCTAAAACTTATTACCATATCGTGCAAGAGATGAGGCTTATCCAAAAACTTTAATACAAAGTGCTATGACATAATCAAAATAAACAGCATCAAGGCTAATAATTCAAAGTGGTTGTATGATGTGGCAGTCTATAGGAAGACTACTCCTCTATTCTGGTGCAACCAACTCCACAAAAAGTTAAACAGTAGTGAAAGTGACGTGTGGTTGTTCCTTGAATGTTGCCTGGTGCCTCGCAGAAACGTGTTGGTGCTGAGAGTAATGGTAGAAATTTGTTTCAGAGAAACTCTGTCGTTGTTCCTTTCCTGTGGTTTCTTGTTTGTCGTGATAGGGATGAAGGCGGATTAAAAGAGATAACGGAGTTTCATTTTATTAGCGGGAGAGATTATTAAATAAATGATGAGCAGGAGGAGAAAAACCCATTATACATATATCACGATCGCATACTGAAGTCAGAACATTTAAACATAAGACACAAGCGGGAGGGAACGCGATTTGCGATGGGGGTGATGACGAGGCAAGGAGGTGGGGCCCAGACAATACCACAAATTTCGAATCGGGAGTTTTGTTATGAGGAACGGGAGTTAAAGGTTAATATTCACGAAGTGAGATGTGCGATGAGAATGGAAGGTGGGCCCCATTTACATCGCAATCGGGGAATGGGAGTTTTGTAGGAGACGGCAATTGTAACGTGAATGAAAGTTAAAACTGTGATAAGCCGATTGCGATGAAAGGGTAAGGAGTCCACAATTTTATTAAGTGTGGTAAGTTATATCATATGATATATGATATGCCTGTTAGTGGATGGGCGGAGCTGCTTTTTAACTATAAAAAATGGATTTTTATAGTTACAAAGGGGTTTTGAAAGAAATGAAACGTTGGACTTTGGGTTTTTGGAAAAATGAAAGGTAAAAGAGGGAAAATGAAATGAATGAAGGTAGAAATGAATTTTTCTCACCACTACACTTTGACAATGACACTTTCATCTTACAACCGAAATGAAAAGGTATATTGATTCCTTAGAGAATGATGGCCAGACTTTGAAAATATTTGAAAAATTGTAGTGCTAACAAGGTCATCGTGGGATATTTGGCATAAATTCACCTTGAAGAATCCAATATTAAACTAGTGGTGTTGGAAAGAAGACACAGAGGGATACCTCAAGACATAATTCAGACCTTAGGAAGATGAAATAACAGAGATACAACATTTTCAATTCCAGCCTTACCAACAGGCTCAAAATCAAGCTTTTAAAAGGTGTGTATTATTAAATTTCCCTAACTTATGTTTGAAAAAATAGTTTGAATTTATTCAAATGGCATAGTAAAGCATAAATATCATGATTTGGTTCACATGTGCCTTGCAACAAAAAAAAATGCATACACCTGATAAGCCAACAAAAATCTCTACTATGACACATGAATAAGAAGAAAAAATGCAACATGATATATAAAAATTATGGGACCAAGTGCAACAAATTTCACTCTCGCAAAGAGCAACCAAAAATGAATTAGATGGTTTGAAATAAAACATCGAAGGTTTAAAGGATAGTTTAAAAGCATACATTGAAGTTTTTAGAGTAGACATGAACACAATGAATGACAAGTTTGAAGGGTTGACAAAGTTGCTTCAAGAAAGACTTCTTAGTGGTGACAAGGTACTCAATGAAAATCATGATGATGAAATAAGGGATGTGAACTATGATTTTAAAGACTCCAACGTTGGGTCTAAGACCCACCACATTCCAAAGATTGATATGAGGAAGTTTGATGACAAGGATTCGGTAACATGGATACTACAAATGGAGCAATTTTTTTATCTACATGACGTGCAACACACATAAAAGGTATGTGTTGAATATTTATATTTAGAACCCAATCAATTTGTATGGTATCGATGGCTTTATTCTCGTAAAGCACTTGTCAATTGGACAATTTTTATGGAGGAATTGATAGCACATTATGAGAATACAAAGAGAAATACCTTCTTTGGTAAAATGATAAATCTAAAACAAAGGGGTTCAAATGGGGATGTAATGTTCCAAATTTTGCAATAAACAATTGGAACATTAATCTTGCTTTTATTTTAAGAAAAGGAATAAAATGGGTGAGGGAACCCATGTAGCAATTTAATAAACACTCCTAAGGTGAAAAAATTCACTTAAGTGGCTTAAGATAGCAACCCCAAGTGTGAAAAGGGCCAAAGGCAAGTGAGCCAAACCATGGTTGACCAAAGTCAACAACGTACCCTAAGAGGGGAAGCTTGCACAAGAAGATTGCATAGTTGGAGTGGAGGGAAATTTGAAATGGGAGAAACCCTAATGTGAGTGGGGTCCATGGCAAGTAAGCATTCCTTGTATAAAAGATGAAGGAGAGCCATTGTTGGGGTTTCATCTTTGGAGAAAGAATTTGGAGGTTGAAGCTCTCTTCAACTTTGTGTTGCTTAGCACAAGAGGGATTCCTGTTTAGGAATGCCCTTCTCTTCCATGGGAGGCCATGGAGAGATTTCTCTTCATCTTCCTCACATCATGGCATGAGGCCAAGGCAGTCATTTGCAGCTGCTGCGTTATTCTTGCAGCAAGAGAATGTTGGAGTTGCTGGTGTTGTAATGAGGGACCTTCATCACCACTTCCGGAGCTGGTTTATAGAGAGGAATCTCATTCCTTCTCTAGGAGATCATCAAAGGACCATATCAGAGCTCTATTACAGATTTGGCATCAGGCCATATGTGTTTCTCTCATGCCCAGCGCAGTCCCTTCTTCTTACAGCGTTATATTCAGAGGTGGCTTGCACAAGGGATTCATTTTGTGCACTATGGAGTGCAATCTTCAGTAAGGGGATCAACCCCTTCACTTTGGAGATCATTGGGGGAGCTATCATTGTTTATTGTAGCATCTACTTCCTTCTCCATTCTTGTATTATTATTGAGTTGCAGCAATTACACTGCAACTCTGGCATTTTACAGTTTTATGTATTTTAGCCAATCCCTTAAAGGATTGTTATAATAATGTTTTCTGGGGTTGAGATCTTGCTCCCCCATCTTATTTGAGCACATAATGTCATATCATCTCATGTATATCAATCTGCAGTCATTTTCCCTCATAGATTGTGCAGTTATAGTGTAGCTGGGTTTATGCAGTAGTGTATTATCTTGTTTATGTACATTTTCCTTAGAGGTTGATTTGCACTCACCTTGAGAGGTCTTTTCCTCAAGGATCTTGTATAATATTTTCTGCTACACATTATGTATCAAATTTGTACTCTTTTGACATTATATGATGCATTCTTTCACTGTTGTTCATATTGAAGTTTTTATGCTACTGAAGATTCTCTCATTGAGCATTATTCCAGTATCTTGTTGGTGGGAGATCTGAATAACCCCCTTAGGGTTATTTCTTTGAGCTTCTATTCTGGAGGGATTTTGTATCAGGTGCATTGTAAGGCATCCCAGCACCGGATGGCCTTATTTTCTCATTGGCTTCCTTATACATCGTCCTCATGGGCAGCTGTTGCAGAAATTCCTTGAAGGGAATTATTAGCCTTTGACAAGTTCTATTGTCAGAGTCTGCTAGTGGGCCAGGTAGCCTCTGGATCTCATCCTTCCTTATGAAGGTGACATATCCAGTAAATTCCCCTACAGTCAATCTCTGAGATAGTTCAGTGTTGATTGTTAATACTCTCGGAGATGGAAATTAGGAATATCTCAAGATATTCCCGGCATTGTAGAAAATTTCCCATATGGGACATTACAGTGGTATCAGAGCTTCGAACTTGGCTCAGCCTGTGAATTTTGAATTTTAGAGAAGAAGAGGTCAATATGATGCAGGAGATGAGATTAATCTCATCAGTTTTGGGTCCAACAACAACCTCTCCAAGGAGGTTGAGGAGATAGAAGAAGGAGAAGAGGAAGGACCATGCACATCCTATTCTCACAGAGAAGCATAGCAGAAGCATGAAGAACACTTGGAATTCTAAATTCTAAGCGAGTACCTTACTGAATATGGAGCAAACCCTAGGGTCTTCCAAAATACTCTATCTTTTTCACACTTTTTCAGCAGGAAGAAGAAAGAAATTGGTGGTTCAGCCATGGGAGGCATGCAAAGGTTTCTACTCTTGCTGATTTTTCTTAGATCTTGATCAGAAGATTTCACCAAAGGAGGGAGGAGCCCTCACCACCAGAGGCACATGCCAGCGCTGTTACATTCATGGAAAAGCAGCCTCCACCTTCAGCTATTGAGGCAGCCAGCACACTGGAGGAAGAGACTCCTGCAGCAACACAAAATTCTTCCAAAATATCTCCAAGGTATGCATGATTTTTCATCAATCATGGAGGATTGTACATTATTGAATGTTGATTGTCTTGAGGAGGGTAATTTCACTACGTTGTGCCATTATTCTCAGACACCCTTGATGAGTCATGCACCACACATGAGGTTGGGGTTTGAGACATGGACCATGGAGGAGATTGCATTTCAATGTCCCATGAAATGAAAAAGGAGAAATATGTTTTGGGACAATGGTAGCTCTTGTGAAAGAGGTACCAAGTGGTAGGATACTTACACTAGAGAGCAGAGCCTTATGGATGGAGTGTGCCCGGCAGAAATGTGGAGGATCTGTAACCCACAGGTCCCAGGATCATTTCAGAATTGTTGCTCTTGATGGAAAAAAAGGAGAGCATGGGTGCATCATGATGGGATGGCATTTCTCTTGCCACTCATTATGTTCCCATTTCAGATTGGGTATGGTGGAAGTATAGGGGAGCAGCAGACATTCTTGTTGCTCAGATTTTGTTTGGATGTTGCGGGAGCAAGAGGAGGCACTATCATAGTGCAAGAGGATTGTTCTTTAATCTTGGATGCCAAGTGGCACCTTCTTCATTAGAGGAACTCTACATTTGCATAAACATGATGGAGGAGTCTTTGGCAAGATTCATGTCAAAGAAGGGAGCTTTGAGTTGACAGTGGCCCTACTCCAAAGGCCAGCAGCGCTGTCACTTGAGAGTTTGAGTTACTTGTTGGAGTGTCCTTCAAACCACTTCACAAGTGATGAACTTTGGAGGCATGTAGATGATTAGCATGAAGGATTAATGGAGGGAAGCATTCCTCACTACATTTTGACTCTCTTGGCTTGGTTGCACAAGCACAAGAAGAGGGATCTACATGCAATGTTTATGGATTCTTCTTTCATGCATTTGCATGCATATTCTTCATTGATGGAGGAGTCCACTTTGGAGGGATTTCTAATGAATGTATATCAGCATTTGGCTAGATTCATAGCCCAAGAAATGACGAAGATGGTTGGCACAACCACTCCCCTACTATGTTGCAGTAAGGGGGACTTTTCACTTGAGCCATTTCAACTCAAAGGCCAAAGTACATGATAAGGGAGGTACACATTTGCTCTATGTCTTATGCTCTCTTATTCTTATGATCAGTATACTATATCAAGGAGGATCCTTCCTTCTTGCACATTATTTTTAGTTATACTTATGGTCTATTGTAGCAAAAATATGGCTATTTCAGCATTGGGTTGTGGGGGAAGGCCACATAGTTTTGGTGTGCACCTTTGGCACAAAATTTTGTTTTCATGATCACATCTTGCAAGATGAATGTGGCAGAAAACAAGTGGTTGTAAAGCACTTGTTATTTTTCATTTTGATGCAGGCCAGGAGTGCACTGCGCAGGTTCCCTTGGTGGAACAATGATCCACTTTTCGGTTGTCATGAGACAACTTGCTTCTATTGATTCTTGCTTCCATGCATTGCATATTTTTTTTATTGGTTCATGGGGATCTTGTTTGGAGAGTGGGATATGAGTTGATGATGCCCATTGGGAGTATGATTCTCCCTACTTTGCATGTTGTATGTTTCAGGACAAGCAATGGGCAGCCCATGATTTCCAAGCTTCATCTCTTCCTTCATGAGGGAGGAGTTATTTGGAGAGTTGAATTTTTGGAGGAGGCACTTCATGGTTCTTATGTTGATGGGGTAGCTTGGGTCTCTTTTGAAGACCATGTCATTTCAGCCATATATCAGCAGCAACCCCATATGTATCATGTGGAGGGAGAGACTCATGGGGTGGATGTGCCCTTTGGGAAAGAAGACCTCCATTCTTTTTGTAGCACATGCTCCAAGGGAGTATGGAAGATGATATGGTCACCATGTTCAGCCATGTGTTTTTCCATGAGGTGAACCATATGATTTTTTGGATGCCATATGTTGATGAAATCCAACTCATCACATATGAGATGATTTGGGCCAGCTTGTTTTGCAGCGTTGGAGGAGAGATCTTTGGGGATCTAGACTTCATCTTACCTCTTGAAGGCAACACTATTGCAGCCCAAGTTCAGCTTTCACTCCACATTCACCATGAGTGGAGAAGAGGACAGCATGGGGTATGCCATGAAGCTTACCATGTTTAGAAATTCAACCCACCTATTTCTCATGAGCACAAGGTGGAGGAGTACTTTCAGGAGTTGCCTAGTTGGAGGGTGAATCATTTTGCTTGATTGCTTGAGGATGGAGGATCTACAGGAGGATATTTTAGATTCCATGCCTTGAGTAGAAGAAATGTTCAGTTCATCCTTGCTCTTGCTTGAGGACAAGCAAGTTTTGGGAGGGGAGGACTGTAATGTTCCAAATTTTGCAATAAAGTATTTGGAACATTAATCTTGCTTTTATTTTAATAAAAGGAATAAAATGGGTGAGGGAACCCATGTAGCAATTTAATAAACACTCCTAAGGTGCAAAAAGCCACTTAAGTGGCTTAAGATAGCAGCCCCAAGTGTGAAAAGGGCCAAAGGCAAGTGAGCTAGACCATGGTTGACGAAAGTCAAAAACGTACCCTAAGAGGGGAAGCTTGCACAAGAAGATTGTGTAGTTGGAGTGGAGGGAAATTCGAAATGGGAGAAACCCTAATGTGAGTGGGGTCCATGGCAAGGAAGCATTCCTTGTATAAAAGATGAAGGAGAGCCATTGTTGGGGTTTCATCTTTGGAGAAAGAATTTGGAGGTTGAAACTCTCTTCAACTTTGTGCTGCTTAGCACAAGAGGGATTCCTGTTTAGGAATGCCCTTCTCTTCCATGGGAGGCCATGGAGAGATTTCTCTTCATCTTTCTCACATCATGGCATGAGGCCAAGGCAGTCATTTGTAGCTACTGCGTTATTCTTTCAGCAAGAGAACGCTGGAGTTGCTGGTGTTGCAGTGAGGGACCTTCATCACCACTTCCGGAGTTGGTTTGTAGAGAGGAAGCTCATTCCTTCTCTAGAAGATCAGCAAAGGACCATATCAGAGCTCTATTGTAGATTTGGCATCAGGCCATATGTGTTTCTCTCATGCCCAGTGTAGTCCCTTCTTCTTACAGCATTATATTCAGAGGTGGCTTGCACAAGGGATTCATTTTGTGCACTATGGAGTGCAATCTTCAGTAAGGGGATCAACCCCTTCACTTTGGAGATAATTGGGGGAGGTATCATTGTTTATTTCAACATCTACTTCCTTCTCCATTCTTGTATTATTATTGAGTTGCAACAGCTACACTGCAACTCCATCATTTTCCAGTTTTATGTATTTTAGCCAATCCCTTAGAGGATTGTTATAATAATGTTTTATGGGGTTGATATCTTGCTCCCCCATCTTATTTGAGCACATAATGTCATATCATCTCGTGTATATCAATCTGCAGTCATTTTCCCTCATAGACTGCGCAATTATAGTGTAGTTGGGTTTATGCAGCAGAGTATTATCTTGTTTATGTACATTTTCCTTAGAGGTTGATTTGCACTCACCTTGAGAGGTCTTTTCCTCAAGGATCTTGTATAATATTTGTTGCTACACATTATGTATCAAATTTTTACTCTTCTGACATTATATGATGCATTCTTTCATTGCTATTCATATTGAAGTTTTTATGATGTTGAAGATTCTCTCATTGAGCACTATTCTGGGATACTTGTTGGTGGGAGATCTCAATAACCCCCTTAGGGTTATTTCTTTGAGCTTATATTCTGCAGGAAGTTTGTATCAGGTGCATTCTAAGGCATCCCAGCACTGGATGGCCTTATTTTCTCATTGGCTTCCTTATACAGCGTCCTCATGGGCAGCAGTTGCAGAAATTCCTTGAAGGGAATTATTAGCCTTTGACAAGTTATATTGTCAAAGTCTGCTAGTGGGCCAAGTAGCCTCTGGATCTCATCCTTTCTTGTGAAGGTGACATATCCAGTAAATTCCCTTGTAGTCAATCTCTAAGATAGTTCAGTGTTGATTGTTAATACTCCCGGAGATGGAAATTAGGAATATCTCAAGATATTCCTCGCATTGCAGAAAATTTCCCATTTGGGACATTACAGGGGAGCACATTGAGGACTTCCAGTATTCTAGAGAAGCATATGATTGATGTTTGCATAGGGAATTTAAAGGATAACATCTAACATGAGGTCTGCCTTTGGTGATCTAAACTTAAACAGGAATGCAACAGAATACAAATCTAACCATAAATACATAGATGTAACAGAAATAACACTTCATTTCATTAATAACAAAGAACTGAAATATGCATACAAACAAAATGGAAATAAACTAGCTCGAGCAATAGTAACTTATCTCTGAGAAGAGATGTGGCGGTTGCATGCCTCTGAAATGTGTTAAAATGAGGCTCAAGGGAATTTTTATTATTGAAAAATAAGAAAAAACCCTAAACAACCAAAACCCTAACCCTAGGAGATGGAACACCAAGAGTTTGTGGGCCTCGTTGGGGGTAGTTGGGCAGCCAACTTCTCGGGGTCGTAACTTGGTCATATTATCTTTGTTTGGCACGTACCATATCTCGTTGGAAATATATCTCTGAGTACTACAAGATTTTCCATAGGCCCCTACTTATAAATATGTCCATGCTGCAGACCTCAAAAAAACATTGTTTATGTGGTCAAAACTGCTCTGAAAGTTCAGGACCTGAAAAACTGCTAAAAATAGTAAATGTTGCTATACATAAGGAAACTAATGAAACCGACTGGAGGTCTAAGTGGAATAAATGAATGGAAACCAATAACCACCTGGATAAATCCTCCCTCCTTAGGAAACAATGGTCCCCATTGCATGCAGAGCCTCCATGAGGTGAGGAAATTTATGTTGAGCTTGGTCCCTAGTGAACCACTTTCCTTGGTGGAGTTAGCCTGCTTTGACAACTCGATATAGTTGGATCCTATATTGGTGAGTGTTCTCAATCTGTGTGTCCATGAACTGATCAGTTGCGGCATGTTCCATGCAATATGGGTTTAAATTCATTAGTGTGATTTGTTCTACAATGTAGGATGTGTCCATTAATGGTAGAAAGTATGGACAAAGGCAATCCACATTCAACACTAGGTGTAGGCCAAGGAACAACAGAATTCTGAGATCGAAGGCATTGTCCCCTAAAACCTTAGTGATGTTGTACAACCCATATCGAAGCTAGCAAAGCTTGCGGTGGGGCCCAGTAAGGCGCTTCTTATGCAAATGTAGCCAAACTTTGTCGCCCACCTAGAACTTGTGTGGCACTCGATGTTATTCATGTCGATGCTCGTACTTAACATTGGCTCTTTCCAATATGTCATGGACCTACTGGAAGATGTGTTGAATGTGCTCAATGAAGTTGTTAGCCCTGTCGACTTCGGACTGGACATGAGTCGAATATGCTTGAGTAGCTGCAAATGGTATGGCCACATCAATGGGACATAGTGGCTGGAATCCCAACCCCACCTGGAAGGGGTTGTGGCCAGTTGAGCTATGGAGAGCTTGTATCTATGTTATACATAGGGGAGGATTTCATTCCACGTGTGTGGATGCTTCAAGTTGTACATGCACAAAATGTGTATGATCATCCCGTTGAGGACCTCTGTTTGGCCATCAATTTAGGGGTGGAAAGTTATGGACTTAGTGAGCTTGGTATCGAGCATTGATCATACAATGTACCAAAATTTACTTAGGAACTTGTTGTCCCAATCTAAGATAATGGACTGTGGGATCACAAATTGTACCCACACTCGTTCAAAGAAGAGCTTAGCAGTGGCTTCTACTGTTATACTCTTCTTGTAGCCTGCAAAAATGGCCATCTCAGATCATTTGTTGACGACCACGTAAACACAGTCATTGCCATGCTTAGTAGAAGGAAGGCCTGACATGTAATCCATGGAGATGGATTCCCAAGGTCGATTAGGAGTAGGCAAAGTAGTATATAGGCCTTGCTTCTTGATGGTCGGTTTGGCAATGGAGCAGGAAGTGCATGATCTGATATACTTCCCAACATCTTGTTGAAGGATTGACTAATAAAAATACTTTTGTAGTAATGCCATTGTTTTCTCTACCCCGAAAATTCCAGCGATCCAACTGTAGTGTGCCTCCCAAATCATCTTGGCGCGCTCACTTGAAGGAACACATAGGTGTCCAATGTGGCATAACAATTCATCCTGGAGGTGATAATTTGGAACTTTCCTACTTTCCAGGAGTGTCTAGTATGTGTTGTCAAATCTTAATCGCTCTTGTAAAGAGTCGTCCACCCTAAAGTCTTGTGCCCACAAGAGTTGAGCACAGTGGTCAACGCCATGACCAGCGGTCGGCTGAGGCAGTCTGCAACATTGTTGGTGCTTCCCTTCTTGTACTTTATGTTCAAATGGAATTGTTGTAGGTATATGAACCATTTTTTATGGTGATAATTCTGCAACTTCCCTTGTGTCTGTATGAACTGCAGGGGTTGGTGGTCTTTGTGGATAATTGTTTCCTACCCTGTAATGTAATGCTTCCATTTTCGCCAGGCCTGCACAATGGAATACAACTTTTTTTCATAGGTGGGATACTTTTAGAATGTTTCTAAAACTGTCTCACTGCGATATGCCACAAGATGCCCCTGTTGAGTAAGAATTGCACATGTCTCAATCTCAAATGGTTGCTACAGGTCTAGTAATGTGAGCACTAGTTTAGAGCAGAGGCAATGATTCAATTCGGAAAATGTCTTCTATTGGGATTCAGACCAAAAGAACTTTTATTTTTCTCCTCCCTTGGTGACTTGACTCAAAGGCCAAGTGATATGAGATAATCCCAACACAAACCTGCGGTAGAAGTCGGAAAGGCCCATAAAGCTTCGGAGTTCTGTTAGAGAGGTTAGGGTTGGTCCATCCCAAATTACTTGTATCTTGGTTGGGTCCACATGCACACCCTGCTCATCAATGATGTACCCCAGATATTGAACCTGGGTCATACCAAAAGTCATCAACTTTGGCTGAAGATTAATATGTCATCCAAATACACCACAACGAATGATTTGGTGAAGGGTCGCAATATATCTTCCATCACCCTCATGAAGGTTGCGGGGGCATTCTTCAACCCAAAAGGCATGACAACCCATTCAAAAAGTCCCTCCTTGGATTTAAGGACAATATTCCACACATTGGAGGGTTTGATTGGTACCTAGTGATAGTCATACTTCAAGTCAATCTTGTCGAAATATTTGCCCCCTTTGAGTTGTTCCAGAAGGTCGTCGATCTGTGGGATCATATACCTATTCTGAACAATGATATTGTTCAGTGCCTGAAATTTAATACATAGTCTCTAGTTCTAGTCCTTCTTCTATACCAACAAAATCGGGCTCCCACAAGGTGATGAACTTGGCTTGATGTGCCATTTTTGCAACAACTCCTAAATTTTCCTCTTGATTTTATCGCTCTCCATAACATAGCGACGATAGATCATTCCATTGGGTAACGGCGCACTCAGTTTCAAATAGATGGAGTGCTTGACCTGATACTGTAGGGGTACCCCTGTGGGTGAGGTGAATTTGTCCTTGTACTTCTCCATGACCTTGTCCATATGCTATTGTCGTGCGGGGGAGCCCTGTCTGGAGGTCGTGGCCACAATATTATTCTTTCCATGAGGGTGAATCATAAGGAAAACAAATTTCCTGGTCAGGGAAATGAGCCTACTTCATTTCTTCGCAATGATCAAAGAGATGGCGATAGGCAGTGCTACCTTTGGTATCCTGTACAACTTATTTCCCAAAGTAGTAATAACGGTGTGAGGCCTAGACTCATACACGACATGTCACTTCCATAAGTATGGTTGGCCTAATAATACATCACAAAATTCAAGAGGAGCAACATCACACAATACCTCATCTCTAAAGGGCTTGATTTTGAAGGGAAGACGACATTGTTGGATGACGCAAAGATCTCATCCTTAGTGAAGCCACCCGATGGTGTACGACTGTGGATGTGATGTGGTTGGTAGGCTCGACTGCTTCATGATCTCTGCTAAAATGAGGTTCTTTCGGCTCTCCTTTTTTACAATGAACTACAACGGATAACCCTTCACCCACATCTAGGAATGGAATAGGTGCTCCCCCTCCTCTAGATCTTCAGGCTCATCCTTCTGGATCTTGGTGGTGGCAACGGTGACACCGAGCTCAGCATCAATAATCTTTTTCCATTTTTCATTCCCCTTTTAAGGTTTGACTCAAAGTCGGAACATGCATCTAATTCAAACTCCTTCAACTCAGACACCAGTGACTGCTTGGTCTAACACTAAATTTTGTTGTGAGTGGGACTCTTATGGAACTCACACCACTTTCTCATGTCCTTACTTGTCTTTGTAGTGTTTTTTATTTTTTTGCGGCTTCGGCGGGTTATCGTGGGTCACCCCACCTTGGCTTTTTCCTTTTTTCTACGGTTTGGGGGCATCTTTCCCTTGCTTTGGATTCGCGGGTACAAAGCTTCACTTCTTCTGTTTAAATTTATGCTCAAACTTGACAGCATATCGGTATGTGGCACCAAGCGAGGAAATGTCGAGGAACTCCATTTCCTCCTCAGTGTATTTGTGCAAATAATTTTGGTACTTAAGCACCAAACATTTCTCCAAATCTTTGACACCCAACTTTGTGCGTAGGGTATGGAACAGATTCATCAGCTCATGCACCTTGATCCCATTGTTGTCACAGTGTAGTCAATTATATGTACTTGTCCTCATAACTCCCCAAGGGGTAATATTGTTCCTTTATGGCATCTTAGAAATAATTCCATGTGGGTGCGACTTCAAAAAGTGAGGATTCTCTCTTGTCCCTCTGTTCGCAGTAGTTTTTCACTAATCCTTGATATGGGGGGCAGATTTGAGGAGCACAAAAGTAATCTTTCCTCATATTGGAAAAATCATGAACCGAAAAAATGTCCTTCCAATATATTTAACCATCTATATACAATGTTTGCATCTATCTGGCCTTCAGATATGGGAATTTCAAAGTTGTATTGTACCTTGAAGGGAGTGGCCCCTCCAGAGTGACTGTCGAAGGAAGATGCATCGTCTGTGGGCATCTACCGAAGGATATGGGAAAAGTTTTCCATCATCGCGTTCCTTATTCGCTCAAGGGATTCTTAGAGAAATACTTGAAAGGATCCTCTACTCCCTCGTCTTTCTTTTCTTCCGCCATGGGAGGTCGTTTGGGTTTGCGAGGTTGGTCTTGCAAAGGTTCAACCAGTTCAAGCCCTAACTCCTTATACCCTGACCTTGTTGGCGAAATGCAAAGAAATCAAAGAAAGAGCATACCTCTCTGATACCACTAATATGAACTTAAATATGAATGCAACAAAATACATATATAACCATAAATATAGAGATGCATTAAAAATAACAAAGAACTGAAATGCTTACAAACATAATGGAAATAAACAAGCTCAGGCGATTGTAGTTTATCTCTAAGAAGAGATGTGGTGGCTACATGCCTCTAAACTATGTTACAATGAGGCTCAAGGTCCTTTTTATTATTGAACAATAAGAGAAAAGCCTAACCCCAGGAGATAGAATTCCAAGAGTTTGTGGGCCCCATTGGGGTTAGTTGGGCAACCAACTTCCCAGGGTCATAACTTGGTCATATTATCTTTGTTTCACACGTACGATACCTCGTTAGAAATATATCTGCGAGTACTACAAGATTTGTAGGCACAAGCCTTTTGTGGATGTTAAACAAACGTTGTTTAGGGGATCAAAACTGTTATGGAAGTTTAGGACCCGAAAACTACTAAAAATAGTAAATGCTACTATAAACAAGGAAACTCACGAAACCAACTAGAACTCTAGGTTGAATAAGCAAGTGACCACCAATATCCACCATTCAAGGTGGCAAGAAAAGTTGAAATCAAAATTATGGCAAAGAGGAGGTCTCCCACACACAACTATAAATATGGAAGCGTTGTTGTTCCTGGTGTTACACGTCATTTTGTCACCATGGAAAATGACCGTCAAACTAGATCTTTCGTTATCCATAAATGTGTTCCAAATAGTTCCCCTGCAAGTATAAAACGTAAACATCCTATGGAAAATGAAATTTTTGGGTAACAAGGTCCAAAAACCTACTTTTGATCACCTGCGCACTTTCCTAGCCATTTCATGTGCATACACAGTTCTTACCATTAAATCTTGCGCAGAAGTGCACTTTGTCTTCCACTATAAACTGTGCACATGACTAAAAAAAAGTATGAAATCCAAAATCTTTGTTTGGTTAATATATCCCAACTGAAAGCTTCAAGGTAATTCTTATTCAGTCCTAATACCTCTGATCATGGAGCTAATTCCCATTCTTCAAGGAGCCCTAATCCCACCTTTAGTGGATCTCATCCTTGAGATAAGGATATGAAACCTCCTCTTCTTGGCCTATAAATCAAACATAGGCTAGAGGGTTTAGGGATATTACTGAAGGTAGACTGATACTCAAATAAGTTTGGAGGACTTAACATCCAAGGAGGAGATTGTAGAGCATTGGGAGGAGCCAGAATTCAGCAAGGCCAAGGTTGTATAACTCCTCTATTTATGAGATTAATACAAATGAGTTTTTCTTCCCACTATATTGTCCAAAGGATTGATAAATGGTTTATTTTGCTTCTATTTTTCCATTGGAATGATATTAGGTACTAGTCTCCTTAATGACTAGCATGAGTTGCATTGAATAATATATTTTTCATATGCTTTTGATCTCTTGTTGTTTCTATGTTTGCAGATATGGTCTCTAAGCATTGAGGATTCTCGTCAAGCTATAGAGGGACCTTTATTAGGCATTTCGTAAAAGGTATGAATGCCATCTCTTAAGATTCTAATTTATGATTCAGTATAGATAAACTCAGGGAAATATTTTCTTGCTTGTATGTTTGTTACTAGGGTCAGTCATTGAAACTATGGAGATTGTCTATGTCCGCATTGGAAATAAGTTTTCCATCAAAAATTGCTATTGTAAGCAATCAGAGCAATTTTCCTGCAGGATTTTAACCGTATTTTCATTGATCTTGAAAGCCACATACCTAGACTCCCACATCAACTGGCATTCCAAATACAATTTTTCATCAAAACAAAACGAGTTTTTCACACAGTAGTTGACGAAGGAGCTTCTACATGTATCATGTCTATATTTTGTTGGAAAGCCTTGGCTTCTCCAACCATCAATCAGTCTCCTACCACTCTGAAAGCCTTGATGGAAGAGGTTTTTGTCCATATGGAATTTGAATGATCTACCCATAGAGTTAGAGGGTAAGAAAGTTGTGGTTGAAGTTGAAGTCGTCGATGCACAACTCAATTACAACATGTTACTTGGTCAAATTTGGACCTATGTTATGACTGTCATGGTCTCATCACTCTTTCACATGATAATGTTTCCTCATCAAGGGAAAATAGTGAAATTAGACCAGTTATCTAACTACACTTCAGACCCTGACTCTACTGGTAGTATACCATTCGTGGGGAAAACGATTGCTAAATATGAAGATGTTGGTGTCGGTTTTCTCAAAGATTCTTCATGTAGAAATTTGAATAATAGCTGAATTATTCACCGAGATTATCCTGATTACACACTATTTAAGCTTCATTCATAATACATAACCTCTTCTACAATTTATCATCAATATGCGGAAATAGAAAGCAGTCGCATGCGCTCATTAAAACATAATCAAGCACACATAGAACACAATATTTAATGGGGAAAGCATACAGCTGAAAACCCCCAACCATCTGTATATTATAATGATAGAGAACATGTAACAATACATAGCACAATACTCCTCACAAGTACTCAGTACTATCTCCAATAACAGCACACAAAACCAGTTTCGTATCCTAGTCACAGGTTCAAATCTCCTCCACAAGTCTGCCTGCCTCTACTGCGCAATCAAAGATCAATAATGATGAGATCCAAGTTCAAATCCCACTAGCTTCAACTGCGCAATCCTCATTGGCAATCTCCATCAATGTGTGTGAAATTCTCATGCACAGCCATAGTCACAACTGATAGCTACACTCACCCTTTCACCCACCTCTAACATTGGTCTCCACTGAACTGTCCATGCATTGCAGTTAACTGATGTGTTCTTTAGTTGAATTATGAGTTAATAATTAGTTAATTAATTATTAATTAATTCACACCACTCATCACTAGTTTATTTTCCAGTTAGACTAAATACAACTAGTTCAACTACGTTAAACCGAACATAACTCCACCAACTGTCTCATCAACTCCACCAAACTCCGCCACATGAGTTCTAACTGAAGTCAACCATGCAATAGCTCAAATAACCCCTAGGAATAGTGTACCTTTCCGCTGCTCGCATGTGCCACATCCAAGCATCAAACTGAAGTGCTCCAAGAGAGTAAACTGAAGTTTAGAGTCCAAATATTATTAAGGGTCAATAATATTTGACTTTTCTATTTTTAGGATAGGCAGTCTAAAAATAGACTTCGACCTAAATGTCTAAAAATAGAGGTCCATCTATTTTTACCAACATGACCAATACTCCAAGAATAACATACTGCAACCCCTGGACCATGCTCCATATGTCTAAAAATAGACTTTGCGTCAAAATTTGCCTGCGGGCCCACTTAGTGAAGGCGACTTCATTTCACTAAGCTCCATCATCTTGCTGCATCTTCAACACTCCCTCTCAGCAAGATATGGATTATCTGCAACCCCATCCCCGCCTCCGTGGTATTCGACCCTTTCTCCCTGGTGAGCGCTTCGTCAAGATACGCATCCCGATCCTCCGTGGGAACATATGAAAGCATCATGATTCTCCGCTGAACACAATCTCTGATATGATGGTACCTGATGTCGATGTGTTTGGATCTATCATGAAATACTGGATTAGTCGAGAGTTTAATGCAACTCTGGCTATCACAGTAAATCACTGTAGGCTCCAAATGCAACCCGAACAATCCAACGAGGATCTTCCTCATCCAAATAGCCTCGCATGCAGCCAAGCTTGCTGCCATGTACTCACCGAACCGAGTGCCACAGACCGCTTCCGCCGTACCAAGAGACCGCCGCGACCCGACATCGAAGATCCCTCCGTATGTGCTCTTTTCCGTCTCTGCTGGGCTCCCTTCCCCAACCGCATCCGTGAAGCCACACACCTTCACCTCATCCTCCTCGTCCGTACCACAAGCCATATCCCGATGTGCCTCTAAGATAACGCAATACATGTCAGTCGCTTCCGTAAGAGCTTGGTAGGCTTAACCATAGCTTGTGAAAGTCGGTTAAACGCATAGCATATATCGGGTCATGTATTGACCGCATACATAAGCGACCCCACCAATCGTCGATAAATAGTGGCAACTACCTCCGCCGAAGTAGAATCCTCCTTCCTCCAACCTCCAGGAAGAGGAGTATCAACAGGCTTGCAGCCATGCATGTTGAACTTCTCCAGTATCTCCCCGGCATACTTACCCTGAGAAACAAACAGTCCATCACTGCGCTGCCAAATTTCCAATCCCAGGAAATAATGAAGGAGGCCCAAGTCCTTCATCTCAAACTCTCTAGCAAGATCCTCCTTGCATGAAAGTATCAACAGCTCATCACTCGTCAAAATCAAATCATCTACATAAAGTACAATGATTAGCAACTTACCCTCCACCACAATCTGGTATAGGTTAGGATCCGCCTCACTCTTGGAGAATCCAAGTCCGGTGAAATAACTATCAATCCGTGTGTACCAAGCATGAGGTGCTTGCTTCAACCCATACGTTGCTCTCTTGAGTCTCGCCACACATGCGACTAATCGCCGAAGATCTCGAAACCTTCTGCTGCTCTATGTACACCTCCTCCTCAATGACTCGCCTTGAGGAACGTGCCTCACATCCATCTCATGAATAGCACCCCCATCACAACAGAGATCTAGGATCGTCCGTATGGAAGAATACCTCATGGCATGTGTGCAAAGGTCTCCCTCATAATCGATCCCCAACCGTGAGAAGCCCGGGCAACAAATCTTGCCTTGTACTTCTCCACACTCCCATCAGCTGCCTGCTTCACTTTGTAGATCCATCTCAAACCCACCACTGATTTCCCCTCCGGTCTTGGGACAATCTCCCATGCACTGTTTCTGACAATCGAATCATACTCTTCCACCATGGCATTTACCCATGCGGGGTCCTCCACAGCTTCCTCGAAAGAGGATGGATTTGTAACAACACATTTCCTCACAAGAGCCATGTATCCAGTGTACCGGTCTGGTGACTGTCTCTGCCTGCGCTGTGCTGTAGGTGGTCCTACAACCTTCTCTGCATCTTGAGCCAGTCGCTCAGCTTCTGTAGTGCGCTTTCTCCCTCTGATGGTTGGCGTTGCATGAGTGGTCTCTTCCACTCCATGAACTTCCTCTTGTGGCTTATCCACATCCTGAAGCTCATCCTTAGGAACTAATAGCTCTTCATCTGCATGCAAGTGTGGCTCCCTCTCAAGCGAACACTTCATGGCTTTCTCCTCCTGAAATTTGATATCCCGTCGCACAACATTCTTGCGACTGTGTGGAAAATACACACGATAGTTGTGGGGCGTATCAGTGTACTCCACAAATATCCCAACCTTTGCGGTTGGCTCCAGCTTCTTCCTGGCATCCTTCGTCACATGCATGTAGACAGGTGAACCAAAAATCCTCAAATGGGAAATATCAGGCCTCTTACCAGAAAACGCTTCCTCGGGTGTACTCATGCCAAGTATCTTGTGAGGACAACAGTTCTGCACATATACTACAGTATTGCATGCCTCCGCCCACAAGTGAAGGGGTAGGCCCTGATCATGCAACATCGCTCGTGCAGCACCCACGATTGTTATGTTCTTCCGCTCAGCCACCCCGTTCTGCTGTTGGTTATGAGGTGCAATGAGCTCTCTCCGAATTCCTTATGTGCTGCAAAATTCCTTGAATTCGACAGAGATGAATTCACCACCATTGTCGCTCCTAAGAGCCTTCACATGCTTCCCCGATTCCTTCTCAACCAGCGCCTTGAACTCACAGAACTTTGAGTATGTCTCGCTCTTCTTCTGCATGAAGAAGATCCAGCACTTCCGAGAATAATCATCAACAAAGATCACATAGTACCTGTGCTTTGTTGTCGAAGCTACTGAGAAAGGTCCACACACGTCTGTGTGAATTCTCTCAAGGATCATCGTGGCACGACTATCCTTCTCGTGAAAGGTGGCTTTCACAAATTTTCCCAAGGTACACCCCTTGCACTAATCTGACTGTGCAAGAGTGCCCTTAGGAAGCCCAGTAGAAATCTGCTGCAGTATCTTCAAAGCTCCATGGTGAAGGTGGCCCAATCTCCGGTGCCACAGCTCGCCATCATCCCGGCTCACCACTCCTTCTGCCTTGCATGCCATTGCTATGCAACTATCTACTTGCAACTGATAAAGGTTCTTGATTCGAACCCCTATATTCCGGGTTTCTCTAGTTGTCTTACTGCGCAGGAAAGCCTTTCCCTCGCTGAAGGCGACATCATACCCCTTGTCTTCTAACACGCGCCGCAGATCGATTCTTCTTCAACTCGGGAACATGCATCACTTCCTTCACGAAGGGTTTACAATACGAAGGGTTTACCGTACTCCCTCTCGCGGGAAATGGTACCGATACGGTCACACTGTATCTACCATCATCGCCCATCTCGATGTGCACTCCAAGATCTTTCTCATCTAGATCTGAAAACAAATCTCGATCTCCAGTCATGTGAAAAGACGCACCACTGTCCAAGAACCATACTGATCCCATCACACTTGATACCAAGCATGCGATCAGCGAAAAAATCCAGCTCAAACTGCGAGGCTAAGGCCTCTCCCGCTGCAGATCCAGCAACATGCTTATTTTTCTTCTTCTTCGAACAATTTGTGGCATAATGTTTGTGCTGGTGACAGTGAAAGCACTTCACCTTGGACATGTCTTGCTTCTTGCCTTTCGCACCAGAATGAGAAGCTTTCTTGCACTTCCCCTTATTTTCTTTGGCAGCCAAAGTGCAATTTTATTCATCATGTGCCTTTGATGAAGATTCGTCCCTGGTACTCCGCCTTATCTCCTCTTGCATGAGATTCGACCAAAGTCGCTCCCATCCTGGCAATTTCTCCCGACCATTGACAGAATCCTAATAGGAATGCCAACTCTTCGGAAGACCAAGGAGAGCCAAGTTCACCAAGTCTTCATCAACTACAGTCACCCCCACACTTCCCAGCTCATCCCTGCATTGTGTGAACTTCGTGAGGTACTTGGATATATTGTCGCCTTTCTCCATCTTTATGTTTCTGAGTTTATCCTTGAGCGCCAACTTCCTCTGGTCGCTCTTGCTTTGGAATAAATCTGTCAACACTTTCCACATCAAGTATGGAGAATATTTTCCATGCATGCTGGATACAATGTGATCCTTCACGCCCTCCAACAAAATCCTTCGACATTTTGCTGTCTTGTTTTGCCAAGCCTCAACTTGAGCAGCATCAGTAGGCTTTTGGACTTCAGCATCTATGAACTCCTTCAGCCCATTGTCTTCTAACACTGCCTCCATCCTTTCCTTGCATGCAACATAATTCGAGCTTCCTTCAAGGGCATACTCCAGTCGCAATCCGTTGAAAGACATTTTGACTTCGACACCAAGAAAACTGCTGAAAATTCAAATTCCAAATTCTTCTGCAAATTCGAATTCCACCAGCTCAAAACTCAACCGCTTCCGATCTAATGTGAGAACAAGGTACTTCTAGCACAGAGATCGACTGTAGGGGCATTTACTGGATATATCACCTTTCAAAGAAAGGATGGATCGAGAGGCTACCTGGCCCGCTTACAGACTCTGTCTACCGAAATAAATTGTAATCACTGTAATAGATCCGATGATCAATTCTCGCTTTGATACCATGTAGAAATTTGAATAATAGTTGAATTATTCACTGAGATTATCCTGATTACACACTATTTAAGCTTCATGCATAATACATAACCTCTTCTACAATTGATCATCAATTTGCGGAAATAGAAGCAGTCGCATGCGCACATTAAAACATAATCAAGCACACATAGAACACAGTATGTAATGGGGAAAGCTTACAACTGAAAACCCCCAAATATCTGTATATTATAATGATAGAGAACATGTAATAATACATAGCACAATACTCCTCACAAGTACTGTTGAGTCTCAAATCTGCATCTTTTCCATACACTTTTCTATACCTTTTTCACTCACCTGAACCTCCCAAGTTGTCAATATCATTGTATATTAATTGCAAAAGAGCATCTAACATGGTTTTTAACTATATTTTTGTGTCTGCTGTTTGATTTATATTTTGTTCATTTAGCTGCGGAATCTTGCCACTTTCCGCAGCTGCTGCAACTTTCCGCAGCCATTTTGTGAAACTCTATGTTACATGTGTCTACAGGGAAAACGAGCCACATGGGCAAGTCAAAAATGATGTGGACATGGTTCGTGTCCTATTGGCTCAAGCAAACTCATCTAAAGAAGCCACGGTCAAAGGCGTCCACATGGAAGTCAACCATAGAGTCTCACGGTGACAGGACTTTGTTTCGTGTCACGTGAAGGTTCATATGGTTGTTTCTGAGTTGCGGAGGACAAGTCGACATCTGTACATGGCTCCATAGCCGAATTCAAACATCCACTCCTCATAGATTTACTTTGCAATACGGCCATGATCCTAGATCCGTGGACGTAATGGTCTACGTGTTCTCCACCAGCATAAACTTTAGGAGACAGTTATATTTCTTTTGTTATATATAACGCGTTTGCATACGCATATGGAGTTAGTCTCGATTAGTCTCTGTTATATTTTATTAGTCTGCTCTGTAATGTAATTACGCTGCCTTAGTGCCATAATACTACCTTATTGTTATGTCCTAGCTCAACTAACCCCTAGGAATAGAGTAATTCCTTCTGTTAGCTGCATGTGCCACATCCAAGCATCAAACTGAAGTGCTCCAAGAGGATAAGATAATGTTTATAGTCTAAATATTATTAAGGGTTAATAATATTTGACTGTTCTATTTTTAGCTCGGCAGTCTAAAAATAGATTCCGCCCAATGTCTAAAAATAGAGGTCCATCTATTTTTACCAACATGACCAATCATCCATAAATAGCATCCTGCAACTCATAGACCATGATCCATGTGTCTAAAAATAGACATAGTCTAAAAATAGACTTTGCGCCAAAAATAGCCTGCGGGCCCACTTAGTGAAGGCGACTTCTTTTCACTAAGCTCCATCATCTTGTTGCATTTTCAACACTTCACTCATGGCAACTTATGCACACCCTCCACCAAATTTTTCTACTAACATTGGCCAGGTTAATATGATCACATCAAGCATAATGTAAACTTCTGATCCATGGATTGTGCCTTCAAAGTCAAATTTGACCTCGTGTGGAAATGAGATTCCTTTAAGCCCATTTGAACTAGCCTATCAGGCAGTTCAGACATTTTCCAATCCACCACCCTCTGTGATCTAAAATGACTATATTAGTTTTGTTGTGCTAAGTGTCTTTTCAGTTTAAAAACTTGTGCAGAATCAATTCATTAGTTGGCATAAGGATGGATGAGTTTGTCCATGAATTGTAGATGAATTTTAGTGAATTAGAAGCATTAAATAAGCATAAATATCATTAAAATGTAGAAATTATATACAATATGCATGTATATATCTGGACTCTCCTGATCTCACAATATTTATCTTCTTGCAAAATACAGAATCCTTCCACTATAATTCTTGCGGAAATTTAATCAACAATTACAAAACATGAAGCAATAAAAACACACATAACACAGTTGTTTAACGGGAAAGCCTGAAGCTGAAAACCCCAACTATATATTATGTAACATGGAGATCATATGACAATCTCATACAAAGCATACAAAGCTTATCACAAGCTCTCAGTACAGTACAATCTTCATACACTAATCAGGCCCAATCTTGCAAATCCATGCACCGATCTTTGCCACCTACTAGCCTACCTCCACTGCGCAATCCAAGCTGATTACAAAGACCAATTCAATGTAATCCCACTCTCATTGACTGCGTGATTATCATTGGCAACTCCAATGTATATATAGATGCAATTCATGCATCACTAGTAGTCACAACAGATAGTCTATATTGCCCTTTCACCTATCTCTCCACTGGTCTCCACTGAAATTTTCCATGCACTGTAATTAACTAATGTATTCTTTAGTTGATTAATGAGTTAATAATTAGTGAATTAATTAATAATTAATTCACACCACTCACACTAGTGTATCAATCAGTTAGACTAGATACAACTAGCTCAACTGTGTCTAACTGAGTTAAACTGAACACAACTCCACCAACTACTTCTACAACTCCACCAAACTATGTCACATGAGTTCTAACTGAAGTCTCCATGCAATAGCTCCACTTAACCCTCAGGAATAGCATAATTCCTTCTGTCAGCTCCTGTGCCACATCCGTGCACTTAACTGAAGTGCTCCAAGAGAATAAGATAATGTTTAGAGTCCAAATATTATTAAGAGCTAATAATATTCGACATATCTATTTTTAGACTGGCAATCTAAAAATAGATTTTGCCCAATATGTCTAAAAATAGAAGTCCATCTATTTTTCCAACTTGACCAACCATCCACAAATATCATCCTGCAACTCATAGAATATGATCGACATGTCTAAAAATAGACATAGTCTAAAAATAGACTTTGCGACAAAAATCACCTGTGTGGGCCCCACGTAGTTTAGGTGATCACTTTCCAACTACAATCAGGAATGATGTTTCAGGATGCCTCCTTCATTGTTTCTTGTTGCAATCTTCAACATAAACAACAGTGTAAAAAAGATAATCAAGTCACCACATGAAATTTACATAGCAGGCATGATGAAGTAGTTCACCCCTCCTGGGCTACATCTTCTAGTCCAGCTCCCAATGGCATTTCCATCTTTCATTATGCTCAAAATTTTTCTATTATATGTAGTTAAAGTTCTTTAATGGCTATTTTCTCTACACCAATGGCTCCATAATGCTCCAATTAGACAAAAATGACTCTTCATTCACTCATAATGATCGAAAATTGGGCCTCCTACACTTTTTTCCCAGTTTCACCTTGGAAAGCTCCACTAAAAGTGGAGAACTCCACTTAACTGGAGTTCAAATAGGAATTTTTTCCAATTAAGGTGCACCCGCTAACCTTCCTACTGTTTAAACTGTTGCATTAAATGTTGCGGCTGGGCACATGCACCCCCAAACCACAGGTTACAATTGTCAAAGGTTTAGGCGGAACTCGCAGTTATAAACTGCAGTTGACGTTAAACTGTGGGTTGAGTTATCATCGGTTAGCACTTTATCCGCGCGGTTTAGTTGAATTTTATTGTTTCAATGTGACCATACAAAGTGGGGACCGCTCGCGAGTTGGGACTGCCAGCGGTTCCCAACCCCCAACCATCATTGCCATAAAACTTAAATATAACCCGCAAACAATATGATTAAGAAACAAATGCATAGTGTGGACGGTAGAGCGTATGCATGCCCGATAGGAGGTCTCGGGGTTGATTCCTGCGGACCCCTCACAAAATTTTGATATTTCGTTTCAGGTTATGATTGGCCCTCCAAAATTGTACAACCAATAGAAAATCGACACTTGTTAACCAATGATTAGTTTGGTGGAAAGGAATATTCCTCTTTACTGACTATACAACCACCCACTTTGCTGACTGTGCATCCCAGTCAAACATGGTCAAACTGTTGCAATTTACATGTTTGGCATTTCGATCAGAACGTGATATCTTTCTCATACGACATCGATTTTTCGAACCGTTTGTGGTGTCGGAATCAGGAAGACGAGATCTACGCAACCATCCTAGTTTCAACCCAATCCTATAACTTTGAATTATGAGCAAAATTTATGAACTCCTGATCACTCTGAAATTGATCGAGTGAATGTGATCATTGACGATTATTCTCAACTATCTCGGTTATAACCAATTTCATTTCCTGATCCCTTTGATATAATATTTCCAACAGATGAGAGTGTCATGGAAATAGTTACTTTGGATGAAATTCCATGGGACTATTTTTGTCGTCGTCCATCTTTTCTACCTAGCCTTGATAAAATCGAGAATGAATTTTCTACCATTTATTCGCCTGAGATCATACATAATCCCGAATTTCCTATATCAATTCTTCAAACTCAGTCTAGAAATAATTTAGGAAACATATCTACAATGGCTCCAATTGAAATCTCAGCCAAACCAAGAATTATTAAAAACATTCACATAAGTGTTTCGTGCTCACTTGGAGAGATTAAAACGTACAAAGCCCTATTTCAAGAATTCTGAGACATTTTTTCCTAGTCGTATGAGCAAATGCCAGGAATTGACCATAGCATAGTTGTTCATGAGATAAATACTTACTCGGATGCTAATTCTGTCAAAAAGATATTACATCCAGTGAATCCATGAAAGGTTGTTGTTATAAAAGTTGAAGTTGAAAAATTACTCAAAGCAGGTTTTATATATCTTGTTCCCTTGAATGATTAGGTTTCCAACATTGTTCTAGTTAGCAAAAAGCAAGGGACCATCAGGGTATGTGTATATTATAGGGATATAAACAAAGCTTGTCCCAAGGACAACTATCCTATGCCATATATCGACCAAATTGTTGACGAATGTACAAACAACGAAATATTCTCTTTCATGGACAGATTTTTTGGCTATAACCAAATCAACATAATGCTTGTTGATTAGCATTAAAATGTTTTTATTTGTCCATGGGGTACCTTTTCTTATCGCAAACTACTATTTGGATTGAAAAATGTCACCACAACCTTCCAAAGGGAATTGTCTGATGCTTTCTGCGATATTAAGCATATTGTGCAACCTTACTTAGACGATTTACCGGCCCATTCATTGAAATAGGAAGATCATATAATGCATATGAGAGTTATTTTTATTAGATGTAGACACTAAAATATTCACTTGAATCCTCACAAATTCATTTTTTGTGTACAATGTGGTCGATTGTTGGGATTTGTCATGTCAAAGGAAGGCATTTGTGTCTATCCGCTCAAGGTTGAGGCAATTATGAATTTTCCTCCTCCTTTCAACCTCTGCCAACTACAAAGTTTTCAAGGGAAAGCAAACATTTTATGTAGATTCATCCCAAGATACGTCGAGCTAACTAAAGGTTTTACTAGACTATTGGCATGTCATTTACATGGGGCGAGCTTGCTCAAAAAGTGTTTGATGCACTTCAACACGCATTGACTTATATACCGTTGTTTCATTCACCTAATTATCGTGAAGAATAATTTTTGTATTTAGTTGCCTCCAATGACACCATTGGCATGGTTTTACTTCAAGAATATGAGTCCAATGTTGAACATTTTATATACTATTTGAGTAGGAATCTCACTAAAACTAAGATAAAATATGCACATGTGGATAAATTGGCCTTGGCAGTCGTTCAAGTTGTCCAACGTTTTCGTCACTATATTATCATGTGAAAAACTACTGTGATTTATGAATTCAACCCAATGATGTACATTCTTACTAGATAGTTGTTAGGGGGGGAATATTCTAAATGGATTGTCATCCTGCAAGAATTCGATTTAGAATTTGAAAATCTAAGTCCAAGAAGTTACTAGTGTTTGTTGAGATATTATGCGATATTCCCTACGCTAAGATGGAAAATGTGGCAGAGGATTCTCTTCCATATGAATCCCTCTTTCTTATCAGTACTCTAGATCCATGGTATGGAGATATTATTGTGTATCTCCAAACTCACACATTTCGGCCTGAATTTTCTTGAACCGAACGTCATCGTATTCGGTACCAATTCCAGTAATACGCTATTGTTGGCGATACACTTTATCGTCATGGTGTTGATTCCATCTTCAGATGGTGTTTGACTCACTAGGAAACCAAAAAGGCTTTGAATGATTGTCATTATGTAACTTGTTGTGGTCATATGTTCATGTTTTCCACTGCCCAAAATATATTGCGCGCTAGGTATTTCTGGCCCTCGATGTTCAAATATCACATAATCGCGGTCCAGAAATGCCATAATTTCCAAGTTCACCATCAAAAAATGTGTGCACCTCAAGCTCCTCTTCACCCAATCATTGTTGTCAATCCTTTTTCCAGATGGGGCATCCATTTCATTACATGTAACCCTCGCTCGGTCGGGGGGCATGGGTACATTATCCCAGTGGCAGATTATTTTACAAAATGGGCTGAAGCGATGCCTACATATAAGGATGATGGCGAAATTGCAGCCAGTTTAATATTCAACCATGTGATTGTCAGGTTCGACATTCCACAATCTATCGTCACAGACCATGGTATCCATTTTTTAAATATTATGATGACCAAACTTTCTGCACAGATAGGCTTGTGCCATGACAGTTCTACCCCATATTATCCGTAATAAAATGGAAAATTAGAAGTTGTTACCAAGGTTATGACCACCATGATAAAAAATATTATCGACATTCATAAATGAAATTGACATACTATGTTTTTTCCATCCTTGTGGGCATACCGTACCTCAAAAAAAACATCAACTGGCTTTACTCCCTTCTATTGTATAGAAAATCCCTACTGCGGACAACAATGATCTCTCAAGTCCTGAACAAAGGATCTAGCAACAAATTGAAAAAATACATGCAAATCTTCTTAGCTTATTTTGGAAAATACAAAACAAGACAAATTTCCTACCTTGCTTTTATGCTAATGCTTCTTAGTGTTGTTAGTTTTCAAAATCCTCTCACGTCCAGGTTCAATCTACTTTACGTCTTCGCGGATGTGCACCTACAAGAATGATCAAACCAAGGAAACACAAACATGCATAGCATAATACATTAAAAAACAAACCATGTGAAATATCGGAGAGTAACATGCTAAATGCATAATAATTTACACAATTATGGAAGATAAACACATAATGTATTATTATTAGAAACAAAGGAAGCTTACAACCATTTGCGCTCTGATTTTGGAGGCCACCTTCAGGTCAGTTTCTGAATCCTCACCAAAGACTTCAACACTCCTTCCTCCTTCATAATTTGGCAGCATTTAGGTGCAACTGAGCACAAGGATGGCAAGCAACATTGATCAACCAACCAAGATCAACCATTTGAGGAAAGTAGGGGATTCATTTATAGGGAAGGAGGAGAGGTTAGGGATCCACAAAAGGGGGAAGAAGGTCCACATCTTGAGAATCCCTAACTATAGGATCAAAGGCCTTAAATGGGAGCCCTCGACCCTATCCTCGTTCAACTGTTACCAACTCTCCGTCATCGAAGCTTCTAGGAGGTGAAGCTTCCCTTCCATTTTTGGAGAAACTGCTAAAAGAGGAACAACACAGTTTTTCACTTGAAATATCGCATTGTCAACATTATACACAGGTCATGGTGAAGGCGACAAGCGCGAGGGTTTAACTATAGGGATCACACTGGGTCTGCAAATAGGGTTTGTCATAAGATTTTTGCAGAATTACTTTAAGGAATTTCTCTTTTGGTCTTCATGGATGCTCTCATCATGTTTTCATGGTGAATACATTATCAATGTTTGTCACTTTGCAACATTTATGGCAAAGTTCGAAAAATGAGGGCATGAGACAGGGAGTGCAACAAAATACTATATAAAACTTTCTAACTTGTTTACAATTTCGAGGAATTTTTGTCGATTGAATGTAAAATTTCGTCTTTGAAACTGGCCATCAAGTTGTTACAAGCAACCTTAGCATAGGAGGAACGTTTTTTACACCTAGAACAACTAGATGAGACTCGCTTTGATGTTTCATTGGCTAGTTAGGCTCATAATAAATAGGTTAAGGCACATTATGACTGAAACATGAATCCTCGTTCATATTTGGAAGGTGAACTAGTCTTGGTCTATGAATAAGCACATGATAAACTAGGTGGTGCTAAATTCGAGCCCATGTGGCATGGTCCTTACATTGTAAAACATGTACTAGCTAAAAGGGCCTATGAACTAGTTTATTATGACGATGTTTCTTTGGGAGAGCCTAGGAATGGTCTTTACCTGAAGTAATATTATGCATGATTCATTTTATGAAGATTTTGTACATTACTTGTATCGTATTTTTATGAGTGTGTGAAGTAAGTTTAACATCATTTTATGATTTCCTACTACTTCTCCTACTTATCTTATGTTACACTTGATTTTTAGATCTCTACACTCCCTCAAACTTACATTGGCTTTGTCAATGGTGTTATTCATAGTACTCAAAATTTGTCTTCCGCAACTTGGGCCATTTATTTTCCCACCGAAGAGATAGTTTTTATTCATAGGATATGCCTTGGTCGAACAATGAATAACATCGCAGAGTATAGTGTAGTGATTGAAATATTATCTGATGCCATTTCATTTTGCATTTTTCAATTGATCATTAGGTTACATTCTCAGCTCATAGTAATACATTTAAATAATGTCTATTCAGTTAGAAGTCCAAAAATATTAAGAATGTTTTTTGTGGGTTCGTCTCTTGGAGAGACAATTTGATTACATCGAATATCAACACATTCCAAGACATTTAAATACATTGGCTGATGCATTATCTAAATATGTATTAAATTGACATTTGTAACAGTTCTAAAAATAAAAAACAATATTCATCCACATATTGAACAAAATAAAATAAGATAATAGTAGTATTTTTCATTAATCCAAATGTATGTAAAAAGTGTGGCTTTACAAATATTCCATCCAAAACATATGAGGCCTCGTGGCCTTTATTATTGGAACATGTCGATATGACAAAAAAAAATCTAGCCCTAGGACGAGCCACTAAGCATGGTGGTGATCATGGTAATAGATGATGGCACGAGCTACTCGTCGTAGCAAGCGAATGATAGGCCAAGGAACTCCCAGGACGTGCCTCTAGTACTAGAGAGGAAAATCATCAATCCCAATCTCTGGGATGTCTAGATTCAACCTCTCCAGGTTGTGTTCCAACTTAGTTAAAGCCTCTTCTGCATCCGGGTTAGGTACCACAAGAGTTGTTGGTTGATCGCCCTATCTGTCAAAATGTCGTAATCATGCTGGTATAACCAGGCCCACATCTCCATGATCATTTCAAATAATTATTTTTTTATTCTAAAAAAAAAAAACAAAAATTAAAAACACAAAACCAACCAAAATGTGAAATTTTTACTTATGTCACCCAATTGCATCCTTGCTAGAAGTGGGATATCTGGGTCACCTTTATAGTCCATGTTTGCATATGGAAATTCTTCGATCATGATGATTTGACGTTCCAACCACCCAAAAAACTCAGGAGTGTATTTCACAATTATGACATCACCTCCATGGTGTGCCATCAATGAACCCCACAAAAGCATATGAGGATCCCTAGGTCCTCCTACATCTACCAGAACCTATTGTGGGGCAAGAAGAGGAATCCTATTTAGAGAACGAGATCAGAATGGCACCATACCCAAAGTTTTTGAGTTTGTCAGTTTTTACTCTAGTTAGTGGTCCTTTCATATTGACAACTACCCCTTCGCACCAATTGAATATGGTAGGCTGTGCACACTCCACAGAATCTGCATCTGAGCCTTAGTCAACAAATGAAGCATTCAAATCCCACACAATCGTGCAATTTTAAAGGGAATAGTTATCAAAGGAAGTATCTCTATGGTTTTTATGTCAATTCTGCCATCCTTGAGTTGAGCCCCTACAATACAATGTTTCCTCGGATCGGTTGCAGTTTTTTCTCCACCTGGTTTGTGCCCATACAATGAAATGTTTATCCCTCTGCAGGAAAACCCATTCAATAAATAGATGCCATATGCATCTATGGTGATTCGTTGATCTTCGATCACAAATCGTTGATCTTGAACTTCCCAAGTGCTCACCATCCATGTTAGAAGATATAATTGAGCTTTCATTCCCGACATCATCCAAAATTTGTATAGGCCACAGTCTCTTAAGGCCTGTAATGTTTCCGGATTATTGAGAGCTCCTGAATCTTGGTTCCAGTGTTCTCTTTCCATCCACTCCATCTTGGCAAATCAAAAACCCTAAAAATAATAGTAGAGGAGGTTTAGAAAAAAATGTGGTAATTTCTTGCAAAATATTTGGGCATTTTGGTTGATTTTTCAAAACCCTCAACGTTATGCACGATCGAATTTGAGGAACAGAGTGAATTTGCATGGTTTCTCGGAAGAAAATCGACGCACATCATGAATTTCTCTACGTAAAAGGAAGTCGAGGTGCACAAGCTCGATGAAGGGTAACTGCTCACCCCCGAGGGCACATATTAAATTAAACAATTTAACCCCAAAAATTCCAAAAATCACAATGAAAATGAAGATAACGGAAAGATCTCTTACCCGGTGTTACACAGTAATTTGTCACATTCATCAGTTCTTATCCCAAGTATCGTCTTTTGTGTCGCTCATGTCACAAATGTCACGAAGCAAAAAAATATGTATAAACTTGTTCATCCTAGACAACATGCTTAAGATATCCCTAAAGACCTAAAGAGAGAAATGCCCTGAAGCTTTTTTTCAAAGTTTGTAAAAAAAATTATTTTACAATCCCAACTCGGTTCTCCCCTTTATAAGCTCACTCTTGTCACCCAATCCCTATCCTGTGAAAAGGGCTTCTAGCATGGGTATTTAGCAGTAAAGTCGCGTTGGTCCTCTTTAGGCAGGTTCTCCAAAATGGAGCAGAAGCTTCGGCCTCTAGAATTCTCGAGATCAGAGTTCTGGTACTTGTTGGTTGAGGATATGGTGTAATACTCCCATTTTTTACCCTTGGTCTTATCTCCAAATATTTTTCCCTTTGAGATAAGGTCTTTCCCCCTCATTAGTGGATCCTTAACCTCCTTAACTCTGTTATAAGAAAGTGCCATGCTAGTGAGTCTTGGTTGGTCATTGTTGGTTGCCTTACTTCTTCCTGATTGCGCCTATATGTTTTCAATTTCACGAAAAAGGAGAAGATATTGAAAAGCGTGGCTTGGACTTGGATTATCACTCTGAAGGAGGCCTTCAACATCAAGGCACTGGTTGTAAGCTTCCCTTTGTTCATTTGATAATATGAAGTATGCTTTGCTTCCCATAAATCTGTTAATATTAATTGGTTTAGCATGATGCTCCTTGATCTGTCATGTGGTTTTTTTTGAAATATATATATGATATGTATCTTTCATATTTTGTCATGTGATCTTCTTTACAGGTATTCGAACGCAGAAGGCATAGCGAGGAATGAGCCTGAAAGCGAAAGGATCGACATCGACACCGAGGAAATGATTGCATAAGGAGTGAGGTAGGCCATCTCCCTCTCTCATTTTACTTTTTAATATTAAACTAGGAAAGCTTGTATCATTTGTCACGTTAGTTATTAAACCCACTCATTGGGCTAGAGGGATCACTTCTTTCCAAAGAAGGGATTTTCCTGTATAACAAATTGGCAACTTCACTGGGGATCTTACACCATTTTCACCCTCTTCTTGTTTTTTATCTTCATGCTTAGTTTGACCAACCGTTGAATGACCGCTTGTTTGGCTTGTTTTTTACGTTGTAGTCTGGCTTGTTAGTGTTTTAAAGTATCAATTCTAGAGTTTTCCTTCAAAGATTTCCTGTTTTATCCCTCTTTTCATTGCTTAGTGTGTTTTTTCATAGACACAGTCGCGCTGCTAGCGATGGTTTTTGCTGAAACAGTCACGTTGCAGACCACTGGTGTTAACTGGTGGACTGCACTGGTCTTGGAAAATAGAGATTTTTGGGTCTCTTCTAGAAAACCCTTAGTGTTTCTTAATCTTTGAAATTTTTTCTTTGCTTTGATTACATCATTTATTTCTTTGAGTGTTTGAAGTCTCTTTGAGAAGCACAAATTGCTCTTGTGATTTAAGTGGTAAAATTTATGTTGTGGTTGAGTCTTGTTGTTGCAAGTCAATTAAAATCTTTGTTTATTGATTGTGTTGATTAAGAAATATTAATTCTCTGCTATAGATAAGTAGTGAACTTTGTGCTTGTTCAAAGAAATTGGGTTTTGCATATTTTTAGTTTTCATTTCAATAATTACTTTTCGTTAAATGTGTAATATCACTTGCATTGAAAGGCTAGTTTTTTAAATTTCTTATTGGGAATAGATTACAATTTTTCAATAAGTGAAAGCTTTTAAGTGCATTAATTGCATTAGTTTTGTTATCATCATTCAAAGTGAAAAACAAAAAAATTTGATCTAGGTGCACCTTAGTGAAGGTGGAAATCATTTTACTTTTTAATAAGTTGCATTTGGGATAGTTAAAGTGAAATCGTTTTACTTTTTAGAGTTTGCATATTTGAAAAGTGAAAGTTGAAAGATAGTTGGGAGGTAATTTTTTTTGTTGCATTTTGTTTGATGCATCACCCTTTGCGATCCCTTCCTTTATTTGTTTAGCTTTCATTGAAATCAAAATAATAATTTTTCTCATTTAGTTCCATCTTAGGAATTCATATGACACCATTTTGAGCCCAAAAACTAAAGTTAATTTCTTATCAATATTAAATTAAACCTCAATTAACCTCAGGAGCATTTGGAATTAACGCAAATATCTAGAGGTCTAGGCTAGAGATGTGTTTCGTCGTCATTAAGCGTAGCAACTATCACTAACATCCTATGTTTCATTCTGGTGGTGATATCACATCCCACGTATGGAAGTATATAGGACTATGCTTGACGTATGGTAAGTATATGGTGACGCTCTCGTCGAACGGTTACACACTAGACAATGCTACTACAAACTGATCTCCCACATACCGTCGCGTGTATTTTAGGAAACCCCACTAGGTTGAAAACATGCCATGGGTAAACGATTCGGTCACATTGTAGACGTGATACACCAAACACAACACTCAGGGAGATTCCTTGCAGTACGTCAATTCCTTTGTTCGTCAAGGTGTATATCGTAGCTCACGAATACCTGGTAATCCTTTTGCCTATATTACCCTTTTCTATTTATTTTGTTTAATTCTAAAATTTATTGTCCATGAAAACATCCTACCTGTGTAATACTCCTTTGCCTCATCATTACTGGTTAATTGAAAAGTTTAATAGCTCAAAAAACAATTCATCTATGCTTTGATTGATCTTGATAAAAGGTCATGATGGTTGAATCTCTGAATTCAACTCACTCATCCCCTGAAGGAACTCAATAATATCATCCCGAGATTTCGCTATTTCCACCTCGACCTCTCTTCTCGACCACCGCCTGACGATTGTCTTTTGTCATCTAAGGATCTTGAGCTGGAAAGTCCTAAACCCGCTACACAGTTTGTGGACTTTCCTCCTATCCACTATATGATTCGTTAGTGGCATCTCCTAAGCGTTCATATATTCTTTTCTATGATCCCAATGTTCCTTTTAGTGCTTCTCCTGTCGCACCTCGAACCACTCTTCGGCAGTTGTTTCCACCACACATGGCATCAAATGTAGACGATGTTCTGTTTGTGAACACCCCTCGAAGTACTTCTCTGGAAACTTCTACGACCCACGCCCCAAAAGTTGACATCAAGTCTATGTTGTTGATCTTTGTATCATCCAGAAGTATTCCAAGTCTCAAACTTTGCAGGGAGGCTTAGACAACATCATTCCAAAGAACCCGGCAACCGTTTGTAGAAATTCCACTCGGTTCATGATTTATTAAAATAATTAATTATTTTAATGAAGACCTTAAGTCTAAAATTAAGGAAATGAAATAATTAAAAGGTATTAATAATTCTAAGTGTGAATCTTTTAGAAAACAAGGATCAAGTCAAGTTTTAATCTTAGCCATTAATTAAACTTCTAATATGGGTCGTTGGTTCTCCAATGATAAGATTATAAAAGAAGGCTTTAGGTTCATTTGGAATATAAGCCAGGCATACACTCAGCACCTGAAGGAGATCGATTTTGAAGTAAGAGAATTCGATTTCAGTGGGAGAGTTGCAGGGCGAAGAGTTTGCAGAAGTAGAAGGAGGAGGGAATCATAAGTGATCGGGGTCAGGGACAGAGGGAAGTGGTGGGCCACTGAAGGTAGCTCAGGGCTGCAACGTAGAGAACCCATGCAGACCCTATGCAGACTTACGCAGTCCAGTGCTGGGACTACGTAGAGAAGCGCGCAAACAAGCACAAGAGCTAGCAGAGGTTGATCAAGGTGTAATAGAATTGTCCGAGACAGACGAGAATTCTCTCTCAAGTGTTTCACATTTTATCTGCTAGTACTTTTCCTTGTAAAGATATCATTTGCTAAAGCATTAATATAACCCTCATCTGCTACACCGGTTTTCCCACGTTGGGTTTTTCCGGGGAAAATTGTCCAAAAATAACTGTGTACATGTTTTTGATTCTTGTGCCTATGTCCTTTATTGTTCATTTCTCTGCATATGTATTTGTGAATGTTGTAGTAGTATTTATTTCGATATTTGCCAGAAGATTTCTAAAAAATAACTTATTGAACTAATAAGTAGGAGGAATAAATCTATCACTGCAACTATATAGTTTTCAGATTGAAAATTTCACATGATATCGGAGCTAAAGATGAGTAACAGGAAGGGAGAATCGACTAGTGAACATAATTCTATTGTTGCAACAGCAGTGCAGAAGGGTTCACGCAGTTCCCTAGGAAGGGAAAGAAGCATGACAAAATAGATGGATCATGATGTCTCTATTTTGACATATAGACTTGAGGAAGAATTTGCTTGCGTATCAAGCACTGCTTCTTCTTACGTCTGTTATATTGATAGTGGAGCCTCTGCTCACATGACTGGAGTATGGGACTGTTTTTCTCCAAGAAGAGGAGATGAATTTTAAAATAACCATGGGTAATAAAGAAAAATGCACTACTGTTGGGAGAGGTGTCGTAGTTTTTCAGACCAAGGCTGGAAATAGGATCCAGGCCACTAATGTATTACATGTGCCTAGGTTGGGGATGAACTTTCTCTCGGTGTACCAACATCAAAACCGAGGTTATGACGTCTAATTTATTGGCAATAGAGTCTACGTCAAACACCATAGTTGGAAGAAGAAGGCACAGATCAGGGTAAGAAGCAACAAACTTTACAAGTTACAGCTTGAGTCTCCAATGGCACTGGTTGGCAACGCAGATGAAACAGACTTGAATGAGCTATGGCACAGAAGAATGGGGCATTTGCATCATGGGGCGTTAAGAATTCTCCAGAAGACTATCATAGGTGTTCCACAACTGAGCACTAAACGAGATGATGTCTACAAGGGGTGCATATTGGGAAAATATTCCAAGGCAGCATATTAGAGAAGCAACAATAGGGCCAAGGGTGTATTAGACTTGATACACTCGGAAATATGTGGACCGATGTCTACTAGATCTCTTAGTGGTGCCAAGTACTTCGTCACCTTCATTGATGACCATGGAAAGAGAACCTGGATCTAATTTTTGAAGTCCAAGAATGAAGTCTTCAGTCGGTTTAAAGAGTTTAAGGCTTTTGTTGGAAATCCGACAGGAAAGCGGATCAAGGTATTGCAATCAGACAATGGTGGTGAATACATAGATAAGGAATTCACTGGATTCTGCGCAAGGAAAGGCATCAAAAGAGAGTGGAAAACTCCATACAATCCGGAGCAGAATTGTGTAGCAGAAAGGAAAAACAAGACTATTGTCGAAGCAACAAGGGAGATGATGTATGACCAAGACATGCCCAAGTTCCTGTGGGATGAAGCGTATAATAGAACTGCCTAAATTCATAACAGGACTCCTCACGCTGCATTGGGAAATATCACGCCAGAAAGTGTCTTCACTGACAGTAAGCTTGAAGTGAGTCACTTTAGGATCTTCAGCAGTACAGCTTACTGTCATGTGCCTAGTGAGAGGAGGAATAAGTTGGAGATGACTGCAGAAAAAGGGTATTTGGTAGGATACAATGAGAATGAAAAGGCATATCACATCTACATTTTTCAAAGTATGAAATTCATGGTGCGGAGGGATGTGAAGTACATTGAGGAGAAGGCCCTCAGAAGATCCCGCGAGTTGCCTTCTATTACGCAGTCTGAGGAGGAGCCTATGGTTCAGCCCCAACAACCAACAACAAAAAATTCAGTTGCCTCTCCAAGGCATAGGGATCCAAGGGACGTGTATCCTAAGGATTCGCAAGAGGGAGGGTCGGTAAATCCACCCACCACTAGTGGAAGAACGAGCAGGGAACTTCGACAATTTCTGAAGGATGCAGAGGACTTTGTCAGACTCCTCTGAAATGAGAAGAGACAACGTAAGCAACCTAAGAGGTATCAAGTTGAAGAACCTTCTAGTTTTTGGGAAGCAGCTCAACACCAGGTGTGGGTTGATGCAATGGTGGAAGAGTATAGTTCCATCATGACGAATGATGTCTGGGAAGTGGTCCCCATACCTCAGGAGAGATCAGTTGTAGGATCCAGGTGGATCTACAAGATCAAGTATGCTGCAGATGGCAGCATCAAGAAATTTAAAGCTAGGTTTATGGCTAAGGGGTATGATTAGAAGGAAGGGATTGAATATGAAGAAACCTTCACCCTAGTAGCTAGATACACCTCTATCAGATCCGTGATATCCCTTGTTGTGCAGATGGGATGGGAAATTCACCAGATGGACCTCAAGATGACATTCTTGAATAGGGTGATAGAGGAAGAGGTGTATATAGAACAACATAAGGGCTTCGAGACACATGATCGGAAGACTCATGTGTGCAGATTGAAGAAAGCATTATATGGACTGAAGCAAGCTCCTAGAGCCTGGTATGGTCGAATTGACAGCTACCTGCAGAAGATGGGATTCGTCAAGAGTGACGCAGATCCCAATCTCTACTATCTGAGAGTAGGGAGTGAGTCGTTGATACTGGTTTTGTATGTAGATGATCTATTTTTTACAGGATCATCAGGGCTTATCACAGATTGCGAGAAGAATTTGGTTGAGGAATTTGACATGAAGGATCTAGGACGGATGCACTATTTTCTGGGGTTGGAGGTTTGGCAGTAGAATGGGGAGATCTTTCTTGGTCAACGGAAACACACTTCAGAGATTCTGAAGATATTTCAGATGGAGGATTGTAGACCCATGACAACTCCAATGATCACCAACTAGAAGAAAATCGACACATCCGAAGATGATGAGGCTGATCCTATGTTATATAGGCAACTCATAGGATCGTTGATGTATCTGGTAAATACAAGGCCAAACATCTGTTATTTTATAAAAACCCTCAGTCAACTCATGGTAGAACCTACGAGGGCTCATTGGGCAGCAGAAAAGCATGTTCTCAGGTACCTTCAAGGAACATTTGAGCTTAGATTGAAGTGCACCCATAGCAATGATGTCAGGTTGAGTCGTTTCACCGACGCAGATTGGGATGGAAGTTCAGTAGATCGGAAGAGTACCAGTGGGTATTGTTTCAGTCTAGGATCAGAAATGACCTCCTGGTGCAGCACGAAACAGAATTTCATAGGACTGAGCTCAGTAGAAGCATAGTATATGGTAGCCAACACAACTTCGTGTGAGGCCATATGGCTTCGAAAACTATTAGTGAACCTACTCAAGGAGAAAATGGAAGCAACCAATATCTTATGCGATAATCAGAGTTGCATAAAGTTCTCTGAAAATCCTGTGTTTCATGATCGGTCGAAACATATTAACATCAGGTGTCATTTTATCAGGGACTATGTACAACGTGGATATGTTCAGTTGCAGTACACTCCAATAGGAGAACAGGTGGCAGACATCCTCACAAAAGCTCTAGGGAACACTAAGTTAGTCTACTTCGGAGAGAAGATGGGGATGATGAAGAATCTCTTCCAGTAAGAAGAATGGATAGGATCAATATTCAGAGGGAGTTGTTGTACAGATGCAGCAATGGCAGTGGCAGTGTCAAACAAAGTAGTACAGAGGACAATAGCGCAGGAGATGAGGGACAGCATCCAAAGATCAACAACGCAGAGGGTGCTTCCAAAGCAGAGCAGCATGCAACAGGCATATTGTTGGAACACCTTTATCGCTAAGAGGGAGTGTTGATTTTTGTAGCATTCGAAAGTGTTCCAAGTCTCAAACTTTGCAGGGAGGCTTGGATAACGACATTCCAAAGAACCCAGAAGTCATTTGTGTAAATTCCACTCAGTTCATGACTTATTAAAATAATTAATTATTTTAATGAAGACCCTAAGTCTAAACTTAGGGAAATGAAATAATTGAAGGGTATTAATAAGTCAGTGTGTGAAACTTCTAGAAAACAAGGATAAAGTCAAGTTTTAATCTTAGTCATTGATTAAACTTCTAATCTGGGTCATTGATTCTCCAACGAGAATATTATAAAAGAAGGCTTGAGGGTCATTTGGAAAATAAGTCAGGCATACAATCAATACCTGAAGGAGATCGATTCTGAAGTAAGAGAATTTGATTTCAGTGGGAGAGTTGCAGGGCAAAGAGTTTCCAGAATCAGAAGGAGGAGGGAGTCAGAAGTGATCGAGGTCAGGGATAGAGGGAAGCAATGGGCCACTAGAGGCATCTCTGGGCTGCAGCACAGAGAACCCACATAGACCCTACGCAGACTTAGGCAGTCCAGCGCTAGGACTACGCAGAGAAACACACAGACAGGCACAGGAGCCAACAGAGGTTGATCAGGGTGTTAGAGAATTGTCCGAGAGAGCCGAGAATTATATCTCAACTGTTTCAGATTTTATCTGCTAGTATTTTTCCTCGTAAAGATATCATTTGTTGAAGAATTAATAAAACCATCATTTGCTGCACTGGTTTTCCCGCATTGGGTTTTTCAGGGGACAATTGTCCAAAAATAACTGTGTACGTGTGATTGATTCATGTGCCTATGTCCTTTATTGTTCATTTCTCTGTATATGTATTTGTGAATGTTGCAATAGTATTTATTTCGATATTTTGCAGAAGATTTCTAAAAAATAACTTGTTGAAATAATAAACAGGAGGAATACATCTATCACTGCAACTATATATTTTTCAGAATGAAAATTTCACACATGTTCCCTATGGAAGGTTTTCCTTGTTTCCACTCCTCATGATTTAGGAAGTGGAACGAATGTACCCTCTTGTCAAGTCGCGTCTTCGCTTCCTCCAGGTGACACTACTCTCGAAAACCTTGTTTCTGAAGCTTCTGGGGTTACATCCCTTTTTAATAATCCCATATTGTCAACTAGTATTCCTCCCTCTTGAGGTTCATTTGTTTCAAATGTAGCCACCGTTTCACAACCTACTACTCAACCTATGGTTTTTGTAGGTCAAATGACTATTTCACTGGATCATCTGCTCCTTTGTCGCTATCTACGATCACTGTGGTTACACCTTTGAGTGGGAAATACATGGTTTCATCCGTGCTTGGGGGCGAATCACATCCCTTATATGTACCTCCCCTTTTGAGTGGGGGAAATATAAACTATGGAACTGTATCGGGGGTGAGACAACCCATATATAGTCTTGGAGGAACTTTGGTTTCATCCGTAACAAGTTATGTCATAGGTACCTTTCTACCAGGTGGTCACCATACTTCAGCGTAGCTTGTTTATCAGCAACCCCATGTTCAACAACCCCATATTGAACAACCGCAAATCCAAAGTCCTTATATTAAAGAACCCAACGTATAATATCAGTATGTTCAGCGGCTGAGCATTTCACAACAGTATGTCCCACACCCCCAAAATTCATTGGCGGGTGTTGCGACTAATCCTCAGTTTGGTCCTCAAATCCAATCTAGTCCAAACCCTTCTTTGCGTCACGTTGGAACTTATCCCATTTGACTTAGCGTTCAATACCAGAAAATTTCGAAGGGTTAGTACCAGCAACCCCAACAAGGACCTTCTGTCTAGCAAGGACCTTATGTTCAACAAGGACCTTTTCCTCAACGGGCTTGCATCAGGGGCCTCATCAGTGACCCCAGTAGGGGCATGATCAAAAACCCCATCGGGGTCCTTATGTTTAGCAACAGCTACAATAAGGCACTTATCAGCAACCCTAGCCTCAACAAGGTCCTTACCAAAACCAGTGGGGACAATATGGTTATTATGGTCAAAATCAACCCCAATGGGGGAAAAATCGTATCAGCAACGTTGGAACCCTCAAATGGGTAATTACCAGTGACCTTTCACTCCTTATAATCCTCATCTAGCATTCTTAGCTACGTTGGAACTTCCAGATGTGTCAAGGCTTACAAATGACCGAATACAACATATGTTGCATTGGCCTCCTGTTCCGACTAAGATTCCTAGGGATTGTCCTAAATTATAAGGTAAATCTGGAAAATACCCTCAAGCTCACATTATGACATGCCATTTATTGTGCTATTATAACTCTTTGATAGATGATTCAGTTTGATTACGTCTTTTCCAATGCACATTAATGGGTGCAGCCACTAAGTGGTATAATGAACTACCCCGAGACATTTTCCAAGATTTCAATTCGTTGGCTATGGCCTTCCTTACCCATTTCCAGTTACATGTCTGGTATGGAACCGACACTCACCTCTTAACATCTTTGGAATAGTCAACTGATACCCATATCTCCGATCAGATTCATGAATGGATACATAGTCGACGTCTGATCAAATTTGAAATTCTTGATCAATTACTCAATGAATGTTTTACTAAATCATTCATTCCTCAAATTGCCAAAGATATTGCTATGGGTGGTTGCGTAATTGAGGAATATGCCATCTCTCGTGCTCATTATATAGATCTTCTTTATTCCCATTCTGGGACATTATACAATATTTTAGCAAATGCCCCATGACCTTCAATGGACCCGTCATCTTTGAAATCTACAAATACACTACCAGTTGATGGTGTTATTGAGTCATTGGCTCAAACTACTAACATTGATCTGAAATATTCTTCGAAGCCTGAGTCTAATTCGGCCACTGCACCTTCTGCTCCCGCAAATGATCCTAAAAATCTTGGTAAAACCTCTGAGGTTAACGTCGTCCATTTTGTCACGGTGGATAAATCCTCAAAAGGTAAGAAAAAGGGGAAAGTAAAAGCGAAATCTCATTACCCTAAAAAGGATTCCTCTTAGTCATCTACTGATGATGCATCTAAATGTAACCCCAAATATCCTTGTTTAATATGTGATGATGATCATTACACCAAGGATTGTCCTCGTCGTGTTGAGGTTAGTCATCTTCTAAAAGGCACATCGGGAACACCAGTTGTTTTGAAAGAGCCCTTTCTATCTCAGCAGATGCAAGTGGTAGACCAACCTCAATCTTCTGCATCTAAAAGCTCTCAGGTTTTCGTGGTTGGTACAGAACCCATTTCTATTGCCACTCGATAAAAAGAGTATTTGAACCTTGCCAAATATGTTGTGGAAAAATGTGTCGTTGATGTGCCTTCTTCTTCCATTCTGCCTAGTTCCAGTCCTCTTCGTATTGAACGAACTAGTAACGAATTGGCATCATCTGACACCCCCTCAAAGTTGTTCTCTAGAAATCCTCATATAATCTAAATGCGCGAGCTACTTAGAATTATAATATTGTGGAAGATTTAACTCAAGCGCCTTCGGCGATGTTGGATTTGGAAGTCCTTCAATCCTACCATAGGAAGGAATTGCTATCCTCTATCAGAGGAATTGATCCTTTGGATTCAAATGTAATTACTTTTGACCTTTAAAATCACGTTCCTTGTCTTGTGATGGGGAAGACTATTCATAGGACTATCATTAATGAAGGTGCCTTCACCTACATCATGTCCATTGCGTGTTGGAAAGCCATCAACTCTACTCCATTAAGTCAGTACCATAATACACTGGAAGTTTTCGATGGCAAAGGTTCTCGGCCATATGGTTTTCTTAAATCTCTACCAATCCAATTGGAGGGAAAACCGATGGATATGGAAGTAGAAGTTGTCAATGTGAACCTCAACTATAATATTCTTCTTGGTCGTAGTTCAACCCATGCAATGGTTTGCGTGGTCTCTACCCTATTTTGTGTTCTTCATTTTCCCCATTAGGGAAAAACCGTTATGGTTGATCAAATTTCCTTCTTTTCACCTGATTCTTCAACTGGAAATGTACCGCATATTGGGAATACCGTTGTTCCTTATAACAGTGCCAGAGCGGGTCTCTTCAAAGACTCATCATTGATGGGAATATTCTCCCTTCCACCTCCCAACGTTGCTTTAGTAAACATGATTTCATTTGGCCACAACCCCTGGGTCATTCCTAGCCCTGACCAAATTGATAGTTTTGGCAATGCTATGTCTCTTAGCCCTGTCGAGCAGATGTACCAGAGCATCCTTCTGGCTTCTACAGCTGCATCAGATTCCAGCAATAGCTTAGTTTTGTCTCTAGACACGTACTCACAATCCCCCTAGTTTGGTTCATGGGATTCCGATGATCCTTGAGTGAGAAATTTCCAACTGATGAGAGTATATTAGAATTTTGTCTCTCGAAGAAACTCCCTGGGATGATGGTCATCATCGTTCCTCGTTTCTCCCATTCCTTGCTAAAAATTATAACTGTCTGGAAACCCGTGTTTCGCATGAATCGACTGGCCCACTTCAAAATCCCATCTTGTGCATAAAGTCCTATCTGAAGGAAACATGGGCAATATTTTCACTACCATTCCGATCGACATCTCTGTCAAACCAGGGATTATCGAGAATGTCCATATTGGGGCTTCTTTTTCTCCCGATGAGATCAAGATTTACACTTCCATGTTTAAAGAATTCTTTGATGTCTTCACTTAGTCATATGAAGAAATGTCGAGCATCAATACAAGTATAGTGGTGCATGATATTGCTACCCATCCAGACTCGAAACCCGTCTGTCAACGTCTTCGTTCAGTGCACCCGAGAAAGGCAATTGTCATAAAGGGAGAAGTTGAAAAATTTCTCAAAGCTGGATTCATTTATCCTATACCTTTGATAGAATGGGTCTCTAATATTGTTCATGTTGCCAAAAAAAAGGAACTATTTGCATTTGTGTTGATTACCATGATATCAATCGGGCTTGTCCTAAAGATAACTATCCCACTCCTTTTATTGATCAGATAATTAATGAATCTGTCGGGAGTGAAATTTTTTCTTTTATGGACCATTTTTCAGGTTATAACCAGATTAAAGTTATCCCTGCTGATCAACATAAAACCACCTTTATCTGTCCTTGAGGGACATTTGCATACAAAAATCTCCCTCTTGGCCTGAATAACGTTGGTGCTACCTTCCAGCGAGCTGTTTCCTATGCATTTCACGATATTAAACACATATTCCAGACGTATCTTGACAATCCTCTTGCTCATTCTGCGAAACGTCAAGATCACCCTGCTCACCTTCTAGTGCTCTTTCTTCGCTGTCGACACTACACCATTCGATTGAATCCTTATAAGTGTGGATTCTGCGTCAAATCTGGTCGTCTCTTGGGATTTTTGGTTTCTAAGGAAGGCATCTGAATTGATCCATTGAAAGTCGAGGCCATCATCAATTTTCCTCCTCCCTCTTCTATTCATCAACTGCATAGCTTGCAGGGGAAAGTGAAATTTCTCCATCGTTTTGTCTTGAATTATGCAGAGCTTGCTAAAGGATTTACTTGTTTGTTGAAAAAATGTGTCCCATTTATTTGGGATGAAATTGCTCAATCTTCTTTCGACGCTTTAAAGATAGCTCTCATTAGTGCACCTTTTTTGCACCCCCCTAATTATCGATGTGATTATTTCCTATATTTAGACTCTGTCGATGGCTCCATTGGCATGGTGCTAGTTCAGGATGATGACAACTATAATGAACATGTTATCTACTACATGAGTCACCGTATCTTTGATGCTAAGACACATTATGCTCATGTAGAGAAGCTCACTTTGGAAATTGTTCATGTTGTCCGACATTTTCGCCATTAAATTTTCCTGCGCAAAACTACTATCATTTTTTATTGTAGCCCCATGAATTACATCCTGACTCGTCAGTTACTTGGGGGAAAATACTCCAAATGAATTTTTATCCTACAGGAGTTCGATTTAGAATTTTCTAAAGCTAAATCAAATAAATCACTAGTTTTTGCTGAGTTGATATGTGCTCTTCCATATGTAGTTCCACACACTCCATTCACTAAGTTGATTCCATATGAATCACTTTTTCTCATTAGTACTCTTGATCCATGGTATGGTGATATTATTATCTATCTCTAGACCCAACTTTTCTACCAGAGTTATCTCACTCCAAGCGATGCCTAATTCGTCATCAGTCCCAACCATATCGAATTATTAGGGACACTCTCTATCGTACAAATCTCGATTTAGTCCTTCGGCAATGTTTGAATCTCGAGGAAGCTGAGAAATTTTTGAATGACTATTACTATGGGGCATGTGGTTGTCATATGTTAGGTTACGCTACTGCTCAAAAGATTCTACTCGCAGGTTATTTATGGCTGTTAATCTCTAAGGACTGCATCCTTGTTGTTAAAAAATGTCACTACTACCAGATATATTCTCGCAAAGAACGCACCCCACCTAGACCCTCGCACCCAATTGTTATCGCTGGACCCTTTGTGAAATGGGGCATAGATTTCATGACCTACAACCCTCGCTCGGCGAGGAGGCATGGTTATATTTTCGTTGCCATCGATTATTTCACTAAGTGGGCCAAGGCGATGCTTAAATATGATGTTGAAGGTAAAACAACGATGCAAATTTTTTTAACCATGTCATAGTTTGATTCAATGTTCTGAAGGCCATAGTCACTGACCATGGCTCTCATTTTAAAAATTATATGATGATAGAGCTTACTGCTCAGTTGGGCTTGTGTCACAACAACTCAACTCAAAATTATCCACAATTTAATGGCCAGGTTGAAGTTGTTAACAAAGTTTTGGTTACGATGCTTCAACGAACCATTGGGATGCATAAACGAAATTGGAATCTTATGTTATTTTCAGCAATGTGGGCATATCGAACTTCAACTAAGACAACGATTGGATTCACACCATTCCAATTGGTGTATGATCTGGAAGCCACGCTCCCGATCGAGTGTGAAATTCCTTATTTAAAGCTAGTTATCGAGTTACTCCCTGGTACTTCACCAGAAGAGGAATGATTGCTTTATCTTGAACATCTCGATGTGATCCGGGTGGCTCTAGATACACTCAGAGGTCCAATAGGGCTCAGAATAAGTCAAAAATCAAAGTGTTCATATTGCTCTCGAACTAGGACAAGATCGTATTGCTCGTCGCCCTGATTCCAATGACGCGACTGACACTCAAATTTAAGTTCGTATGAGGGATATAGAGCTCTTCAAATTTTGACAAGATAGTGAAAAAGATGGGCCCACACTGTGCCACATGGCATTCCAGTTAGCAGGTGGGACCCATAGTGTACATGGCAGCCCATCAGTGATTAACACTTGGCACCTAGATATTGGCTCCTTATCCTTTCACAAAAGAAAAGAAAAAAAAGTATATTAAAAAGTCCATAAAAAAACAAAACAACAAAATACCATAAAATACAAAATCGTATTAAATATAACATATGGTATGGTTATTGGAAAAAAAAAAAAAAAAAACCATGTTAAACAAATCAGGGAATATGTTAAAAAAAGAGACAATGGTGATTAATGGAACTATATATATGTTTGTTATAATGGAGGTAAACTAATACCAAACCATTACCACAGTATACACCACCCTAACACAATCAACACACAACTCTACCAATTAAAAATGTAACCATTTAACAATTAAAATAATGCGCCTTCCAAAGATTGTTAAATGTCGGTTAAAAAAAGATCAAACAATGTGCCAAGTTTAGAGGGGTGGGGTTTAATCCCCCGACTGTTCGTTAACAAGCCTCCATAGTTACCAATGTGCCCAACGACACTGTTGGGAATTCTGCCAATGCATCTGTATTTAACTTGCTTATTTCACTTGCATGAAAATAGAGGTGTGAAACGGAGAGCGGTAGAGCAGATTTTGGAGCGCAGTACGGTGGAACCACGACCCAGAGGGGACCATGTCAGATGGAGGAGTAGAACCATGAACAGGAGAATTTTCCCAAGGATATTTTCAGCTGCCCCGCAGTGAAGCATCTTTGAAGAATCACGGAGAATCTAAAAGATTCCCTAAGGCCCAGATTTTGATAGTGTCAAAATTTTATGAATGGATAGTTGATCTTACACCTCTCGACATCAGAAATTCAGTGGTGCAGTCATATTCAACAGCTGAACATTCAATTTTCCGTCCAATTTCAGAAGTGAAGGTACATGAAGCAGTCATGTCATGTTTTGAGATCCCTGTTTGATGTCATGTTGCGGGATCTATTTTGCCACATTATGTGAGATGTATTTATCTTTTCATGCTATTTATCGTTGTTGATATCCCCGTGTAACTATGTTTAATGGATACTCATTGCCACATTGTGTGAGATCATGTTAAGTTGTCATGCCGAGAGAAAGCCTTCTTTAGTGAAATTTCTTGTAAGCGGAACGTCTCGTGGAGAGACAAGCCACTTGTGTTTGAGGGCGTATGTCCTTGTTATGACAAAGTGTTTTCCTTGTACATCATCATCTCTTTACAACGTTATATGAAGCAGCCTACACCATCTTGACACTGGGCCTGGAGACGTAGCCCAAGCTAGGTGAACTTCATTATCAAATGTCTCGTGTTCTTGTGTTGCTAATCGTCGTCATGTTTCCTCTTGCTTAAGAATGCATATTTGTTCTTTTAATTCTATTTTCAATGCAATTATAACCACATCACATGAGAAAAATATCATGGGTAAATTTGGTAGCTGACGAACCTAGATCAAGATTAGTATTAGAGCGGTCTTCTCGCTGATGTGAATTGTGAGCGTGAACAATGATTGAATGTGAAAAAATGGAGGATGATAAAGACATGTACGAGGCCATGCTCATGATGTCCAAAATGGTGGACATAATGTACGAAGCTTATTAGGTGAGAATATAGGAATAGGATAAATAACGAGCAGAGGACGATGCTCCATCCACACCTTCCAGTGAACATTCATATTCTTCTTCGTCTTCTCATTGTTCGCATGAGGAGATCAACCAGAGCCTTCAAGAATAGAATTTCAAATTGAAGAGGCTTCTATGAGAAGAGAAAGAGGAGAAGAAGATATTGCAACTTTAGTTGCGAGTTGCGAAAGATGCCTTGAAGGAATTGAAGCACAACGAAGGTTTAAAGAAGCCATCATCACCTATTTCTGAATCAACAATTGAGGTAAACAATGTTGATTGATCTTCAGTTTCATCTTCACATGCTAGTATTTCTGTTGGAAACGCAAAGATACCCATTACAGGAACTAACATGAGACTCCTTACCAAGATGGGGTACAAACGAGGAGGACTTGGTGTTAATGGCCAAGGCATGACTTAGTTATTGGAGGTTGTGTTGAAAATGCAACAAGATGATGGAGCTTAGTGAAAAGAAGTCGCCTTCACTAAGTGGGTCGGCAGGCTATTTTTGGCGCAAAGTCTATTTTTAGACATATGGATCATGGTCTATGAGTTGCAGGATGCTATTTATGGATGATTGGTCGAGTTAGTAAAAATAGATGGACCTCTATTTTTAGACATTGGGCGGAATCTATTTTTAGACTGCCAGGCTAAAAATAGAATAGTCGAATACTATTAACCCTTAATAGTATTTGGACTATAAACATCATCTTATCCTCTTGGAGCACTTCAGTTTGATGCTTGGATGTGGCACATGCAGCTGACAGAAGGAAATACGCTTTTCCTATGGGTAAGTTGAGCTATTGCATGGTTGACTTCAGTTAGAACTCATGTGGCAGAGTTTGGTGGAGTTGATGAGACAGTTGGTGGAGTTGTGTTCGGTTTAACTTAGTTGAACTAGTTGTATTTAGTCTAACTGAAAAATACACTAGTGATGAGTGGTGTGAATTAATTATTAATTAATTCTCTAATTATTAACTCATAAATCAACTAAAGAATACATCAGTTAACTGCAATGCATGGACAGTTCAGTGGAGACCAGTGTTAGAGGTGGGTGAAAGGGTGAGTCTACTATCAGTTGTGACAATAGCTGTGCATGAGATTTGCACACACATTGATTGAGATTGCCAATGAGGATTGCGCAGTACAAGCTAGTGGGATTCGAACTTGGATCTCATCATTATTCATCTTGGATTGCGCAGTAGAGGCAGGCAGACTTGTGGAGGAGATTTGAACTTGTGACTTGTTCATATCCGAGCTAGTTTGTGTGTAGCATGTGAGATAGTGCTGAGAGCTGTGAGGAGCTTTGTGCTATGTATTGTTACATGTTCTCTATCATTATAATATACAGATAGTTGGGGGTTTTCAGTTGTAAGCTTTCCCCATTACATACTGTGTTCTATGTGTGCTTGATTATGTTTTAATGTGCGCATGCGACTGCTTCTATTTTCGCATATTGATGATCAATTGTAGAAGAGGTTATGTATTATGCATGAAGCTTAAATAGTGTGTAATCAGGATAATATTGGTGAATAATTCAGCTATTATTCAAATTTATACATGGTATCGGAGCGAGAATTGATCATCGGATCTATTACAGTGATTACAATTTATTTCGGTAGACAGAGTCTGTAAGCGGGCCAGGTAGCCTCTGGATCCATCCTTTCTTTGAAAGGTGATATATCCAGTAAATGCCCCTACAGTCGATCTCTGTGCTAGAAATACTTTGTTCTCACATATCAGAAGCGGTTGAGTTTTGAGCTGGTGGAATTCGAATTTGCAGCAGTGTTTTCTTGGTGTCGAAGTCAAAATGTCTTTCAACGGATTGCGATTGGAGTATGCCCTTGAGGGCAGCTCGAATTATGTTGCATGGAAGGACAAGATGGAGGCGGTGTTAGATGACAATGGGCTGAAGGAGTTCATAGATGCTGAAGTCCCAAAGCCTACTGATGCTGCTCAAGTTGAGGCTTGGCAAAAGAAGACAACAAAATGTCGAAGGATTCTGTTGGAGGGCGTGAAGGATCACATTGTATCCAGCCTGCATGGAAAAACTTCTCCATACTTGATGTGGAAAGCGTTGACAGATTTATTCCAAAGCAAGAGTGACCAGAGGAAGTTGGCGCTCAAGGATAAACTCAGAAACATAAAGATGGAGAAAGGCGACAGTATACCCAAGTACCTCACGAAGTTGACCCAATGCAGGGATGAGTTGGAAAGTGTGGGGGTGACTGTCGATGAGGAGGACTTGGTGGACTTGGCTCTCCTTGGTCTTCCGAAGAGTTGGCATTCCTATCAGGACTCTATCAATGGTCAGGAGAAATTGCCAGGATGGGAGCGACTTTGGTCGGATCTCATGCAAGAGGAGATAAGGCGGAGTACCAGGGACGAACCTTCATCAAAGGCATCTGATGAAGAAAATTGCGCTTTGGCTGCCAAAGCAAAGAAGGGGAAGAGAAAGAAAGCTTCTCATTCCGGTGCGAAAGGCAAGAAGCAGGACATGTCTAAGGTGAAGTGCTTTCACTGTCACCAGCATGGACATTATGCCACAAATTGTCCACAGAAGAAGAAAAATAAGCATGTTGCTGGATCTACAGTGGGAGAGGCCTTAGCCTTGCAGTTTGAGCTAGATATTTCGCTGATCACATGCTTGGTATCAAGTGTGATGGGATCAGTATGGTTCTTGGACAGTGGTGCGTCTTTTCACATGACAGGAGATCGAGATTTGTTTTCAGATCTGGATGAGAAAGATCTTGGAGTGCACATCGAGATGGGCGATGATGGTAGATACAGTGCGACCGGTATCGATACAATTTCCTTTGAGAGGGAGTCTGGTAAACCCTTTGTATTGAAGGAAGTGATGCATTTTCTAGGATTGAAGAAGAATCTGATCTCTGTGGCGATGTTAGAAGACAAGGGGTACGATGTTGTCTTCAGCGAGGGAAAGGCTTTCCTACGCATTAAGACAACTGGAGAAACCCGGAAGATAGGGGTTCAAGTCAAGAAATTTTATCAATTGCAAGTAGATGGCTGCGCAACAATGGTATGCAAGGTAGAAGGAGTGGTGAGCCGGGATCATGGCGAGTTGTGGCACCGGAGATTGGGCCACCTTCACCATGGAGCTTTGAAGATACTGCAGCAGATTTCTACTGGGCTTCCTAAGGGCACTCTTGCGCAGTCAGATCAGTGCAAGGGGTGTACCTTGGGAAAATTTGTGAAAGCCACCTTTCACGAGAAGGATAGTCGCGCGACGACGATCCTTGAGAGAATTCACACAGACGTGTGTGGACCTTTCTCAGTAGCTTCGACAGCAAAGCACAGGTATTATGTGATATTTGTTGATGATTTTTCTTGTAAGTGCTGGATCTTCTTCATGCAGAAGAGGAGCGAGACATACTCAAAGTTCTATGAGTTCAAGGCACTGGTTGAGAAAGAATCAGGGAAGCAGGTGAAGGCTCTTAGGAGCGACAATGGTGGTGAATTCATCTCTGGCGAATTCAAGGACTTTTGCAGCGCAGAAAGAATTCGAAGAGAGCTCATAGCACCTCATAACCCATAGAAGAACGGGGTTGCTGAGCAGAAGAACATAACGATCGTGGGTGTTGCATGAGCGATGTTGCACGATCAGGGCCTACCCATTCACTTGTGGGCGGAGGCATGCAATACTGCATTATATGTGCAGAACCGTTGTCCTCACAGGATACTTGGCATGAGTACACCCGAGGAGTATGGTAAGAGGCCTCGATATTTCATTTGAGGATTTTTGGTTCACTCGTCTACATGCATGGACGAAGGATGCTGTGGAAGAAGCTGGAGCCGACCGCAGAGGTTGGGATATTTGTGGGGTACACTGATACGCCCCACAACTATCGTGTGTATTTGCCAGACAGTCGCAAGACTGTTGTGCGACGGGATATCAAATTTCAGGAGGAGAAAGCCATGAAGTGTTCTCTTGAGAGGGAGCCACACTTGCATGCAGATGAGGAGCTATTAGCTCCTAAGGATGAGCTTCAGGATGTGGATCAGCCACAAGAGGAAGTTCATGGAGTGGAAGAGACCACTCATGCAACGCCAACCATTAGAGGGAGAAAGTGCACTACAGAAGCTGAGCGACTGGCTCAAGATGCAGAGAAGGTTGTAGGAGCACCTACAGCATAGCGCAGACATAGACAGTCACTGGACCGGTACACTGGATACATGGCTCTTGTGAGAAAATGTGTCGTGACAGAGCCATCCTCTTTCGAGGAAGCTGTGGAGGACCCCGCGTGGGTAGATGCCATGGTGGAAGAGTATGATTCGATTATCAGAAACAGTGCATGGGAGATTGTCCCAAGGTCGAAGGGGAAATCAGTGGTGGGTTCGAGATGGATCTACAAAGTGAAGCAGGCGGTTGACGGGAGTGTGGAGAAGTACAAGGCAAGATTTGTTGCCCGAGGCTTCTCACATATAGAGGGGATCGATTATGAGGAGACCTTTGCACCTGTCGCAAGGTATTCTTCCATACTGACGATTCTTGCTCTCTCAGCGCAGATGGGGTGGCACATTCATCAGATGGATGTGAAGACTGTGTTCCTCAACGGATTCATTGAGGAGGAGGTGTACATAGAGCAGCCCGAAGGTTTCGAGATCTTCAGCAATGAGTCGCATGTGTGCAGACTCAAGAGAGCACTGTATGGGTTGAAACAAGCATCTCGTGCTTGGTACACACAGATAGACAGTTATTTCACCGGACTTGGATTCTCCAAGAGTGAGGCGGATCCTAACCTGTACCAGATTGTGGTGGAGGGTAAGTTGCTGATCATTGTACTTTATGTAGATGATTTGATCTTGACGGGAGATGAGCTGTTGATACTTTCATGCAAGGAGGATCTTGCTAGAGAGTTTGAGATGAAGGACTTGGGCCTCCTTCATTAATTCCTCGGGATTGGAAATTTGCGCGCAGTTGATGGAATATTTTGCTTCTCGTGTAAGTATGCCCTAAGATATCGTATAGGTTCAACATGGTAGGCTACAAGCCTCGTTGATACTCTTCTTCCGGAGGTTGAGGAAGGAGTGATGCTACTTCCGCTTTTACAAAACTCGAACCGTTTATCGACGCTGTACTTGGGGTCGCTTATGTATCCGGTCAATACACGACCCGATATATGCTATGTTGTTAACCAGCTTTCGCAAGCTATGGTTAAGCCTACCAAGCTCTTCTGGAAGGCAGGCAAGCATGTATTGTGTTATCTTAGAGGCACATCGAGATATGGCTTGTGGTACAGACAGGAGGATGGGGTGAAGCTATGTGGCTTCACGGATGCAGATTGGGCAGGGAGCCCAACGGACAGAAAGAGCACATCTGGAGGGATCTTCAGTATCGGGTCGACAACAGTTTCTTGGTACAGCAGGAAGCAAAGATTCGTGGCACTCAGTTCAGTAGAGGCTGAGTATATGGCAACAAGCTTGGCTGCATGCGAGGCCATATGGATGAGGAAGATTCTAGTCGGGTTGTTTCGGGTCACACTTGGAGCCTACTGTGATTTATTGTGATAACCAGAGTTGCATTAAACTCTCAGCTAATCCAGTATTTCATGATAGATCCAAACACATCGACATCAGGTACCATCATATCAGAGATTTTGTGCAGCAGAGAATCATGTTACTTTCATATATTCCCACGGAGGATCAGGATGCTGACATATTGACGAAGGCGCTCACTAGGAGAAAATTCAAATACCACAGAGGTAGGATAGGGGTTGCATATAATCCATATCTTGTTGAGAGGGAGTGTTGAAAATGCAACAAGATGATGGATCTTAGTGAAATGAAGTCGCCTTCACTAAGTGGGCCCGCAGGCTATTTTTGGCGCAAAGTCTATTTTTAGACTATGTCTATTTTTAGACATATGGATCATGGTCTATGAGTTGCGGGATGCTATTTATGGATGATTGGTCAAGTTGGTAAAAATATATGGACCTCTATTTTTAGACATTGGGCGAAGTCTATTTTTAGACTGCCAGTCTAAAAATAGATCAGTCAAATATTATTAGCCCTTAATAATATTTGGACTATAAACATTATCTTATCCTCTTGGAGCACTTCAGTTTGATGCTTAGATGTGGCACATGCAGCTGACAGAAGGAAATATGCTTTTCCTAAGGGTTAGTTGAGCTATTTCATGGTTGACTTCAGTTAGAACTCATGTGGCAGAGTTTGGTGGAGTTGATGAGACAGTTGGTGGAGTTGTGTTCGGTTCAACTTAGTTGAACTAGTTGTATTTAGTCTAACTGATAAATACACTAGTGATGAGTGGTGTGAATTAATTATTAATTAATTCACTAATTATTAACTCATAAATCAACTAAAGAATACATCAGTTAACTGCAATGCATGGACAGTTCAGTGGAGACCAGTGTTAGAGGTGGGTGAAAGGGTGAGTCTACTATCATTTGTGACTATAGCTGTGCATGGGATTTGCACACACATTGATTGAGATTGCCAATGAGGATTGTGCAGTACAAGCCAGTGGGATTCGAACTGGGATCTCATCATTATTCGTCTTGGATTGCGCAGTAGAGGCAGGCAGACTTGTGGAGGATATTTGAACCTGTGACTTGTTTAGATCTGAGCTAGTTTGTGTGTAACTATTGGAGATAGTACTGAGTACTTGTGAGGAGTATTGTACTATGATTGTTACATGTTCTCTATCATTACAATATACAGCATATGGGGGTTTTCGCGTTCGTAAGCTTTCCCATTACATACCGTTTAATATGTGTGCTCGATTATGTTTTAATGTGCGCATGCGACTGCTTCTATTTCCACAAATTGATGATCAATTGTAGAAGAGGTTATGTATTATGCATGAAGCTTAAATAGTGTGTAATCAGGATAATCTCGGTGAATAATTCAGTTATTATTCAAATTTCTACAGGTTGTCCAAAAACTTGGATTCGCAGGTTTGGGGTACACTGAAGGAGAATGCTCAAAGTTGTCAGAAGATTCCAAGACATGGTTGAAACCGTCAGGGAAAGAAATATATGGGAATACTTCACCATCATCCTATGGGAGAGCACATTGTGAGGAAAAAGCTGAGACAAGCTCTCATTGCCATAATTACACAAGAGACAACTAGGAAAGGTATAACAAGTCCCGATATTCTAGTGTTCATTTTGATTACAAGCATGTTTCTAATAATGAACATGAATCATGGCATCGAAAAACATGTAGTTTTTTTGGTTTATATAACCATGTGTTTGCTAAGTGCTAGAAAAGAATGGCAGCACGAAAGAGGATGAGGCGTGAAAGGTATTCTCCACAACAAGGAAAGAAGAAGGTAAAGCAGGTCTGGAGGAATAAGACTCATTTTAGTCATTGCGACATAAGTGGCCATCAAAGAGCCACGTGTTGGAGGCTCCATCCAGAGCAACGTCTCAAGAACAAAGTTTCCATGCATGGACCAGTTGAAGAAATTGTTCGACAAGCAAATCCGCCACAGGAAGATAACCCATTCATTATGATACGCGAGAGATGGTTTTTCTAGAATTGGTAACTTTTCGTGGTCGTATTTTTGTAAATCATATGTTTCTATTTAAAATTTAAAATGATGATGTGTTTTCCATTACTTGTTAAGCAACAATAATGTTTTGCCCTTGTATTGATAGTCGGGGTATTGATTTCCATTTGATGTAAACTTGGACACCGAGTATGTGTTATAAACTCGTGGCAAGTATGAGATGCTTGGGTCATAGTTGGTCATGTAATTGAGCATGTAATTTGTAAAATATTGTACTACAGGTTTGTAGAGGATGCAGGTGTCGGCTCATCGCTTATGGCTCAGAAGGACAAAGGTGAAGGAGAAGGAAGGGTGACCTGTCACGACACTTGTAGTCTAGATAAGGTACAAAGCAGTTGCAGAATATGTTCATGCTTTTGGTGGACCAAAAGCTCCTAAGTGGGGAGGAGTGATCTAGGTGGCTCTAGATACACTCAGAGGTCCAAGAGGGCTCATAATAGGTCAAAATTCAAAGTGGTCAGATTTCTCTCTAGCCGTGACAAGATTGTAGTGCTCATCGCTCTGATTCCAACAACGTGAACGACACTAAAATCCGAGTTCGTATGAGGGAGATAGAGCTCTTAAAAGTTTGACACAACATAGAAAAAGAGGAGCACACACTGTGCGACATGGAATTCCAGTTAGCAGGTGGGACCCACAGGGTACATGGCATCCCATCAGTGATTGACACTTGGCACCGAGATATTGACTCCTTATACATGCACAAAAAGACAAGAATATATATTAAAAATTCCATAAAATACAAAACAAAAAAAAATACCATAAAATACAAAATCATATTAAATATAATGTATGGTATGGTTATTGTAAACAAAAACAAACCATGTTAAAAAAACAACGAATATGTTAAAAAAAGGGAATGGTGATTAATGGAACTATATATATATGTTTGTTATAACGAAGGTAAACAAATATCAAACCGTTATTGCAGTATACACCACCCTAACACATAACTCCGCTAGTTAAAAATGTAATCATTTAACAATTAAAACAATGCACCTTCCAAAGATTGTTAATTGTTAAAAATGTAATCATTTAACAATTAAAGCAATGCACCTTCCAAAGATTGTTAATTGTCGGTTAAAAAAATATCAAACAACGTACTAAGTTTGGAGGGGCGGGATTTGATCCCCTAACCACCCATTGACAAGCCTCCATAGTTACCAATGCACCCAACGAACTTGTTGGGAATTTCGTGGCACGTCTATATTTAACTTGTCTGTTTCATTTGCACAAAAATGGAGGTGTGAAACGAAGAGCGACATAGCGGATATTGGAGTGCAGTACGATGGAACCGCGATCCAGAGGGGACCATGTAAGATGCAGGAGTGGAACCATGAACTGAAGAATTTTTCCCAAGGATATTTTCAGGCGCCCCGCAGTGAAGCATCTTTGAAGAATCATGGAGAATCTAAAAGATTCCCTAAGGCCTAGATTTTGACAGTGCCAAAATTTGACAAATGGATAGTCAATTTTACACCTCTCGACGCCAAAAATTCAATGGTGTAGTCAGATTCAACATCAAAACATTCCATTTTTCGGCCAACTTTAGAAGTGAAGGTACATGAAGCAATCATGGCATGTTTTCTTTCATAATTGCTGAGATAATGTATTATGTTTTGAGATCCCTCTTTGATGTCATGTTTTCTTTCATAAAGCAACACAATTTTGGTTAGATGTTTGGTATATGTTTTACATATGTTTTGGTGATGCTTTGGCATATGAACATATGTATATGGATGTAAATACCGCCATGAGCTAAGTTATAAAGCTCCAATAAGCGGTATGGATGTTATATGGTCATGTTATCATGGTTTTTGCTTTTGAGCAGGTTACTAATTGTAAATACTGGATCGAGTTAAGTTATAGAGATCCATGAGAAGTATGTTTGCTTTTTAGCGGTTTTGCTGAGGTGTAGGTGTGGTTTAACACCGAGGATGATGTTTGCCAAGGGGGAGGGTTCCGTAACAGACCCGAGCTAACAATTAAAGTAATAAAAGTTAATAAAGGAAAAAATAAGACCATGGTCAAGGGGAACTTATTCCAAGATGAATGTTGGGAAAATATATCCTAGTGGGCATCACTAGATATGTGTTTATGGCTAAGGAAAATTGACAAAGGAAATGGTTAACACATTAAAGAGGCAAAGAGTATTTTTGTCACATTTATTTATGAAAATAAAAGAAATTAGGAGAAAAGGAAGGTAAAAGGTCATAGGTTGCATGTGAGGAGGAAAATGAAGGAAAATAATGGAAAATGAAGAAAATAGAGGCCTCATTGATAAAAGGGCTTATGAGGATTAGGTGGTACCTTTTGTTAGTTCAATTTTGGAGCTCTCTCATTATTCTCTCTCTCACACTCTTGGATACTTAGAGTTTTCTTGGAGCATTTTAGCATTGAGCCAAGAAAGAGGAAAGCAAGCAAAGGAAATACAAGGTAAGAAAAGGAAAACAAAGATCAAGCAAGGAAGAGTAGGATCTAGCAACTTCAACAGGAATACTTGCAGGTAACATTTTGCATTTGTTATTTCCTAGTTGGTTTGGACATGCATGGCTTATGCATGTTGGTATTTGGTTCTCTTGCTGTTGGTGGCATGGTTTTTTCGGGTTTTGACAGTGGTTTTCATCCTTGCCTTTCCTTTTTCTGGATGCCATGGTGTGTTGGGATTTTGATCTCGGTTTTGAGCTTTGGAATTTCCAGGTGGATTTCAGAATCCGGGGCGGAGGTGGTCTTAAGGAAAATTCCCAAAGGCCTAGGAATCCCTTGACTGGTTTTGGCAGGATACACGGTAAAGCCTGAGGGTAGTGTCTCGGTTTGGGGCCTAGTGATCTGGGATTTGGATTGCGGTAAAGCCTGAGAGATAGGGAGATAGAGAACTCCTCAAGGATAGTGATGGATTTCAGGAGGCATTACAATATCGATTTAGTTTTGTGATCTAAGCATCAGTTTTGGTGTGATCACGATATGGTGAGGGTGGAGGTGGTTTAACCTCTGGATTCCCTTGGTTGTTTTTTGATTGGTTTATCCATGATATCCCACATTCATGCTTGGAATATGCAACAGGGGTGACTGGCTGAAGAGAGATTTGGCTAAGCCATGTCTATGATTGGGTGGTACGTGGAAGTCCCGAACCTGATCGATTATTGCCTATGATTAATGAAAGGTAAGTTCTCTTGCCTTCATACTTATTAATGTGTGGATTTAATGGCTGTTATCTTTCTTTTATTTCCATAGTTTTGTGCTGGTTATAAGCATGGTTAAATGACTAGTTCATGTCATGGTTATTTCATGTATTTTTGTAAACATTAATATAATGGATGCAAGGCCTAAATGATGTCATATCAATTCAAGGAAGAAGGTGGTGATCCTTCTTGTAATGTCTTTGAAGAGTTATCAATAAATTGTGCTCCGTTTTGTATCCTAGACCTGTAAATTTCATTCATGCCAAGTGTTTGACATAATGTTAGTCCCGGTTGGGGATGGTTAGGTCTAGTCTTGGAGTTAGTTTTTGGTTGAATGGCTTTGGTGCCACGTGTTTGATGAATTTTGAAAGCTACAGGAAGTTATGGGCAGTGTCCGGGATTCTGGGATTAAAAAGTGCCTTAAATCTCGCAGACGCAGGCACAGGTTTGGGTAAAAGAGTCCTTGGACGCACACGTGGCTATGTTTTGGGAGCGTTTAGAACCTCCCAAACGTACCCTTGCCCATATCAAGGGAGCGTCCGAGGGTTTTCTTTAATAAAAGTTAGTGGGACTCAGGGAAAATTCAATTTGATGATTGGGATAACCTCTAGGGGTTCTATAACAGGCGCAAGGAGTTTGTGTTATGGTTTCCCGCATCGATTCCACTTCCTTAAAGTCACCAAGGAGGTTGAGTCTGGTCTTAACTACCCTCAACTAATGTTTACCCCGGTTGGCTGGTTACTTGGGTAGATGTGAGGGGAGGTGTACGTTACAATGAATATTGGAAGAATTATGCCCTCCTTGCTAATATGGGAAACATGGATTACTAAGAAAAGGAATGACTTCTTAACCTTCTTCCTCATTTTCCAAGAAGTAAGACAACTCACTGAAGACCCGCAAAATGGTGGAAGTTGAGCTAGATCAAGAAGAAATGAAGAATTTAAGGAAATCCCATACATCATTTTTGTTGAGTTTTAATGGTGCTTCAAAGCATAATATGGGGTTGGCAGGAGCAGGAGGGGTTATTCTCAACCCCGATGGAAATTGAAATTGAGTATAGTTAAGGGTTAGGCAATTGCACAAATAATCTAGTAGAGGCACATAGATTACTGCAAGGGCTCCTTCTGGTTAAAGAAGCAAACATCAAGGATTTGATGGTGTTGGGAGATTCACAGCTGGTTATCTATCACCTTGTTCATGGATCTTTGCCTAAGGATTGCAAGTTGCGAAGCATTATTTATCGAATTAGGAATCTGAAGCTAGCATTCTTTACTATTAACTTATTTCATGTGTTGAGAATGACTAATTATGTTGTAGATGATCTTGCCAATGAAGGTGTAAACTTGGACGCATGAGTCCCGATGAGAAAAGATATTCCTTTCCTCATAACTATTCCTTAATATTGTGTTTGATATGCTGTGTAAATTTTGTTTGTATCTACAAGTCTTTTGGAGAATCTACACCTCCAAAGACCATGTGTCCTTTAGGATAGTGAAACGGCTAATAGATATTGAGAATAAATACCATCACGAGGCTATAGGTATAACTGGCCTTGAAGGATTTCCATTGTACTAACCAGGTATACAGACCACGTTCCGGGCACATATTTTGATTTAATACAATATTCTCATCACAATTAAAAAAAAAACGACTCAATACGTTCACTAAACATCTAAGGCTTCCTCAAATTTCCTTTTATAACTTTCATGAAAACCTCTTTAAATAATAATAATAATAATAATAATAATAATTCTCCCATATACAACAATCAAAATAACACTTATATAAATTATAACCTGCATACTCACCCCAATTTCATTTCATGGTTAAGGTAAATGTCTTATAAAAAGAAAATATTTTTGTTAGATCTAAGACTTTTGTGATCCATAATGTAGATGAATGTATTTCAGATTAATCACATCATTAGGATTTGGTCCACGTTTCGAACCAACTATTGAACCAAACCAACTATGAAGGAAAAAAACTAATTGATCTTAACAAATAAATATTTACTTTCTTATCCAATTTTCAAAATTATATCACTGATAAAAAAATTCTAATGTCCAACTATAATGCTAAAGGTTCACTAATAACCTAATAATTATATTAGTATCCAAAAATAATGGTAAGGGTTCACTAATAACCTAATTATTATATGATTCCAATAACAAATCCATGCATTTTGCAAACTAAGTGATTATAACCTTCATTCCATTTAAAGTTGACTGAACTTTTAAATTTTATATAACACTAATAATATAGAATATATAACACACTCATTGCAGTACAATTGGTTTTTCATTTTGTTTTTAAAATTATAAAATCTCTTATCATTTTCTTCTTTTAAACAAATTTCAAGCTTTTTCCCATCCCTTAATCCAACACTCTGTACCACATCGGTTTAAACTCGGGTTATCTGTGAACCATGGTTGGGTCAAGAAGCATTAATTTATTTAAAATTTAAAAGAAAACCACCTATCAAAATTTTAAAAACCCACCGAAACAGATATAAAGATCAAATTATAATAACCATAGAAGGCGAAAAGCACTTGCGAGTCATCAACATTTCCCTGTGGTGTATTTATCTACAAACCAGAGAGACTGAGTGAAAATCTGGGGGAGGCGTACAATATTTCATCGGGCGAAAGGGAAGGCACGGATTTTTGCTCACGCGGGTGCTCACGGAAGGTATAACTTGTCTGAAGTCCTTTAAACTGCGCGCCCGTCTCTTCTCAATCCCGGTTGAAACCCTAAGAAAAACGGTTGCAAACCCTCGATAATCCATACATTAGATTATATATATACACGATTAATCCAGAGATATTGTCCTAGAACTTCGGTTGCTATTGCATATTGGTTAACGGATTTTTCCCTCCAAAATTGGTCGATCAGGAATCTATTTTTGAGGGTTTTGGTATTGATGGTTTTCTGGTTAGGGCAAAGGGAGTAATCATTTGCACATGAAGATTCGCCCTGTGGGTCGAGACTAGAAGGCCCTCGGGGGCAGTTTTAGGTGGTGGGCAAAGACAGATAGCGTTTGGGATTCTCAAGGGCAAGAAGGATGAATAATCATCCCAGAAAGCCGTTCAGAATCGAGCCATTCAGGCACAGGGTGGAGATGGATCCCAAATATGCCGAGAAGACCTGGAAGATTCTCGAGCATGCAATCCACGAGATCTATAATCACAATGCCAGTGGTTTGAGTTTTGAAGAACTTTACAGGTCAGTTTAAGATTCCACTTTCATTCATATGGGTTTTTTTTGTTTTCAAAATCTGTTCAATGTCAAATATTTGTCATATTTGTATGGCTGATGTACAAATTTATTTTTCACCAGCATTTGAGAAATTTATTGTTTTTATGTGTGGCTTTCCCATTGGATTATTGTTTTGTTATTGTCCATATCAACCACGGAGCAGTATTTATGGTCTTTGATCTGGTATTTATATTGTTTTACACACTTCTTTGTTTCGAACATTGATCCTTGTATACGAGGATATGGATACTTAACCAAACCTCTGACCGAAGATCCTTAATCGGTCCTTTCATAAGATGCCCATATCTTTTTCGTTTTAGTAAACATGTAAATTAATATTATATTGCCAAAGGCGCAGCACTACGATATTCTCTCAGATAGAACATTGAACCTTAGATTTGACAGATTATAGGGATCCATAATTAAAAGGCCAAGCTCGGCCTTTATCAAGATTTACACTAATCATTGAGGATGGTTTCTGTGCTTGGACGATAAGTTGCAAGTTTTTATGGGGTTCTGTAGATATAATAATGGATTGTCATGGTAGTGATCTTGTCTCCAGCTTAACCGGAAGGTTTTAAATGATATTTTTCTTACGTAATTGATCATACTTTTAATTGCAACACTGTAAAGAAGAATGACCATGGAGTAGTTGGATTTTGTGGAAATTCTTATCTGCGAATGTTATTGCTGAACAGATATCTGAAACTAGCCGTACTTTACAGATTTTGTACTGTTTGAATGGAGAAATGAGGAGCGGACTTTTCTTTTTTCGCAATTAGCTCTAGATTCTTTCCATTGAACTGTTCCTCATTAGAGTTGTTGCTCATCTGTTCTACAATATTGATAGAGCCAGCCATTCTTTGGTGCAGCTAGACTAACAGAAATTGTCTTTTTCTCATTGATCCTTCTTTTGAATATTGGTATGTTCCGTACATCTACTTCGATTTAAGTTGCCAATGCTTATTTGGCCTTAAACTTAAGCATGAATGTGAAAGGAAGCCAGTTTGATCTTTAACAATTTTTATGTAGTGAAAAATATTATGTTCTATGTATTGGTGTTTTGTTTAACAAATTTTGTTGGTCTCCCATGCCTGAATGAAAACAAGGATAAACTTATCATGCTACTTTTTGGAGTCTCTCACGAGAATTGTGATTTTTTCTGGCCTAGTCTATTTGCTGTTTTTTACCAATATTTTGGTGGTATTTTAATTTTGCCGATATTTTCTCAATTACATTTTTTTTTTGGTTTTTGGGACCCTTTTGCTGATTTTATCCTGATGCTGATGTTTGCAACATTGGTTAAACTCAATAAAAACATCTGAATAGATCTGGCACTACAAGTAACTGAATGACCCTCTAGAGGCAAGTAAGAAACAGAAGCATTTCTGTTAGGCTGAACCATGGCTTCATTGACACCTAACTGTATCTTAGACAATTTTCCATCTGATATTATAAAAGATGAATCAACATTCATATCTATTCCTGTAGCTGCTTATAGTATGGTCAAGAGTCTGGAATGCTGCACATGAAATGTTTGCTATTCAGGTAGGATGAACTGTAGTATCTACAAGGCAAGAATTCAGAGGTGAAGTCCTCTCTCTTGAATTTGTCTTGCATTTTGATTGCAACCATGAAATATCAAATATAAAGCTTTTTTCTTGGTAAAAAGCTTGAACTGTTGTATCTATAGGTATTCTTTCTGAGTGTTGTCTTCACATATGCCAAATGTTCTAAAACTAGAAATATTGGAAAGTCTTTCACTAAGATTATTTCTTGCATACAGGAATGCCTACAATATGGTGCTTCATAAATATGGAGAAAAACTCTATCCTGTATTCTTTCTGAGTGTTGTCTTCACATATGCCAAATGTTCTAAAACTAGAAATATTGGAAAGTCTTTCACTAAGATTATTTCTTGCATACAGGAATGCCTACAATATGGTGCTTCATAAATATGGAGAAAAACTCTATTCTGGCCTTGTGACTACAATGACTGGCCATTTGAGGGAAATAGCAAAGACAGTTGAAGCTGCTCAGGGGAGTTTGTTTTTGGAAGGGTTGAACAGAAAATGGGTGGATCATAACAAAGCACTGCAGATGATTCGGGACATTTTGATGTATATGGATAGAACATATGTTACAAACTCGAACAAAACACCTGTCCATGAACTTGGATTAAATCTGTGGCGAGACCATATAGTTCGTGCTGCAAAAATTAAGGATAGGCTGTTGAATACTCTTCTTGAACTTGTACGTTGTGAAAGAACTGGAGAAGTCATCAATCGAGGTTTAATGCGTAATATCATTAAAATGCTAACAGAGCTGGGGCCTTCTGTTTACCATGAGGATTTTGAGAAACCTTTTGTGGAAGAGGCATCAACTTTCTATTCTATCGAATCTCAACAGTTTATTGAATGCTGTGATTGTGGGGACTATCTGCAGAAAGCTGAGAGAAGGCTAAATGAAGAGATAGAGAGGGTTTCACACTATCTTGATTCAAAGAGTGAGGTAAAAATTACAGCTGTTGTTGAGAGAGAAATGATAGCAAATCATATGCAGAGGTTGGTGCACATGGAGAATTCAGGGCTTGTAAGCATGCTTGTGGATGACAAGTATGATGATTTAGGACGCATGTACAACCTGTTTCGTCGGGTTCCTGCAGGACTTCCTACAATCCGAGATGTAATGACTACCCATTTACGTGAAACAGGGAAACAGTTAGTCACTGACCCAGAGAAACTGAAAGATCCAGTTGAATTTGTGCAATGCCTTCTTGATGAGAAGGACAAGTACGACAAGATTATCAGTGAGGCTTTCAACAATGACAAAACCTTCCAGAATGCCTTAAATTCATCTTTTGAGTATTTCATCAATTTGAATGCAAGGTCACCCGAGTTTATTTCTTTATTTGTTGATGACAAGCTTCGGAAAGGCCTCAAAGGGGTCAATGAGGAAGATGTTGAAGTAGTTTTGGACAAAGTGATGATGTTGTTCCGGTATCTTCAAGAGAAGGATGTCTTTGAGAAGTACTACAAGCAGCACTTGGCTAAGCGACTTCTATCAGGCAAGACTGTTTCAGATGATGCAGAGAGGAGCCTAATTGTAAAATTGAAGACGGAATGTGGTTATCAGTTCACATCAAAATTAGAAGGTATGTTTACAGATATGAAGACTTCTCGTGACACAATGCAAGGTTTTACTGCAATGTTGGCTGCATCTAGTGAAGGCAATGAAGGCCCTACTCTGGCTGTCCAGGTTCTCACAACAGGTTCGTGGCCAACACAAACTGGTGCTAGGTGCAACTTGCCTAAAGAAATCTTGACAGTGTGTGAAAAGTTTAAGGCATACTATCTTAGCACTCATACTGGCCGTAGGTTGACATGGCAGACAAATATGGGAACAGCAGACCTAAAAGCAACCTTTGGAAAGGGTCAGAAACATGAACTTAATGTCTCAACTTATCAGATGTCTATTCTTATACTTTTTAATTCAGCAGACCGTTTGAGTTACAAAGATATTGAAGAAGCAACAGATATACCAGCTCTAGATTTGAAGAGATGTCTCCAGTCTCTTGCATGTGTCAAGGGAAGAAATGTGCTGGGTAAGGAGCCTATGAGCAAGGACATAGGTGAGGAAGATGATTTTTACTTTAATGAAAAGTTTTGCTCCAAATTTTACAAGGTAAAGATAGGCACAGTTGCTGCACAAAAGGAGACTGAGCCAGAAAAACAGGAAACGCGTCAAAGGGTGGAGGAAGATAGGAAGCCCCAAATTGAAGCTGCTATTGTTAGAATTATGAAGGCAAGGCGTGTTCTAGACCATAACAATATTGTGGCTGAGGTAACCAAACAGCTACAATCACGGTTTTTGCCCAACCCTGCTGTAATAAAGAAGCGAATAGAGTCACTCATTGAACGGGAGTTCTTAGAAAGGGATAAGACGGACCGGAAATTGTACAGATATCTTGCTTGAGATATTTCTGAAGATTTTTACCTATGATCTGGATAAATTTGTACATGTTAGCAGAGGGGCTTCTTCATTGCAGGTAATCATCTTAGTCGCTGCAAGTTTGTTCTCAGTGATATAATTGTTGAATCTTTGTATCATGACATGATATGGGTGGGAAGGATATGGCAAAATTGTCATTTGCGAAAGAATTTATTTTTGTAGAACTCCTAAGACAAGATGTATTGTTTAACCAGCCTTGTAATTTCATTCTCTCACAACTGGAGAAATTACAGAATTTTATGTGGTTTCATTGTGTCATTAATATCTTGGTTTTTGCTGCTATTTTAGGAAAACAATGTACTGTGCCTGTCCTGTAGTCACAACTTATGTTTTATTATTTTTATTGTTCTTCTAAAGTGTATTCTTGCTGTTGAAATGTTGGTCTGAATGCCCTAGTTTTTTTTTTGAAACTACAGTTGTTTTTAAATGATATTTGTTGTTGAAAATACAACAGAAAATGAGAAGACACCAAACATGAGTAGATTTGACACCGTTTGTTTTATACCAAATGCCAAAAACAATGCTTTGTTCAAAATTGAGTTGCAAAGGAGGCAAATTCATGAACCTGTAGTTTTGTTGAAAGCAAACATGGATTGGTTGTGGAAAGATGGAAGTCTAATCCTATATCAAATAGGCAATAACAATGAATGAAAGATGGAAGTTTAATCCTATATATTTAGAGAATGATAATTTTTAGAAACTCGCAGAAGAGACCGGGGAGTTTTGTTGAAAGCAAACATGGATTGGTAGTGGATGTTTTTCAACTACAAACACTAAATATCAAATTAATAGGCAATAACAACGAATGAAAGATGGAAGCCTAATCCTATCTATTTAGAGAATGATAATTTTGAGAAATTTGCAGAAGAGACTGGGAATATAACTTCAGATTCAAACTTTGATATGTTGTTGAAGTTTGGATGAGCTTTATTCCAGATATTTTGTACTGGTTTTATCATTTATTCACTATGCCAAGACAAGCAAGGTTCTCTACAGCCTGGGTGGGGGAAGAGCTAGAAATCTTCCAATTGAAACTTTGATCTGTTGTTGAAGTTTGGATGAACTTTATTCCAGATATTTCATGCTGGATTCATTGTGCTGAGAGAAGCAAGTTTTCTCTACAGCGTGGGTGGGGGAAGATTTTTAACACTTTATTCAATGGCTAAAAAGTCATTGACTTGTTTCTTTCAATTAGCATAATGGTAAATTAAAAAAGGGAAAAAATGATATTATTTAAACAGCTAAGAAACTAGCATTTGGATCTATCATGCGTGAGACTCGAGAGGGAATTCTGCACAAACTGTAGCTGCTTCTTTTGCTTGAAATTTCTTGATTTCTCCATCAACTATCAAGAACAGATACTAGATCATTAGATGGAATTTCTGGAAGTTCTTAGAAACATTCCTTGAAAAGAAAAAAAATAACCTACTCAAGGTTATAAGAGAATTCAACCAATTTAGCATGAATGTGCCTGAGTTTTTGTAACCTTGCCCATGAATGTTTGTATTCTTATCAAATAGAATGCCTTTACATTAGGATAGTAATTTCTGTAGGCTCTTCATTTTTGCGTTTTGTGGACTTTTTGTGAAAATCAGTTTTTTTTTTTGGGTTTTTTGTTTTTATCTGGGGATTAATTTGTTTTGAAAAGTTGCTGTAGCTTCACTGTCTAGTATAGTAATGCAAAAGCTGACTTTTCAACAGCTGCTATTTTAAGAAGAGTCCAAACTACAAAATTGCTTTCTATAGAATGGACTGTTCTAACATCCAAAAAAAGTATAGCGTTAAGGTCCTGCTGGTATAGATTTTGAAAAACTGGCACAAAATTAAATTTACCTTGCAAAACATAAATATACCTGGAATTAAGAAAAACTATGCCAAGTATGGGCTTCTTGTTTGATTTCTGCTGGAGTCTCTTGTTCCAGTTGTTCCATTTCCAAATCTCCTAATGCTTGCCAAATTTTGTAATTTTTGGGTGTTGGATACATAACTGTTCGAGATTTTTATCCTTGTAAATAAATTGCAAATGTTAGGAGAAATACGAAGATATCAAAGATCAATGGATCTCTTGGAAGATGAAACCAAGTGTCACTGCACTGTATTAAATATTGTTTCTCATTAATAGAATATCATTTGAGTGTAGTTATTCCCTTAACATGATAGCGGTATTAGAGCTTCAATGGGTGTAAATTTTTGTAGATGTTCTATGCTTGATGCTACTTTACTTTTACTCCCAATATCAAATAGCAATCACATAAACAATAAAGTAAAATGCTGATAGAACATACCAGTAGATCGACAGAAGACAAGCGAGAAATATACAAGTGTGTTGATGCGTTATGGTGGTCAACATGATGCTTCAACTAGCAAAGTCTCAATATGGTCAGCCAACCAGCAATGTCACACAACCCTCTAGGACAGCCAAACGGTCAACTCAAAAGTCAAACCAGAAGTCAATGTTGTTAGTCAATGGTCAACGCAAACAACAGTAGCAGCCAGGCCAACACAAAAATGTCAAAGTCAACGTCTAGCCTCGGGAATAGTGCCAAATAATGCAGATTTGGAAAATTGACCTTTTGGGAGAGTTCTCAGTTTTAGGTCCTTTTGACCTCACGTTGACCAAAGTCAACGCTGGTCAAAGTTTGCTGCAAAAAACCTAGACCTGCTGCTTGGAATTTCCCACGTGTGGAGAGAAGAGCCACCAAGGTCATCGAACCAATCAAATGAGGAGAGAGAAATGTGTGAGGATGAGATGAGTGAAAATGTCCTCCAATGTTGAACAATATATATCCATCAATGAGGGTTTGTGACACAATTGTTGGGGCACAAAACCTTGAGACCGACCTGCACATATTTTGAATAAATTCAAAATAAATGTTCTACTCATCGGATCAAGATGATCTTTAGATCGATCCTGCACCTCTTCGAAAGAGGAGTCCAATAAAAATATTGGTATCTTCATCTGAGCATCACAACATAGAGTTTGGACCTAGTTGTCCAAAATTAACAATGGGCCTAATGGTTGAGAACACATGTTTCCTCCTAAGAAGTCATAGTTTCAAATCTAGAGTGGGGAGTAGGTACACTTTAGTAGTGAAATTGTTGTGTGGAGGTGGGTTGCTTGTCTCATGAACATGGGGGCCTCATAGACCAATTTGGTGTCTAGCTTGGTTGTGACCTTAAAATTTGATTATTATTATTATTATTATTTTTGTTTCATGAGGAAATATCTGAGAAGATTGACCCGAAGGGATCACATCTTGCCGGTGTATTAGCAGAGCTTAACCCCAAGGGCGTCAAGGATAATTGACCACGTGACCTCCCTTTGGCGAGGTGCTTTAGCAACATGAACTCGACTAATTGAGCTAACCTTCAAGGCGTGATTATTATTATTATTATTATTATTATTATTACTAACTCCATGAATTTTAGGGTGTTAGGTTTTTTGCTCCCATGACTGCATACCTTTTGCTTACACTCTTGGTTGTTAGTGACCATTTGCTATGTGTCAAGTATCTTAGTGACCATTTGCTATATGTCGGGTGTCTTAGGGGATGATCTTATGAATCCCAATGTCTAAGGGAGATTGCTTGAAAGGCCACGAAACCATGCTTGCATGCTATTATTGAAGTTAATGAGCCATTTGTTGGCATACTTGAGTGAGCTATTCGTTGAGAGGAAAATTATGAGATTTGATTGGGGCTGTGGGGCAGAGGACGGTGCCTATCCCCTCGTATATCAAGGAGATATTCTCAACGAGACATCGGGAAGATTAGAGGAGCACAAACTTGAAGAGAGAAGCTTTGGCGTTGGATAGTTTTTTGCGTTGGTTCACTGGGGTGGAAGAGTCTTTTAGTTCTTGCTTTAGATCGTTGGAGCGTGGAAGTTGTTGGGCTATGAGAGTGGAAGATAAAGTATGTCGGAGCTGCTATGTAGAGCCCTGCGTAAGAGCTAAACCTTTGTGAACTTTGGTGGGATTCCTGTGTACTGTGTGAGGCCATTGCAATGTGTTGTCTAAGCTTGTTTGGTTAGTGGGAGGATTAGTGGAAGATTGAATCATTGTTGTGCTTGTTGTATAACTGATGAACCTCTTGGATAAGGGAATTTTGGATCACTGTGGTGCTCGCTGAGTAGTTGAAAAACCATTTTGATAATGGACTTTAGACCCTTGTGGTGCTTGATGAAAATACACTTGGTCAATGGATTCCAACTCTTGAGACTGAGCAGTACCCAATTAAACCTTAGGTGAATCCCAGTGAATGAACTCAGAGGAAAGAGTGAGTTGTTGTGGTGCTTAATGCTAGGAACAATTGATAAACCACCTTGGTGCTTGTTGTAGGTACAGTTGATAAACCACCTTGGTGCTTGATATTAGAGAGCAATTGATAACTCCATCTTTTGTGTGTTTAAGCAAGCCTTTATTGTGAATTCCTTGAGAAAGCATTTCCTAGACATTGGATCCGGTTTCGGGGTGGTCAGCTACAAGAAAGCTGCGATGTAGTTGGTGTATGGTTAGTTGGAGAGTTGAAGTCCCTCATTTAGTTTCCAACCAATTTAAGCCACACAGATAAGTATATTACATTTATGTATTTGAATCATGAACTATGATGTTCACTACTGTGCTTCTGATTGGTATGGAATTTTCTGTCTGTGAATGTTCATGAAAGTTTGGATCGTGCTGTTCAATATTTAGTTTATGCTATCTTATTTGATATCATATCATGTGTTTATGCTATCTTATTTGATAACAATGCCCTTTTAATATATTATCTCAATTGTTCAGAGGATTAGTAATGCTTGATATATGGACTGTAATTCCTCTTGTATAGCAATGAGCATCGATGTAATCGTGCTTAGTTGGTTGATGTTTGTAGCCTTTGAGCAAGTTTGACCAGATTACAGGTTGCATTACAGAAGTGATGGCTATTTATTAAACATTTCAACGAATTGATTAATTAACCAACACCTTTGAAATAATGCGTTTTCTTCATAAAATCCTTCGAATTGTATGCTTGGGATTAGTTGATAATCCATTTAATGAACTTGTTAAGCAATGTGTTAATCAATGTTTAAATATGTTTTAAAGCTATCAACCCAAGAATGTAGTACCAAATGAAATGTAACATCACGGGAAAGAGATCTTGGGTAGTATTGTACTAGGGAAAGATGCCTGGGGAGATACCAACTCGGGGTATGTAATCTTGGGGAACATGGCACCAAGAAGATGGTACTTAGGGAAGTGGTCCCCGGGGATACCATTTTGGGGAAGGCAATAGTAGGAAACTACAATATTAGGGAGCAAATCATGTGCTAGTATTGGTGTGTGTGATTTATGTGCCATGTGGTGGTGGTGTGGCACCGCGTGGGTGTCACGTAAAATTCCCTTTATGTGGCCTCTAAAATGGGCTAAACTTCTAAGGGGTATAACTTTCTAATTGGGACTCAGATTGCAGTAAAATTTATATTGCTTGAAAGCTCTCAACGCGTTGAATGTAATGGTGGCATTAGTTTTCGGATTTGGAGACTGAGAAAGGAGGTTGTTGTAACTCCATCTTTATAACAAGCCTTGGAGATTAGGTCAAAACTCCCATAGTTCGAGATGGCATAAGGGGGTGGGAGGTGTTATAGATTGGTATCAAAGCAAGATGGTAGCATTCCCACAACTTGAGATGGCATAAGGGGATGGGAGGGGTTACAGATTGGTATTAGAACAAGATGGTAGCACTTCCACAACTCGAAATGGCATAAGGGGGTGGGAGGTGTTAGAAATTGGTATTAGAGCTAAGGTTCAACATTGGATCTGAAGGGATTCACACACAAAATAGAATACAATTATATATGGATGAATGAATTGAATTGTTATATGAATGTTGATTTAAACCTATAGTTGATGTGATTGCTAACCGAGATGGAATTCTTATTTGTCCTTTTATTTTCTGGAAGTATGTAACTAACATGGGTTTGGTTGTGTGAATAGCTTTAGGTCAACATGCTTGATGCTGATTGTTAAATATTGTAGCTCAGACATGTGTTCTAGCCTTGAGTGGTGTCACTGAGGCTAGGAACACAGAGAAATGAATTATCTCCAAGCCCATATATTTTTTCCTAAGTTTCACCTAGGGAGAATGTCTAAAGTCAATCAATGATTTTTGAAAATTAGGGAAAGTGGTTAATTAACTGCCATTAGTTGAGATAAGATCGATTCACCTCTAGAAGCTTCTTGAAAGGTTCTAAAATAATCTTAGCCATCGATTGCGACAAGATAACTTCTAATCTTGGCCATTCATTTGAGAATGAGAGATTATAAAGGGAGATCGATGGGCAACATTGGAGACATCAAACATTGAGTTGGGTGAGTTTTCAGTGAGACACCGGGAGGGTTTCAGTAGCAGTAATTAAGGGGGACATTTCTAGGGTTATTCTTCATCCAAGAGACTTCCAGTTTTTTAGTTTCAGAGGGAGTTCTGTTGGCCAAATTATTTTCTGCAGGAGGGCGAGATTTTCCGATGGAGGATTTGAGCTTCAGTAGGCGGCCCTGTTGCTTAGTAAATTAGCACGTGTAGAGGTCAAAATTATCTCCAGGAGGTTGTGAGTTTTTGAAGGGAAGTGTGAATTGCCAGGAGGTCGTGTGAGTGTCAGAAAGGGCAGTGTGAATTGCTGAAGAGCCAGTGTAGTGCGATTTGTAGAAGAGGATTGTGGGGTTTTTTCCTAGCCAATTTGATCAATAAATGAGAAGATAAATTTTGTCGGAGCTTTGCTAGTGTGAGGCAAGTAGTAGTTGTAATTTCTCATTAGTAGATTGCTGAAGATCAATAATAAAACCCTTAAACTGAAGACTGGTTTTCCCCACATTGGGGTTCTCTAGGGACGTTTGTCCAAAAATGTGCTATTTGTGTGATTGGTTTCTTGTGTATTTCGTTGTAAGTATTATTGGGTGAATGGTGCTGTTTATGCTTTTATTCATTACTTTCAACTTGGTTTTTCTTGTATTTCACTGTAAGTATTATTTGGTGAATGGTGTCGTTTATGCTTTTATTCATTACTTTCAACTTATAATCAAAATAAATAATCGGGTTAATGACACCTTGTGGTTAGCATAAATTTAACCTTGATATGCCATGACTATGATTGGTATGTTTATGCTTGATTTAGTTGACAATTGTGTGTGTCTCACACATAAGAAGACACAATCTACAACAAAAAACAAAGGAATTAGTAGAATGGTACAATACATAATGGATAGAACCCATTCTAACCAGGAAGAAGATTAAGTTGGAAGGAGGTTAAAAGAAAAATCCTCTAGTTAGATGGATATCCTTAGCGGCTTGAGCGCTGAACTGAGGCTGATAATGAAAAGATTTTTAGGGCCCAAGAAAGAAAGTAGAGGTGAATGCAGTGATATTTTAGAGCTTGTTAGATATGCAAAGACAAACAACATGGACTTGGTGATCGTTATTTGGACAAGGCATAAATCCAAACAAAGTCTATCTGAAATTTGTAAGCATGGATTGGAAACCAACAAGGCAGAAGGTAGCAAGTCAAAGAAAAGGGACAAGAAAATAAGTGAAGTCACAATGAGAAGAGGAACTCCACTCAACACTTTGGAAAGAGAAATAAACAACCATGATCAACTATCCAGTGTTACATCCCGGACATGAAGATACCACCAACATTGGGAGGTTGTTGTAACACCATCTTCATAATAGATTAGAGATTGGGTCAAAACGAGTAACACTCCCATCACCTATGTTGGCGTAAGGGGGTGGGAGGTGTTAGAGATTGGTATCAGAGCAAGATGGTAGCACATTCACAACTCGAGATGGCAGAAGGGGGTGGGAAGTGTTAACAAATTTGTATAAGAGTTAGATGGTAGCACTCCCACAGCCTGAGATGGCATAAAGGGGTGGGAGGTGTTACAACGTGTCATATATCTATGCATGAGTCCTAGCTATTTCATTTGCAACATCCAGATTTGTTTAGTGCCCATTTTCCCTTCTTGAAAACTCGTTTCTAGGCCCATCAACTTTCCTCTTTGCGACCTAGGAACTCTACTCTCTCTCTCTCTCTCTTTATCTCTTGTTGCAACCTAGTATTTCCTCTTTGCGACAAAAAATTGTACTCTCTATCTCTCCATGGTTGAGTTTCTAAATCGTACTCTCTATCTCTCCATGGTTGAGTTACTACCTTCTACCAAATTTTTGGCCTTGAAGGGCTTTTAGACTTCATCATTGTTGCCCTCCAAGTTGAAAAAATTCTTGGCTTTCAATTGAGATTTGGTTTTCATAACATGTGGAATATTTGGAATCAATGCTTCATCAATTGCTTCCTTGGGAGGTTTTTCGGTTGAGAGGTGGAAATATTGATGGGTTGATAACAAGCACTGCCTTAACAAATAATCTTCAATGATGTGGTGTTGTTGTGATTTTGAAGGATTTGTTGGTATGAGCATGAAGCGATAAAAAATCTTATAGTATTTGTGTGCCTTAAATGTAAATACACAAAGTATTGTGAGTAATATTTTTATTAATAAGATGAAATGTATAAGGATGAATAAATGTTACAATGAGGGACTGCTTATATACCTAGGCAGGCACCCCTTTAGGACTAGGCATGTCTTTGCACTTGCTTAGGTATGTCTTTTTAGACATGCCCCTTCATTTAACTAATGACTTAAATAATCACTATGATTATTTATTATTTACATTTATTTTATTTTATATGAATTATATTCATAACATTGCCTCTTTCTTCGACAAGCTTTGTCCTCAAAGCTTGTAGCTGGGAATTTTCTTCACGTTTGCATCTGTCATCTAGGCATGTATAGGTATGTCTTTTTAGACATGCCTTTTCATTTAACTAATGACTTAAATAATCACTATGATTATTTATTATTTACATTTATTTTATTTTATATGAATTATATTCATAACATTGCCTCTTTCTTCGAAAAGCTTTGTCCTCAAAGCTTGTAGTTGACAATTTTCTTCACGTTTGCATATGTCATCCAAGCATGTATAATTTGTCAGTGATACTCCATTGGTATTAGGATTTATCCATTTTTTGTTCCGTTGTGATTTTTTTTAAATTGATGTTATATTACCCATTATATATATAAGTCACTCACTTTATGATTATTAATTGATTAATCTTTTTCCTTCTTTTTTTTAAAAATTCATTTAATTAAATTTCCTTCTTTTTAAATGTGAATTGTATAGTCGCGTCCATTCAGTGTTGTTTGTGAATGGCCAACCTTGTAGTTTTTGCCTGACTATCATAAATGTGTTTTCCCATCAACAACATGTACAACAAGTGTTTTCCTTTGAACATTTGGGCACCAGGACACAATGCAATAAGGTTTGCTTTAAAATCTTCGTGACTTGCTCCATCACCCCCACATTCGTAGCTACCTAGAGTTGAAATCGAAATGGCTCCATATTTCACGCATTGCCGACATAGAAGTTTCATAACTTTCTCCAGGATCGTGCATTGTTTGCCAAATTCTTCATTAAACCAATCTGAAAGTCGACATACCTCATAAATCTGAGATACAATTGTATGAAGCACTTGAGACAGGATGTGAGGTACATGTCAGATCGTCGTAACCTCACACCAAAAATTGACTCGTAACATCTGCACGTAGGGAGAGCTCACTATGCGATAATGGATCTTGCAAGTGGTTTTTGCTAAATTTGTAGTAGGCATCGAACAAACGCATCCTCACATCGTAAAGCATAGAGTGCAAGATGTGCATGATTCTGCCCTTGTCTCTCAAGTCTCTGTCCTCGAAGTAAAGCACATGCATGATGCCACAACGTCTTGGAAAGGCACGATAGTGGTATGTATGGGATAAACCCTAAAATATCTACCAGCATAACTATCTCTCGACACAAATTTAGGGTTGCTCGACTTTCATTTATATTGTGCCAGTCTTTGATCCCTCTCATGTTAAAATATCTGCCCAACGCCCCCATAAGCTTGTCGAATCCCTTCACAGAATGCAACAGGGATTTGTTGGCAGGACTATACTCACAATGGATGCGAAGAACAATTATACGTTTCTAAAGGGATTTGGAATCTTGAGGGATATGAATATCATGTACAATCCAACGAACGAGTGAATTAACTTAGTCTAATATATGGGCCTGGTTTAGGATTTGAGATCAGTCTTCACTTTGAGAGTACTCTTCTTGGCCGAGCTGAATATATTTTATGTCGAACTGTACCTTGCCATTGTCGAGGTTTTGAGAATGGCTGTGGTCATTGTCAGATAGGTTTTCAATGTTGATTTGATGGAATAAATTTCCTCTTGGCGTCAACCACACTGGATCATACATATCTGGAGGCGGTGCTTCATTGCCTACCATTTTAATGAAAGGAAATTTGAGAAAATATGTTTAACAAATTTGAAGGTTGTTGCTTTGAAACATGTTACTAGGTTTTCTTCCTACACTTGTAGAGGAATTATGTCCATTGAACTGTAAATTCTTTTGTTTTTGTGTCTCTGGTGTTTGCAACAAATTTGCTCTCTTTAATACCATTTGAAAAAACCAAGTCCTTCTCTACTATAGTTTCTCTATCTGCCTTCTTATCTTGTTTGTCTCTTGAATTCATGAGAGTTTTGGTCGATGTGGGTGTATCCATAAGCATTGCTTCCTTCCTTTCACATGTCTGCTTGATTCAACAAGAGATATTGTTGCATCAGTTTCCTTGTCATCATTTTGTTCTTCATCTTTAGTTGTCATATACCCACTTGGATTATTAGTGTTATTTAGATCACATTGAAGACATCATAATTCACCATGTTCAACATCATTTCCTTGGTCAGAGCATTCTTTATCGTTAGTCTCTTTCATGCCAATGTTTTCTTCTTTTAGACATGCTGCATATTCTGCAAATGATTTTTTTATTTGTTGTAACGAATATTGAATATCACCTAACAACTCAATTGGAGGCTTATGATATTCACTTAATTCCATGATTTCATGACGAAAACTTAATGATAGATTGTGCGGTGGATAATGTCCAAAGGCTCGCATGGCTCTGATACCAATGTAATGTGTACTCAGAGGAATGCTCTGATACCAATATAACGAAAAAAATTCGTATACTCAGAGGAATGATGTGATACCAATGTAATGAACAAGGTTCGTATATGCATCGAAAATATTTAAAATATTGAAAAGACATAAATGTCCATTGTAAGACATGTAATCGTATATTGCATATTATATAAAAGAATTGATGTAAGATACGAGATGATTACAATGAGGGTGAGGGCTTGCTTATATACCCTAGGAAGGTACCTCTTCACCAACGGTTATGTCCTTATGGACATACCTTTTCATTAACTAGTTATTAATTAATCGTTATTTATTATTATTATTATTATTATTGTTTGACATTATATATATATATTCATAATAGAGCATGACATTCTTCATTTGTGATTGCTACCTCGCCCTTTTATTCAAGATTCTAGTCTTATCTTGAGATTTTGGGACTTGGTTTAAGGGTTAGACATGGTGGAGATAATGATGGCTGTAAATTTTCTAATACCAAACTTGATTTATTTACACCTCAACAATTTTTTTATACCCAAAAATGATTTACTCAAAAAAAAATTGAAAATTGCTAAAAAATAAATTACTGGTATTTTAACTTTCAGATTTATAATGCAGTGGAAATAAAATAGGGAAATCAATCACACTATAATAGAAAATTCTGCCCAAAACAATCTTCCTTCACTTTATATTATTCAGGGAAATTAGGGCCTTGACCCAGAAATAATACGTAGAAAGATTACAATTGTCGGAACTTGGAAATTTGCCCCTCTTGGAAATTGGCCTCAAGGAATTCAACCCTCTCGGAACTAGGTCCTCTTAAAGATTTCGACTCGGGAAAATCAACCTCCTTTACTAGCTGATTCAACACCCTCTTTGTCCCTTCATACAATCTCTCTCCATTAGAGAAAGTTGACCCCTACATAATTCGGCCTCCTCCAAAACTCAACCCTCATCTTCATTAGTTAATTCTCCCATATTTCCACTGCTGCAATCCCTCTTGGAACTAGGCCCTCTTAAATATTTCGACCTAACAAAATCAACCTCCTTTAGCTAATGCGACACCCTATTTCTCCCTTCATCCAATCCCTATGCATTAGAGAAAATCAACCCCTAGATAATTCACCTCCTCCAAAGCTTGACCCTCATATTTAGTAATTCAGCTTCTCAAAATTCCACTATTGCAATCTTTTTCCCTTCTCTTTGGTCCTGGATGTTGACACCTAATCCTAAGGGATTGGGCAAAATTGTACATTAATGTAAATAGGAAATAAGAAAGTTGAAGAGATGTTGGGAAATGAATCCCAAGAGTCTCACCTCCATGTATATATTCATAGGTATCCTTAATCAATTCAATTCAATTTTTTTGGTGGAGTTACCTCTGGCTTGACATGGTATCAGAGCTAGCTCTATTTTTGGTATTCCTGCCTTTGTAACTCTCTCCTATTCTTGGCAGACTTGCTCTGCCTGCTCTTGGCAGAACTGCCCCACTGCCCACTGCAATTCCTGCCTCTCCTCCATATGCCCTCCAATATGCTGCATTCCAGATTCAATTCTCATCTTATACACAAGTAATTCTCACACTGCGTTGGTCCTCCATACACACTACTCTCTCATTTACTGCGCCGACTTCCAATCTTTGCGTGGCCTCACACTTGCACCGCCCTCCACACCAGTGCTCGGCCTCTACACCGACTGACCTTCCCACTGCTGTGTTCTCTCGGCCTACCACAATGCTCGGACTTCTTGCTAGAGAAAATCCACCTACGTGCTCTCAACATTGCTACACCCATACATTGTCGGCCTCCCTCCACCGCATCCTGCACCCTCGGCCCTCAACAGTCCCTATGAAACTCCGCTTTGGCTCGTGAAGCCGTGATCCTCCCGTCACCCCTCCTGCTGACCTCCTCCACACGATCCTTTACTCCACGCTCTCGGCCCTACCTCCGTGCCACCACCTCTGCCAGCCCCCACCTCTTGTGGACTCCACCTCCCACCACCTTCGCTGACCCCTACCACCTCCGTCGTTCCCTCCACACTCCCCTTCGCTCGAACCTCCCCAACTCGACCTCCCCAGTCCGACATCTCCCCAGATAATACCTCCCCCATTTGTTGACTCCCCCAGATAATACCTCCTCCATATAATACCTCTGTTTTTTTTTTTTTTAACTTGTAATTTTTTTTTTAAATTTTTAAATTTTAATTTTTTTTTTATAATTTTTTTTTATTTTTTTCTTTCTATTTTGCAGAATTCTCTTTTATCACCATAAATTTTTTATTTTTTATTATTTATTTATCTATTTATTTTTTTAATTTGTTTGTTTGTTTGTTGTCTTTATTTTATGTTTTTCAAATTTAATATAGAGGCAACAAAGCTCTTTTTTCACAAAATGAATTCACTCATATCCATTGTGGGAGCAGTTCTCTCAGGCAAAGAGAACTATCCTGAATGGTCAAGGAAGATTAAACACACTCATTTTTAATGAGCTGTGGAAACGAATTTGTGAAGGAGACGAAGAAAATCCACCTGCAAAGCCTACAACAGAAAATGAGATCGCCATTTGGGACAACAAAAACAACAAGGCCTATGCCTTGATTGCAAAATATGTAAATGAAGAGGCGAGTCACCATATTACACCATTTTTAAATGCTTATGAAGCCTTAATGAAATTGAAAGAACTCTCACATTCAGAACTTGAAGTTGTTCAGTCAATGATTTAGTTATTCAACCTTGAATTGAAAAATGATGACCCTCTTGCTTTAGCATCAGAAGTAAGATTGATCATGCATGACATTAAAAACACTGGTGTAGAAATTGACATATCTCTCATAGCTTATGTCAAGGCATTGTATCTCTCTTACTCACACTATCTTGGGTCATTGCAAGCAAGTGGAAACCTCAACGAGATCACCTTTGACTCCCTTGAGAAAAAGTTTGCAGAAAGAGAGAAGGCTTTTGGAAAGAAGACAACCCCTCAGTCTTTTGAAGAAGTATGTTTTGCACATAGACAGAAGAATCATGCTCAAGATTCTTCCAGAGGGTGCGGTAGTCGAAGAGGACGAGGAAGAAGAAATTTTAGAGGCAAGGGGGCAAACAAGCTCAAAGTGAAAAATCTGATCTTCATTGCATACGTTGCAATAGAGATTGGCATGATGCATCTACATGTAAGCTGCATTGGGACATAATTGAGCAGGAACGAAATGTAGCAAAAGGTAAAACTCACGACAGAGACAAAGATAAAGCCCCTGAATCCGCTCATTATGTTGTAGCACATTGTAGTATTGGAGTAACTGAAAACTTGTTTAATGCTTCACTTACTTCCTAGAGAAAGGATTGTTTGCTAGATTCGAGAGCAACATATCGCATGACTTTTAGAAAAGATTTTTTTGAAGAATTTACTGACAAGGTTGATGGAGAAGTATACTTTGCAAACAAATCTAAACTCTAACAATTAGGGCTTGGCACAATCAAGCTTAAGTTGCTTGGTCTTCCAGATCTTCTTCTACATGAGGTTTTATACCTCCCAGAGTTGAGGAGAAACTTGCTGTCCTTGGTCCACATCTGCCAGCAAGGACACTCCATTCACATGTTTGATGGCAAGGTTGAGGTCAGAAAAGCATCAAATTGCTCAATTGTCATGAGAGGGATAGAAGAAGACTCCTAAAGCTGCAAGGTACCTCCGCTCATGCACAAAACTTTGCATTTAGTTCTCACTATGATGAAGGTACATTTTCATAAAGTCTTTTATGGCATGCTAGATTTGGACACTTAAAATATGACAACCTTTAATTGTTGAAGAAAAATGGTGTTACTAGATTGCCTACAATTCCTAGGAAACTTAAGCAATGTGATGCTTGTATTCTAGGAAAGCATAGCAAATAGTTCTTTCATGATTCACATTCCAGAGCACATAGAAAACTTGAGCTTATTCATTCAGATTTATGTGCCCCATGCCTGTTCCTTCTGCAACTGGAAATAAATATATGATGACATTCATTGATGACTACAAAATGTGTTGTGTTTACTTATTGAAGAACAAATACGATGCTATTCAAACATTCAATAATTTTCATGCATGGATTGAAAATGATGCACAGACTCATATTGGCTTTTTACGCACTGATAATGGAAAACTATCTTCGCCAACATGGGATCAAACATCAAACAACTGTGCCTTATAATCCCCAACATAATGGTGTCACTGAGAGAATGAACAGGACAATTTTAAATATGGTTCGCTCCATGATGTTTTTCAAGATTGTAAAATTGATGTTTCGGGCTGATGCAGTTCTTGTGAAAATTCAATCTTGAAATACTACTGCAGTGATATATTTATTTCTCCTACTTACAATAAGTTATTTATAGAATTATTCTAGTAAATTTTGAAATAAACACTGCTGCAGTAATCACCATGTATATGCAGAGAACAAAACAATAGAAGATACAAGCATAAGAATCAATCACATAAACACAATTATTTTTTGGACAATTGTCCTTGGAAAAACCCAATGTGGGAAAATCGATGTAGCAGATAAGGGTTTATATTATTCTTCGGCAGTGAAATCTTTACATGGAAAGTCTGACAGAAACAATTGAGAAAACTTCTTGAGATACACCTGAGAGAATCCTTCTTTAGTACACAAGAATTTCTGACGCCTGAGGGAGTCGCCAGCCCTCCATGCGCCACTCTGCATCTCTCCTGCGTGCCCCTCTGCGCAGAGACAACGTATGCCTGCATCACCACTGTGTGAGGCCTCTGCACAATACCTGCTTGCTGCTTCTCAGATCTTTTGCTCCTCCTTCCCTCGAACCTAGACACTGCTCAAACTCTCTGCTTCCTTCACCTTGCAATTCTCACTCTGAAATTGAATTCTATTCCTTCAGAATCAACTTCCCTCGGGTTACTGAACGCTTGCTTGGCATACTTTCCAAATGGCCCTCAAGTTTTCTTTCATAATTTATCGTTGATGAATCAACAACCTAGATTAGAAGTCCAATCAATGCCTAAGATTAAAACTTGACCTGATCTTCCTTTTCTAGAAGATTCATACTTTGTTTTATTAATACCCATTAATTATTTAATTCCCCTAAGTTTAGACTTAGGGTCCTCATTAAAATAATTAATTATTTTAATAAAACACAAACGGAGTAGAATTTCTCCAAACGATTTCTGGGTTCTTTAGAATACTGATGTCCAAGCCTCCTCACAAATTTTGAGACTTGGAACACTTCTCGATGCTACAAAAATCAACACTCCCTCTTAGCAAGGAAAGTGTTCTAGCAATATGCCTGCTGCATGCCACTTTGTCTTGAAGCATCCTCTACGTTGTTGATGCCTGGCTCCTACCCCTCATTTGTTGCTTTGTTGCCCATGACACTGCCACTGTCACTGCCTCATCTGTACTGCATCTCCCTCTGAATCCTGAGCCTATCCATTCTTGCTATTGAAATGGATTCTTGATCATCCCCACTTTTCTTTGAAGTATATAAACTTGGTCTTCCCCAGAGCTTTAGTGAGGATATCCGCCACTTGTTCTCCAGTTGGAGTGTACTACAATTGTATAGCTCCCCGCTGGACATAATCTCTAATGAAGTGACACCTGATGTCAATGTTCTTCGACTAATCATGAAACACAAGATTTTTAGAGATCTTGATGCAACTCTGATTATCACATAGAATGTAACAGCGGAAGTTGTAGATTTGGTGTTGATAGCAGCAAGACTTGTAGATTTGTTGACTTTAATAGCAGGAAGGGCTTTAATTATAAAAATACACAAGAGGTATTTATAATAAATATTTATTGATATGATATAATAAGATATAAGATGATTTGAAAGTTACAATGAGGTCCTGCTTTTATACCTATGCAGGTGACCTTTCATGAACAGGCATGTCTTTTAGACATGCCTTTTCATTAACCTAATGACTATTTTACATAATCCCTATTTGATTAACTAATAATTACATTTATTTGTATTTATTCTATTAATTACTATATTTATTACATTAGTTATGAATTAGGTTCATAACATAGAATGCTGGTTGCTTCCATCTTTTCCTTGATTTAGTTCACAAGTAATTTCCAAAGCCATATGGCCTCACACGAAGCCGTGCTTGCTGCCATATATTCTGCCTCTGCTGAGCTCAGAGCCACGGATTTATGTTTCCTGCTGCACCAGGAAGTCATTCTTGATCCAACACTGAAACAATACTCACTGGTACTTTTCCGATCTACTGGGCTTCCAACCCAATCTGCGCCAGTGAACCCACTCAACCTGATGTCATTGCCTTGGTTGTATTTCAATCCAAGCGCGACTGTTCTCTATGGATATTTGAGAACATGTTTGGCTTCCGCTCAATGAGACCTCCTCGGTTCCACCATGAATTGATTGAGGGTGTTAACAACATAACAAATGTCTGGCCTAGTGTTGGCCAGATACATTAGAGATCCTATGAGTTGCATATACAACGTAGGATCAACCTCATCATCTCCGGACGTATCAATTTTCTTCCAGTTGGTAATCATTGGGGTAGCCATGGGTCTACAGTCCTCCATCTGAAACCTCTTCAGAATTTCTGTAGTAGATCTTCCTTGACCAAGGAAGATCTCACCCTTCTGCTGCCAAACTTCTAACCCCACATAATAATGCATAAGCCCTAAATCCTTCATGTCGAATTCTGCAACTAAATTTTCCTTCCGATACTTGATGGTCCTAGATGATCTTGTCAGAAATAGATCATCTACGTACATCACTAGTATTAGAGGCTCATCCTCTACTCCAAGGTAGTAAAGATTGGGATCTGCATCACTCTTGACAAATCCCATCTTCTGCAAGTAGTTGTCAATTCGACTATACCAAGCTCTAGGGGCTTGCTTCAATCCATACAAAGCCCTTCTTGAGCCTGCCTGCATGAGTTTTCTGCTCATGCATCTCAAAGCCCTTTGGTTGTTCAATATATACTTCTTCTTCTATCACCCCATTCAAGAATGCAGTCTTGACATCCATCTGGTGAATCTCCCATCCCATCTGCGCAACAAGGGATATCGTGGATCTAATAGAAGTATATCGGGCTACTAGGGTGAAGGTCTCTTCATAGTCTATTCCTTTTTTTTGAGCATACCACTTAACCACAAACCTAGCTTTAAATTTCTCGATGCTGCCATCTGCAACATATTTGATCTTGTAGATCCATCTCGAACCCACAACTGATCTGTCCCGAGGCCTATGAACCACTTCCCAGACATCATTTATCATGATGGAGCTGTATTCTTCCACCATCGCATTTGCCCACAACCCACACTTGATACTGAGCTGCCTCCTGAAAACTAGAGGGTTCCCCAACCTGGGCTACCAAGGCTTGGTACTTGTCGGGTTGCATGTGCTGTCTCTTCTCATTTCTGGGGGCTGCGACAAACTCCTCTGCGTCTCTCATATTTTTTCGTAATTCCCTACTCGTTCTTCCACTGGTAGTGGGTGGATCTACCTGCTCTCCTTCTTGCAACTCCTCGGAAGATGCTTCCCTTGGATCCTCGTATCTTGGAGAAGCACCTATGTTATCCTCCGTAGGTCATTGTGGTTTTGACTAGCGGATCCTCCTCAGACTATGTTGCAGAAGGCATCTCCCAGGATTTCTTGAAGGCCCTTTGTCCATGAACTTCACATCCCGCCACACTATAATCTTCTTAATCTCAGGAATGTAGATCCGGTAAGCCTTTGCATTCTCGCTATATCCCACTAGTCATCCCTTCTCCGCAGTCTTATCCAGCTTCTTCCTCTTCTCTTCGAGTACATGGCTGTATGTTGCACTGCCAAAGATCCTAAAGTGGCTTACTACCAGTGAAGATACTTTCCAGAGTGATCTTACCCAATGCATTGTAAGGAATCCTGTTTTGTACATAAACAACTGTATTACAAGCTTCAGCCCACAAGAATTTGGGCATGTCTTGATCATACAACAAGGGCCCTTGTAGCCTGGACATTAGTTTTATTCTCTCTCTGTAATTCCATTCTGCTTCAGATTATACAGAGCGGTCCACTCCCTTCTAATGCCTTCCCTTGCGCAAAACTCTATGAAGTCTTTATCAATGTATTCTCCACCATTGTCTGATCGCTTTGTCTTTATCCGCTTTCCTATCAGATTCTCCACCAAAGCTCTTTACACTCGTTGAATTGACCAAAGACTTCATCCTTAGTCTTTCAGAAAGTAGATCCAATTCTGTAATGGTCATCAATAAAGGTGACAAAATATTCGGCACCACTAAGAGCTCTAGTGGACATTGGTCCGCAGATGTCTGAGTGTATTAAGCCCAACACACTCTTAGCTCTATTGTTTCTTTTATGTTATGCTGCCTTGGCGTACTTCCCCAGTACGCATCTTCTGCAGACATCATCTCGCTTAGTGCTCAGTTTTGGAACTCTCATGACAGTCTTCTTGAGAATTCTTAAAGCCCCATGGTGTAAGTGCCCCATTCTCTTGTGCCATAGTTCATTCAAATCCTTCTCATCAGTGCTGCCTATTAGTGCCATTGGGGATTCTAGCCGTAACTTGTAGAGTTTATTTCTCCTGTCTGCGATTTGTACCTTCTTCTTCCGACTCGTGTGTTTGACGTATATTGCCAATGAAGTAAACATCATAACCTTTGTTTTGAAGGTGCGACACAGAGAGTAAGTCCATCCCCAAACCAGGCACATGCAACACATTGGTTGCCTGAAGCTTATTACTAGCTTCTGTTTGAAACACTATGGCACCTCTTCCAATAGGGGTACATTTTGCCTTATTATCCATGGTGATTTTAAAATTCATCTGCTCTTCTTGGTAGCTTGAGAAAGATTCTCGTACTGGTAATGTGAGTAGAAGCTCCACTGTCAATATACCAGATGTCTAGAGAAGCAGACCTTGACACACAAGCAAATTCTTCTTCCAATCTGGATGCCAGAATAGAAAAGTTGTGACCCATCTGCTCTTTAATGCTCTCCCTCTTCTCTGGAGAACTGTGTGAACCTTTCCAAGTTGCTGTTGCAACAACGTCTGATCTTCGTTCCATTGTAGAATCTCCACTTCTGTTACTCAATCTCAGCTTTGATACCATGTGAAAAATTCAATCTTGAAATACTACTGCAATGATAGATTATTTCTCCTACTTACAATAAGTTATTTACATAATTATTTTAGTAAATTTTGAAATAAACAATACTGTAGTAATCACCATGTATATTCACAGAACAAAACAATAGAAGATACAAGCATAAGAATCAATCACATAGACAGTTATTTTTGGACAGTTGTCCCTTGAAAAACCCAATGTGGGAGAATCGGTGCAACAGATGAGGTTTTATATTATTCTTCAACAGTAAAATCTTTACTAGGAAAGTCTGATAGAAACAATTGAGAAAACTTCTTGAGATACACTTGAGAGAATCCTTCTTCAATACACAGAAGAATTTTCTGACACATGAGGGAGTCACCAGCCCTCCTTGTGTCACTCTGCGTCTCTCCTACGCGCCCCTCTGCGCAGAGACGACGTATGCCTACGTCACCACTGCGTGAGGCCTCTGTGCTGCTCCTGCTTGCTGCTTCTCGAATCTTCTACGCCTTCCCTCTAACCCAAAAACTGCTCAAACCCTTTGCTTCCTTCACCCTGCAGTTCTCCCTCTGAAATCGAATTCTATTCCTTCAAAATCGACTTCCCTCGAGTTACTGAACGCTTGCCTGACTCATTTTCCAAATGGTCCTCAAGTCTTCTTTTATAATCTTCTTGTTGACGAATCAATGACCTAGATTAGAAGTCCAAGCAATGGCAAAGATTAAAACTTGATTTTATCTTCCTTTTCTAGAAGCTTCATACTTTGTTTTATTAATACCCACTAATTATTTAATTCTCGTAAGTTTAGACTTAGGGTCCTCATTAAAATAATTAATTATTTTAATAAAACACAAACGGAGTAGAATTTCTCCAAACGATTTTTGGGTTCTTTAGAATCCTAATGTCCAAGCCACCGCACAAATGTTGAGACTTGGAACACTTCTTGATGCTACAAAAATCAAGAGTTCTTTGTGTTGTGTACATAAAGAATAAGTGTCCTAATGCAATTAGAAATAAAACTCCTTAAGAAATGTGGCATGGCCACATTCCTTCGGTAAAGCATTTCAGGGTATTTGGTTCCACCTGTTATGCTTTGATACCTATAAGGAGCAAAGAAATAAACTTGGTGTTAGAAGTCGAAATTGTATCTTCTTGTATATTCCAATACCTCCAAAGGATATCGTCTCTATGATGATGTTAATAAAAACTGTGGTATCTAGAGATGTCATATTCCTTGAATCTTCCAAGATTGACATTGTTGTTGAGCGGCAACTTGATCGCTCTGATAGATTCACACATGCAAAGTCACTTCAAGAATTTGATAATCAGATTCCACATCTTGATGGGGGGATTCCTATACTGAATCAATCTGTGTAATCTTCTTTCGAAGCACTCTCTCCCCCACATGAAGAACCAACCACGGACAACACTTTGAATGATGTGATCGATAAAATTGGGAGACTGAATCTTGATTCAATTGTAACTCAGTCAAATGAGCTTCTTGGGCCATCTCAGAAGGTCCTCCAAAATCGCTGACAAAGACACTAGAAAATGTTCGTCCTGATGAGGTTGGAAAGGCAGGAATAAGAATTTCCACCAGGCAAAATAGAGGTGAAGTAGATAATTTCGATTCACCTGTTGATATGGATGTTTCTTATAATTGTGAATTGAATTTGTCTACAGATCTTGAATCAACTTCCCTCAAAGAAGCCACTTCTCATGATGAATGGAATGACGCGATGCAAAAGGAGTATGATGGCTTGATAAAGAATGGCACTTGGAAGTTGGTTGATCCTCGATTGGGATCCAAACCAATTGGCTGCAAGTGGATCTACAAGAACAAGTACAAAGCTGATGGCTCACTTGACAAGCACAAAGCCAGGCTTGTGGCAAAAGGTTTTGCACATAAAGAAGGGGTCGATGATGATGAGACTTTTTCCCCCACAACAAAATGGGCTACCATCCGGACACTCTTTTCCTTAGCAGCTCAGAATGGTTGGAAAGTCCATCAGATGGATGTAAAAACTGCTTTCCTGAATGAAGATCTAAAGGATAATGTTTTTATGTCCCAACCAGAAGGATTCGTTGTGGAGTGCCAAGAAAACATAGTATGCAAGCTTATACAATCCTTGTATGGCCTCAAATAAGCACTGCGAGCCTGGTATGAGAAGTTAACTGAGCATCTTCTGAAACTTAACTTCAAACATTATGATCTTGATGATGCAACTTTGTTTGTCAAGTAAGTTGGCAAAACAATTGTATATCTAGTGGTGTATGAAGATGATCTTTTGATGAGAGGGAACAATGAGAGTTATATTGCATCCATAAAGAAGGAATTGAAGAAAGGTTTTGAAATGACTGATTCGGGCTATGTTCACTACTATCTTGGTATTTAAGTGACTCAACATCCTAAATTTATACTCCTCTCTCAGAAGAAGTACATTGGAGATCTATTAAACAGGTTTGGCATGGCTGAGTGCAATCCTTTGACCACTCCAATTGAACAAAACTTGAAGCTCACATCCATTGAAGGGAAAGAATTTGAGGATGCAACGAAGTATATACAGCTTGTAGGAAGTGTCATCTACCTGACTACCAGACCAGACATCTCATTTGCTGTTGGAATCCTCATTAGGTTTATGCAAAAACCTTGTGAAGGACATTGGTCTGCTGCAAAAAGAGTTCTAAGGTACTTGAAAGGAACTCAAGACTTTGGACTCAAATATACACAGGTGGGCAACTTCAGCTTGATTGGATACTTTGATTCAAACTTTGATGGAGACAAAGAAATCAAGGTATCTACTTCAGGTTATACTATGAGTCTTGGATCAGGACATGTCTCTTGGGGATCACACAAACAATCAGTTCCAGCAGATTCCACAACTGAGGCAGAATATGTGGCAGCAGTTGAAGCGACAAAGGAAATTGTGTGGCTCAGGAAAATCTTGGAAGATTTGCAAATGAAACAAATGCATTCAACTCCACTCATGATCGATAACACTTCTGCAATAAAGTTGGCCAAGAACCCAAAGTTCCATGATTGAACGAAGCACATCAATACAAAATACCATTTGATTCGACATCATGTTGAGGCCAAAACAATCCATCTACGTCATTGTTCCACGAATGAGCAAATTACAAACATCTTTACCAAAGCGCTTGGAAGAGAAAAGTTTCAAAAATTCAGAATGATGCTTGGACTCACAAACATCCCTTCAGATTAGGGGGGGGGGAATGTTGACACCTAATCCTAAGGGATTGGGCGAAATTGTACGATAATGTAAATGGGAAATAAGGAAGTTGAAGAGACACTGGGAAATGAATCCCAAGAGTCTCACCTCCATGTATATATTCATAGGCATCCTTAATCAATTCAATTCAATCTTTTTGGTGGAGTCACCTCCTGCCCTGACACTGGAGCCTCTCACTTTCTTGAGAAAATCACTCTCTCAACAATAACATGGTAATTGTGTCTTCATCCTCTCCCATAGTTTCTCTTTATATAGTTTCTCCATGGGGAAAATCCCTAATCTCCAAAGTGATTGAGGGTTGGGATTAATTCCTAGCTTTCTTTGATCAACGATGGAGATTAGATCGAAGTCATGTAAATAATTCAATATTTATTCTTAGAAAAAAACATTAGCCTAAGATCAACATTAATTAAGCAATTAATCAATGTACTTTTTTCTAAGTTAAATGTTGGGAAGGAGATCATATTAGTTGCAACTCTAGAACAACCACTTAAAGAGGACTTCTTCTCCTGTCTGCAAGACTCTAGCCTATGCTAAAGAGATTTCACAACTACAAAGTCAGCACTCCCTCCTAGGGAGGAAAGGATTCTCCACCACCCTTGGCTTGTCTCTATAGAAGACAAACTTCCCTTATAATACACAAACTTGTCTCTATAAAATCATTTCTATTACTGTTTTTCTCTCAAATAGCCAATAGCAAGGGCATGCGAGAGTACTTCTCGTTGCTACCAAATTTCAACACTCCCTCTTAGCGAGGGCACTTCCATTTCCTCGAAGTCTCTGTTTGCTACACTAGAACACAACCCTCTTTCACAATTGCTCTTTAACACTTATCATAAGCTTCTTTCATCATTGAAGCAAAAGTCGCTGTAAGAGTTGAACCCTTCTTAGAAGTTACCTTGCTACTAGATGCCTCTCGCTTCTCCTTATCTTGTATGGCCTTCAAGTCAGATCATGATACATTCTTGTCAATTTTGGAACTCCTTTCTAATGTTATCAGAACCGAACTGATCATCGAATCGAAAAACCTTGTGGATCGGGAACCAGACCAGAATCAGAAAAAAAATCAGAAAAAAAAACTGGTTTACCAAAAACACATAAAATATTCATATTTTAAAGAAAAAACAGATATATTCATGTGCATCCATATGAATCCAAACCATTTATAAACATGCAAAAATTCTCATTTATATAGCAAGTAATAGTGCAAATAACAAAAATAGCACTTAGAGCAAAACATCGCTTTAACCAAAAATACAAACATCAAGAAGCAGACTCTAAAAGGCCTTTATATTCCAAAATAACATGAGAGATCATAATATTATACTACAACCTACAATACTACAAGCTACAACTACAACAAATCAATGATCAAATCATCAATCATCATCAAAATTATCATTCGATTCTTGATCATCCTCCTCATCCTCATTTGAAGAATGAGTAGCATCCAAGTCTGCAATGGGATTGTGGTTTGATTCCCTTGGCCTTGAAGCTGCTACTCGTGCTTTTGATATATCTGCCTCTGTATCCTGTGGAGGTGGGTCCAATTCCAACCAACAAAAGGTCTTCATTGTCAAATGTTGGTGCTTGACTCTCCACAACCCATTTTGATGTTGGATCAAAGTAACCCAAGACAATGTTTCTTGATTCAGGGGTTTTATTCAACATTTGGTTGTGCGACGCGCCTCAACCTAAGGTTGTACTGGACAAAAACCAACTCCAAAAACCATTGAAGAAAACCCAAAGATCTCTGGGAAAAAAAATCTTTGAAGTAGCTTGAAAATCTGCCAACCCAACAACTCTCCAAGACTCCAATAAGCTCTTCAAATCTGCAAAAAATCTCCCTTAGAACAACCCTGCAAAAAATTCTCTGAATTCTCCTCATTGAACTCGGCTCAAGAATTGCAAGAGACTCAAATGAGTAGTGTGAGTGAAATAGAGGGGGTGGGGGTGTTTAAATAGATTTAGAAGAAACTTAAAAATAAATAAAAAAAACATTTTTTTTATGCCCAAGCCATGCGGTCGCGGGCCTTGTCGACCGACAGAACCGATCTCTGAACTGGTTTGGACTGATTCAAACAAGTTTTGCCCCCAAATAGGTCGGATCCACTGATTCCGACAACACTGCTCCTTTCTTCCATCTAAAGACACACTCTTCTGGTGTTGTTGACTCTCTCTCTGAATCTGTCAACTCTTGCTTGGATTCCTTATTTTCTTCTCCATGATGTACTATATCTTCTAGAGATACGAAGAAATTTATTGTCACTTGTGCACATTGGTCAGTAAGGCATTCACACCTTTGATGGCAAATTAAAAATAAGGAAGGCTTTCAACAACATCGTTGTTAATGACTAGAGTGGAGGATGTAAGATTATCAAAGTTGAAGTGATATATACTCATGCACACAATTTTGCATATCTGTCTCATCATGATGAAGATATATTGCCATCTAGTCTTTTATGGCATGTAAGATTTGGAAATGTTGATTATAAGAGCCTTTGCTTGTTGAAAAAGAATCGTGTTTTTGGTTTGCCTACTATTCCTGGGAAACTGAAGCAATGTGATTCTTATATCCTTCTAAAGTACATCAAACAACCCTTTCATGATTCGACATCCAGAGTATGTAGAAACTTGGATTGATACATTTCGATTTTTGTGGCCCCATGCCTATTCCATTTGCTAGCCAACAATAAATATGTGATAACTTTTATTGATGATTACACTAGGATGTGGTTGGTGTAATTGTTGAAAAATAAAGCTTAAGATTTTGAATCTTTTTGAAATTTTCATGTGTGGACTGGCTCTCTTCATACTGATAATGCCAGAGAATATATGTCTAGTGAATTTGAAAATTCTTTGTCAAGATGGGATTCAACATCAAACCATTGTTCCATACAATCCTCATCAAAATTGTGTAGATGAAAGAATGAACATGACTATCTTGAATATGGTTTGCTCTATGATGTTTTTCAAAAAAATGTAAAGTTAAGGTTTTGCATTGCTGTAGTTCTATGTGTCAGTGTAGTATATGTGAAAAATAGGTGTCCATCTCATCCTCTTAAGAATAAGACTCCTTACAAAATGTGTCATGGCTAGTGTTATCAAAATCGGATCGAAATCGGTGGAACCAGTTGGTTCGACCTTTTTTGGCCCAAAACTTGTCCGAACTGGAATCGGCCAGTTCAGGATTGATTCCATGTAGTTTGTACCTATAATTTTTTATTTTTATTTTTTTATTTATTTTTTTAATTTTATTTATTTATTTTTAATTTTTATTTATATATTTTATTTGATTTTAAATTTTCAGTTGGCTGGACCACTTCTAATTCTCCCCTAGGCTAGCCTAATATTCAAGTCTATGGCCCTCAGCCTAATAATCAAGCCTATGGCCCTAATATTGCTATGCAATTTGGTAATGTTAAATTTTTAATGTAAAAGTGACATTCTCCTTTATCTTTCATTTTCATCCTTTTACTTCAATTTTTAACATGATCATGAAATGACTCATAATGTTCGAGTGTGATTCCAACCTCATTGGATAGCCTATGGCCCTAGTATCGCTATGTAATTCATAGTAATGTTCAATTTTTAAAGTAAAAGTGACATTCTCCTTTATCTTTCATTTTCATCCTTTTACTTAAATTTTTAACACGACCATGAAATGACTCATGATGTTTGAGAGTGGTTCCAACCTCATTGGATTTCATATGGATAAAGTAGAATTTTAGATTTCACTCAAAATGCAACAATTTTTCAGGATTTCGAGATGGGGGGATTGCAACGTTTCCATTGGATTTTGTCATGTACGAGGGTATGGAACTAGTATTTAATAAAGAGCACCAACCCCTCCATGTACTTTGATGTTAGTGGCATTGGTTGTCGAACTCTATCATGACTACTAAAAATGTACCCATCACTCAAACAAACATGACACGCTATGTTTTTTCTATCTTTTTTTAATGCCTAAATGGGTATATTGATGACAAAGACCACAATATAGGCAATGGTTTTGATGATATGTAGGCATTTGTTATATCATGATTTATTTTTGGATGTTAGAGGCTATTTAGAGCCTATTTGTTGGTGTATTTTCAGTTTAGAGATGGATTTCACTCTATGCTATTTTGTTTCCGGTTTTTTATCGGTTCTCGGTCCACAAGTTTTTTGGTTTGATCACCGGTTCGGTTCTGATAACATTGGTCATGGCCGCATTCCTTTGATAAGCCATCTAGGGGTCTTTGGTTCCACTTGATATGCCTTGATTCCAAATGTGCAAAGAAACAATCTTGGTGTAAGGGGTTGGAAGTGTATTTTCTTCGGGTATTCAAATATATACCACCAAGGCATATTGTCTTTAAAATGATGTATACAAGGAAGTTTATTCTTTCAAGAGATGTAAATTTTCTTGAATTTTCCAAGACTGGCAATATTGTTGAGCAACAACTTGATCATTTGGTTAGGTTTAGTCATGTAAAGATATATCATGAATTTGAAAATGAAAATTCACATCTTGAATGGGTGATTCCTATCTTGGATCATTGTTCAAAATCTCCTTTTCAAGCACATTTTCAGGCTCTGTTTTAAAAGTCGGCCGTTTCGACTCCGACCAGGCCTGGTCGACCGAGCCATTAGGCTGGCCGGTCCGACTAGGTACAAAAATAGCCAGGTTGGCCGGTTTTGTCTTAGAGCTCGTGCATTGTGCTCGCTGGCGGAGCCCGGGCTGGCAGGATTAACTCGACGAGCCAAATACAATCAGCCGTGGAGCCCAAAAATCGGATTTTGTGGACTTGAAACCGGATTTTATTTATTTGTTAGGTTTGTTTGAGGTTTTTACGAAGAGTTGCCAGGTTGGTTTTGGGCGACTTCATGGTAATGTTAAATTCTTAAAGTAAAATTTTTAACATTACCATGAAATGACTCAGGATGTTTGAGAGTGGTTCCAACCTCATTTGATTTCATATGGAGAAAGTAGAATTTTAGATCTCATTCAAAATCCAGCAGACTTATCAGTTTTTCAGGATTTCAAGATTGGGTTATTGCAATGTTTCCATCAAAATTTGTCATGTATTAGGGTATGGAACTCGTATTTAATCAAGAGCACCAATCCCTCTATGTACCTTGATGACATGATGTTAGTGACAATGACCAAGAACAATATGTGATCATAAAAGCATGAGATACAATATAGGGTTTTAATACACTAATGGAGGATGGAATTCAAAACATCATCCTCATCTAAATACCCTAGAATCCACAAACCCTAAAATTAGGGTTTCATATGTGAGCTAGGGTTTTCCATGAGCCATCTAGGGTTCTTATTCAAATTAAACCCTCCATCAAAAGAGCCTTAAAACAAATAAAAATAAATAAATGCATTACACATACTATGAGAGAGACCATACCTCTCATTTTACGTTCATACAAGTTGCTACAGGGATTTGCTTCAAAGTGCCTTGCACTTCTTCTGTTTGTCAGACTTTCAAGGGCACTATCATCTTTATCCAAAGGTGCTAACATAGAGGAGCTACATACTTTTCTTAGATGAACTTCCTTTGCTTCAGCTGCTAGACAAAAATAGAATCACATGAAGGGTTGCCACTAAACCTTCTTAAAATCACATCAGATGCTAGATAATGAGCAACTTAGTCAACAATATCACATCATGGAGGGCTTTTACTATTCTTCAAAAATCATTTTCAAATTGATGTCTAAAGAGACCATCCCTTCTCATAACTGCATTTTGTATTTTCATTGACTTCAAGGCACCTTTTATGAATGCTTCAAAGACATAAATATATATTAATTATTGATTTACAAGTCGGCTTCGATGGAACTAGCTTATAATACTTGTGTGTGTGTGTGAGAGAGAGATTGTAACAGTGATAAGGACTTAGCCTCTTCTTCTATACACAAAATAGGGTTCCTTGATTTTACTGATATAGATCACAAAGGATGCCCGCTAATTGTCTTTTTAAGGCTACAATTCATACCTTGCAAACGTATATATACAAGATCTTGGCTTCCTTAAATTATGGAGGGCCTTAGAACTGTCCTTTATAATGATGTGCCTATAATTCTAGGACAAGTCCTCCTCACGATCATTGATAGGATACCACCCTTCTTGTTGTAAATGAAGTCACCTTTTAAGTCCTCATAGTCCAGTGACCACAATGTCAAATGCCGAATTTTTCTTTAGATTAGGGGATTTAACTTTCTCCGGAACAATGAGAATAACAAATTCATAACAAGGATGCACTGTCAAGAGAAACAGAAGAAAAATACCCTTCAATTCTACTTGAGCAAAGAAGTCCTCCATAATTGCTTCAAACGAGGGGCAGAAATACCTTGTTTATACTTAAAATCAAGCCTTCAAAGTAATGTACAAAGATGCCGTGAATTGATCCACGTTAAATTCTCAACGTAGATAGGGAACTTAATAACTCGGTCTGAAGGCTATTGTGGCTCAATTGCAAATGCTTTCTTATTTGAAGAAAAACACAATGAAACCCTCTTCAATCAGGTCATAGAACTTAACACTGTAGGTTTAATCCACGGTTCTTTATATGCTTTGAATTACCACAGGCCTTCTAGAGGGTTGATGTCTTGTCGAAAGGAGTCACCCGTGACAATGGTTATGTTTTTTGTTTTGATCTCTATATCATCATCCTGTATTGGACAGTGCACTAGGTGCAATTTTGATATAATGGATATATTCATGAGCCTACTTTGATCATATGTTGTCTTTTGTGACTTATCTATATTGTAATGCTTTGTGTTGGGAAACATGAATAAAAATCTTTAAATTTTGTGTTTTTGTATAAAAAAAATAATATTTAATGTATTTTTTCCCTAAACCGAGTCATTGAAATCGAGTCGACCGAGTCATTACCGATTCAGAGTCATTATCGAGTCATTACCTCGGCCTGGTAGCTGACTGATTCCGTTTTTTAAAACATTGTTTTCAAGTTCACTAAAATATCAAAGTTATGTATTTTCCCAATTTTGCCCATATGCAATTATTTGGGTTTCATGTTATAATCTATATTGTTTCAAGAGACCGAGTTTCTTTCATCCACGTGAGAAATATTGCTGCAACTAGAATAACCAGTTGTGGTTTTGGGATGAAGTTCCAACCCCATCTTAAGGCCTTCCAACAGTGTTATTCCCATGCAATTTAGTTATTTGGTGCCACGAGGTTCCATTGTGGGGTTCACATGGAGTCCATCCATCGATAGCCATTTTCCTTTGGAAAGGTTCCAAGCACGAAATTCATATGATATCGGGGAAAACCCGTAAAACTCAAAATTCATGTTTTACCCGAGTTCCGCTGGCACTTTTTTCAGTTAACGAGATATAGTGACGGGGAAAAGGTCGTCAAACACTGTATGTTACACCGACTTATAGTCTTCCATAGTCAAGGTTCCACCACTGCAAGGTTCGGCCTTGGCCTCAGTGTTTTGCGACTAATTGTTTGGTATTTCGTTTTGGGGAAATTTCAATATCCTATGCCCACTACCATTAATTGACGAGAGAATAGCGATAAAACCTTTACCGTCATTTACCATTCCAACTACGAAACTACCTCTATATTGGAGTTTTGTTGAAGTTTATGGAAGCTTCAATATCTAATATAGCTTGGCTTTCAATATCATATAAAGATTATATTTTGTCATTTCCCCAATCTGTTATTCGTCAATATCCCAAGGGATTGACCCTTCAATGTTGTTAATCATCGAGGAAGCAATCCACCTGTTAATGTCCCGGCATGCCAGACCAATGTTGATGTTCCAGCACGCCAGCCCAATATAAACGGAATTGTAGAACCCTCGGTTCACTGATGTGCGATATGCAAAAGCACCTAGGCATGGAGCCCAATCCCGTGCGCTTTGTTGTGTTGGTCCCTAGGCGCTCAGAGTTTCTCAAATTTTGGTTTTATCATGTGGTAGTAGTGTTGGTGTTCAACAGTAAGTTGCAAGTATAACACTTCGTTCATATAGTGTTAAGTTATAAATTATAATGCTTGGTGCTAAGTTTATAGAACTTGGCCAATTAACGACAATTTACAAGGTGTTAGAATTTGGAGTTGAACTCTGACCAATTAAAGCTAGGGAACGTTGACAACCAAGAGAATTTGAGGCCAGAAGTACGTTAGTGGAAGTTGTGTTTGGATGCACCTAGCATCACCTATTTTCCCACAAATCTTCCAGCATTTTCCTAAGACACAATTTCTTTGGTTGCTTTTGCATCTACCACATATTCTGCCATTGTTGTGGAATCTGCTTGGAGTGAATATTTGTGTGACATCCAATACTCATGAGATAGCCTGAAGTCAACACTCTATTTTTTATCTCGATCAAAATCTGAATCAAAATATCTGATCAAACTGAAGTTCAAAGTCTTGAGTTCCTTTCAAGTATTTCAAAACTCTTTCTGCAACAAACCAATGTCTTTCAAAAGGATTTTGCATAAACTTGGAAAGAATCTCAACAACAAATGAAAATTCTAGTTTGGTAGTGGTGAGGTAGATAAGACTTCCCACACATTGTTTGTACTTGGTTGCACCCTCAAATTCAATTCCTTCTTCAGATGTGAGCTTCAATTTTTTTTCTATCGAAGTAGATAGAGGGTTACATTCAACCATGCAAAACATGTTCAAGAAATCTCCATTGTGCTTCTTTTGGGAAAAGAATATGTAATTTAGATGTGGAATCACTTCAATGCCCAAGTAGTAGTGAAGATGCCCCAAACTTGTCGTCTCAAAGCCCTTCGTCAACTCTTTCTTATGGGTCCAATATAGTTCTCATTATTCCATGTCATCAACATACATTACGAAGATATACAACAATTTTGCCAGCTTTCTTGACAAAGTTGCATTAAAGTGCTTGAAATTCAATTTCAAAATATGTTCAATTACCTTTTAATACCAAGCTTGTAGTGCTTGTTTCAGGCCATATAAGGATTTAATGATTTGAATACATTTCACTCTTGTCCCTTCCCAACAAAACCTTCTAGTTGAAACACAATTACATTCTCTTTCAAGTCTACATTCACAAAAGCAATTTTCACATCCATTTGAAGGACTTTCCAGCCATTTTGCCAAGGCAAGAAGAATTTGGATGGTGGCCCATTTTGTTGTGGGGGAAAATGTTTCCTATTAATAAAGCATGCCACATTCAGTTTCAATCTTCTCAATTTCTCTTTTTAATGGTCACTATAGCTAGAAACCCTGAATTCTTAGACTTCTGTGCTTTATCCTAGAAGTTCTGTTACTCGGATTGGGGATAGCTACTTTGTTGTCAGACTGAAGATGTTCATTATGATGCAGTGCACGTTGAAGGTCTGATGACTCAGAGGAGAAACAACTGGAATGATTGTGCCCATCCGTATTCCCAGTTCTCCAGGTTTTGCTTGTGAAAGAAATGAAGGAAAACCCAAATCCAGGCCTGTGATGGACACCATAAGCATCTCCCCTAAGGTTCCAGCATGAGGATGTCAACAATCCAGCAGATTAAAGTCCAATGAAAGGAGCCTGGATCCCTGAGTTTGCAATCTCTCCCAACCAAAGCAAATTCCTGAATGAGATGAGCCAGGAAGAAGTCCATAATTATCCCAAAAGGCCGAAACAGTTTAGTAATTTACTGACTTTATGTTTCTGCTGCACCATGATGAAGAGAGTGTGTGAGAGTACAGGAGCACTGAGGAATGTTGACGCTTGTCTCCTTGGATTGAATGTTTGTACGCCTCCCTTAATCTGCACTCTTGTTTCGTGATTTTGGGATCGAAAATGATCCCCCCTTGCCCCCCCACACCTGCCACCCCTTTTGAATATCAGATTATCAAACCTTTTTTTATGTGCTATTGAAAATTATATAACAATAGATGCAATATATTATGAATTAGTAGTCATGATTTGTTAAATAGATGTGAATATCCTACATATTATATGGAGTAATAATATTCCATTAATTAAGTCTGGAATGTTATTTAAGATTTACTGAATGTTTTTTTTTTAATCTATTGGAACACATTGAAACAGTTAGATAATGTTCATCTTCTTTAATGTTTGGAATTAGGATCTTGTGCTTTTTTGTCCTCACATTTTCATCTTTCCTAAGAGTTCACTTTTATAACTCTCATCCTACTTCACCGTAATAATTTAGTCATTTGTTATTGTTGAGCTCGGATGGGCAATTGGAGTTATTAGTTCCATTAGGCATTCATTTTAACGAAGTTGAAAGCTAATGAAGAAAAACACATTTTATTATTGTTGATATGGGCTAGGAAATTGGAGTTATTAGTTCCATTAGGCATTCAATTGTACTAAGTTGACAGCTATTTATTTCTTCGACAAAATGGCTTATCTAATCAGCTGGACGAATGCATTTTATTTTTTAAGCAGTTGGACTATAGCACATAGGAGGAGGATGACGAGCTAGAAGATCAAACTTGGAAAGAACTCATATGTCCATGAATGAAGATGCATTACCTGCCAAGATAGTTGTAGAGGAAAAAAGGGGGTTATTGTGTGCATTCCTTGCAAAGATAGTTGGAGAGGTAATTTGGGGTGATTGTGTACATTTCTTTGGCAATAAAATTTTAACTTGAAGCAATTTCACAGTGCTAACTATTAGATTTTTTGCATCAAGCAAAGCACCTTTTAAATGTCCTTGTATTATGGGATATGCTAATTTGAACAATCACATAGGTGAGAAAAATCTTAGCAAACAGTGCACTCGTATGTTGTGCTTCGGAAGTGTAATAACAAAAAAGGAAAAGCAATGGTGCGAGCCACACTTATGTGGTATGGTTACTACAATCTTTTTGGAAGAAATCCACTTCTCCTTGCTATGGAAGTTTGGATTTTTACTACAATCGTTGCAATACAGTCAGTCTTGAGGTCACTTTGGTTTTATGTGTGGAGGTGCCCTTTTAATTTGTCCGGAGTTTCATCATTTTGTTGCCTTGAGGTCACTTGATTTGTTTTATGCGTGGAGGTTCCCTTTTAGTTAGTCCGGACTTTCATCATTTCGTTCCCTTCAACTGAATTCTCCAAGCCAATAGTTCATTAGGTTATAATCTGCCATTTACACTATTATTTTCCAACAAATTGTCGGCTATTCATTGCCAATGATATAAAGCATCCTCATGCAAATTAGGCAGTGTTTTGACTGGACCCATATCCTGCTTTTCAATTGAAACTCAAGTTTTCTAGCTGTTTTAGTATATATATCTCAGTTATAATGGAAAAATGCAACTTTGCTTATTAGCTATTTTAATCAGGAACATAACTATCCACAATAAAGGTGGAAGTACATCTTTGTTGGTTTTTGATTCAAATGACTTTTCTTGTGAAGACCGGATACTATTGTTTTGGCTTCCATAACAATAGAGAAAATAAATTTAATAGAGTTCGTAACAAGTAGTGTGTGTCAATCAACAAGGTGATGCATCTATTGGATGAACCCTAAGCATTGCTCTCTCTTACTACATGCTATAATCACTCATCCCTTTCTACATAGAGAATTGGAATTTGAATTTTACTTTTCTATCATTGTTTACATTTGGTCTTTCCAAGCTACAATTGAAAATCTCAATGATTACAATTTACAGGTATTTCAGTATCAAAGTTCCACATGCTAGATTCATTGTTTTGAAAATAACATATAGACCCAATTACTACCATAAAAAAACTACAGCTCAAACTCTCTTATTTCCACTGACAAATTACAATTCGACTCTCTTATTTCTACCGACATTTATAAATTTAAAATTGGACCAGAGGCACATAATTCAATTGCGTATGATAAAAATTTAAAATTAATCAAATTGCATATGATAACACTAAAAGTTTTCGCAAAATGGCATTGTTTCATTTTTGCTTTGTAAACAAGGGTGTTACAGTATTATGACTTCATGTGTGTGGGATGTTACTTTATAGTTCTCAATACTAACCTTAATAGTTATGCATAAAGTGGCATGTTTTTCAATGTAACAAAACTGCAAATCATGACAAAATATTCTCCTTCTGAAGAATACAAGATGTAACATTATTTATTGTACTCACTAAATAAATACAAATATAGGGAAAACATAATGTTTTAGTACAGAACACAATAAACATGAATGATTCCCAGCAACGGAACCCAGATGACGATATACCTATGCCAGGGGCGACTGACAGGCAATATAAATAGAAAAAACATTTATACGCTGCCTCTACAAACATGCAAATGCAGTAACAGAGTTCTTGTTTTAATGCATGTAATAAACTATACAAATTACAATTGGATATTGATAATTCCTCTTCTCGTGAACATGAGCAACGTTATGGAATGAACAAATGCAGTTAACTACACTACCAAATGTATTGCTTTACTTTCTAAATGCATTCAGTAAGGTTCCCTTGTTTCATATGAAGAGGAGGGGTATTAATGCGTAATGAAATCCCAATTTAACTTGGAATGCCACATAGATATGTTAATATAAGGTAATTGCTATCACACCAATTCAAGCATTTGCATCCCAAAGCCCACCATTTGGATTGGTAAAATTTTGTTGTGGATGCATGTTTAACAATGGTTATGCATGCAACATTATTGATGGGACATCTGATAGACAATCAGATATGGATATACCATAGGTAAAGCATATAGTACAAGAATTTATGCAGAGGTTTCTAGCAGTCCTGTTAGTGAACTTGAATATATACTTTTCATGATAAATATTCCTTAGTGCAAGAGATACTTTCTGGATTCAATATATAACAAAATGCATTACAAATAAATTCGTTTAATCTCTAAAGTGCAAATATTACGGAGCAGTTCAGTTTTTGTTTGTTTGCCAAAACATTATTTAAAATTCATGTATTAGACTTACTTATGATATTCTATTCAACTATTTTAGTTATCATACGTATAGATAGTAGGGCAACTGTTTAATAAAAAACTTACAATTTACTATTAAAATTTGTATGTCTTTTTAGCAAATATTATCAAATTAATCATATTTGTGTAAAAAATAGGTGAGCTTTTAATAAATTTGGTGAATATATATATATTTCAAAGAATGGCTTAAAAGATAGTTAACTGGTGAAATTCACCCCCTCCCAGCCCCAAAAAATACCTTGAAATACTTATTGGTTATTGCCTCTATTATTAATGAATTTTATGGTGTAAGTTTATTACCCTATATATGGAGCTTAGCCACAAGGAAATACCTATTGGTTATTGCCTCTATTATTAATGAATTTTATGGTGTAAGTTTATTACCCTATATATGGAGCTTAGCCATAAGGAAATACCTTGAAATACCTATTGGTTATTGCCTATCATTAATGAATTTTATGGAGTAAGTTTATTACCCTATATATGGAGCTTAGCCACAAGGAAATACCTTGGTTACCTATTGTTTACCTATTGGTTATTGCCTCTATTGTTAATGAATTTTATGGTGTAAGTTTATTACCCTATATAGATGGAGCTTAGCCACTGGGTTCCATTATTTTTGCCTGATTTTGTATTTAGATTGATTTGAGAATAGATCATTATGACTTGATTTGAACTAAAAGGACAATTATTGGATTTGAAGTAGATAACTTCAATGTTATATATATATATATACATAAGAAACTGGATGATGATGTTTATATGAGGCGGCATGACTTTTTGATAGTTTTTTTTTTTTTTTTTTTTTTTAAATTTTAAATTAAACACTAATTAATTTTATACATAACATTGCCTTCCACTAAAAAAAATGCTTTGTCTTCAAAGCATTGGTAACAAAAGGATGTTGTTGATGAAATGTTTGTCTCCTAAGAAGCTTCTTCTTCTTGTAGGTTCTTCCATTTAATAAGATATTCTTTAATTATTCGTGATCACAATTTTTTTTCTTGGTGGTGATGATTCTTTTTGGTACTAAAACGATCTTCCGCATTTAATATCGGAAGTGGGAAGTGTTGTCTGTTCTGCTTGGTGTTTTCCTAGTGTTTTTTTAAGGCAAGATACATGGAAAATGTTGTGAATGTGACTTTTATTAGAAAGGCTTGAGTTGTATGCTACTAGGCCGATTTTATGTTACTTTGATATGACTTGTAGAACTTTGGTGCCAATTTGTTTTTCCTTTATGCTTTAGTGATAATTTCTTGTAAGGTTGCAATTTAACAAATAACCATTCTCTAATTTTAAATTCTCTTATTGTTTTGTGTTGGTCGACTTGCTGCTTTATACAATTTCTTGCAATATTTAGATTTTTTTTAGTGCTTGAAAGACTTTTGGGTTTTTTCTAATTGATCTTTATCTGTTGCAAACTTTGTCTTGATAATGATGAATGTTTTCTATTTAGAAGATTCATAATCATAAAGAGCTTGAAATGGGGTCGTTTTTGTTGAAGCGTGATAAGTAGAATTGCACTACCATTATGCGAGATGTTTCATTGAGCCCACTTATTTTGTTTGTTTGTTTGTTGCATAACAACGAAGGTAAGCTTTTGTACATTTATTGACAATTTTTGTTTGACCATTTGTTTGAGGATGATAACTTGAACTGGTGTTGAGTATGTTCTAATCCGTTTGAAAAATTCATTCCAGAAATTATCTTTAAATTTGGCGTTTCTATTGCTAACGACGACTTTGGGAAATCCATGTAATTTGTAGACATTTTTGCAAGATATATCTGCGATTTGTTTTGTTGAGTTTGATTTCTTGGTGAACTTGTTGACTACTAAGAGGATTGTCTTTTCTATCTGACATGGGTAGCCCTTCAATAAAGTCCATAAATATTTGTTCTCATTTTTGGTTTGGAATATTTAAGGGATGGAACAATCCGGGGCTCATAATGTTTTAATTTTTATTTTTTTGACATCGATCACACTTTGCTACATATTTTTTTGAATATCATTTTTCATTCCCTTTCGGAAAAATGATTGGTGTGCATTATAGTAGGTTTTAAAGAATCTTACATGTCCTGTTGATAATGGATCATGGGATTCCTTGGGATGTTTGGACCTAAATTTAGAGTTTGGATTTAGGTAAAATTTTCATTTATACCAAAGAATATTGTTTTTTTTTTCATTCAAAATTTGAATTATTAGCAGGATTATCGATTATAGCACATGTTTCTCGGATTTTTGTATACTTCAAATTTCATTAAGCCATTCTGGGACTACAATCGAAATTGCAATCAATGATGTCTCTTCATCTTTTCTAGATAGAGCATTTGCTACTACATTGTATTTTCCTTGTGTAATATCTCTATGTTGAAAGTGACAATTTTTTCAATCAATTTTTGCCGTTTTGTAGAAAATGTTTTCTACTAGAGAAGGTGTTGAAGACTATTATGATATGTTCATATTAGCTTCCTAGAAGATATTGTCTGCATTTGGCTAATGAATACATAATGCTGAGCATTGCTTTGTTGTATGTAGATTTTAGACATTCCATTTTATTGAGCTTTCTGCTTTCAAATGCTATTAGATGATCATCTCGCATCAACATTGCTCTTATCCTAGAACCCGAGGCATCACATTTAATTACAAAAAGCTTTGAAAATCTCGTAGTTGATAATACAAGTGCATTGGACATGATTTCCAAGGTTTCGAAACACTTTTGTGCTTATCATCCTATTGGAATGAGTTCTTCTTTAAAATGTTTGTTGGGGGTATTGTTACATGAGCATACGTTCAAATAAACCTTGGATAGTATCTACTAAACCCTAAGAATCCTCTTAATTTAGAGATGTTAGTTGGTTTAGGCCATTCTTTTATTGTATCGATCTTATTAAGATCTACTTTTATTCCTTTGAATATTATTTGTATGAAGTACTCTACCTTTTCTTTTCTAAAAGTGCATTTGGACATCTTTGCATAAAACTAATGTTCTTCTAATGTAGTGAGAACTTTTTCCAAATGTTATAGATGTTCCCAAAGAAATTAGCACAATTTTTTTAAAGTATGATCATAATACCTCATTCATCATTGCCTGAAAGGTTGCTGAAGCATTAGTTAGCCTAAATAAATTACTTTAAACTCGTAATGACCTTCATGAGTTCAAAAGGTGTTCTTCGCAATACTTTCTAATCTTATTTTGATTTTGTATATCTAGATCTCAAGTCGAATTTTGAAAAACATTTGGCTCCATGAAGTTCATTTAACATTTCGTTTATGAAGGGAATAAGGAACTCATTCTTAATTGTTATCTTGTTCAATCCTCTATAATCTACGTATAGTCTAAACGATCCATCCTTCTTTTAGACTAGAACCATCAAAGTAGTTTAAGGGTTTCTACTTTTGTGATGATACCACATTTTAGAGATATTGGACTAATTTTTTGATTTCAGTCTTTTGATGATGTGGATATCTATATGATTTGATATTGATGGGGTTTGATCTTGACTTGACTTCGATTGTGTGCTCAATTTATTTTTCAGGAGATATCTTCAATGGACGGTTTTGGAATATTTTGTTGTGTTTTTGAATTCTTTGCTAATAAACTTCGAATCCAACATTTCCATTTCATGACATTGCACTACACACACTGGTGCTATTTTTCAGATTAGCTTCATCATCGAGTAGGATGATACAATTTGATTTTTAGGTGGTTGAAAACCGCATAGTTTATATTTTTTCCCTTCCCATCTAAACTTTATAAATTGCTTTTGATGGTTGGCTTACGTGTCTAAGGTTTGTAGCCATTAGATACCTAGGACCATATCCACTTCCCCAAGCAGTACAATGTAGAATGGGGATCCTAGATTGGAGTCTTAAATCTGTGATTTGATCTTATGGCATTTTCTTACTTTTTCGATTTTCTTTCCCTGCCAGCATCACTTTCATACTAGGCATTGGATATGTGAAAATGTTGAACTTTTTCGCAAGATTTGAGTCCAAAAAATGGTGAGTGTTCCTGTATCTATAAGAACCTTTACATTTCTCTTTTTGGTATGTCCATTTAATTTTAAGGTCCAGGGTTAAACTATTCCTGTCATGAATGATAATGATGCTTGTAGAATATTTTCGTCATTTGGTTCTAGAGAAAATGGTTGAGAATTCTCAACTTCTTCTATGTTTGATTCTTCATTAGGTAAATCATTGGTTGTTTCACATTTATATTAGTTCTTGGTATCATTTCCATTAATATATTCATGTATGGGATCTTATTTTTCTCTACAATGTTTGCATTTATTCTTTGCACCTCTGTATTAGATTTTCCTCTTTCGCGTAGATTTGGTGGAACATGCCTTGTATTTTTCATGTGAAAAAATTGGGGGGCAACCTTTTTCTTGAATATACTTTTTCAATCTTTGGCAATGGTATTCTTTCAATTTTCTTTTTTGTAGCTTTGGCTTTCTGTCTTGCTTTTTCTAGATCTAATGTCATATGATACTAGATGAAGAAACTGAATGATGATGTTTACAATGGGAGGGGCCCTGGCTTAAATGCAACCTTGGGTGCCTTTACATGAGCCTTTTTTTTCCTAAATTAAACATTAATCAATTTTATACTTAAGATGATTACAAACATATTTCATTCTCTTGCAAATTTTGTTTTGAGCAAGGGTTTATGGGGGCTTTTTGGTAAAAGGCAAATGCTTCACAATGTTCAAAGCAAAGGAATATCAAACCCATGTGGTGGAAAAATTTAATGAGGGATCACCATTGGGTCTATAGGGACTTCTGCAAGTTGCCATTTTCAATTAACTTCCCACACTATTTTGGAGTGATATAGAGGTTGGGATAGTTATGGTTCATGGGTCAGCCCCTCTATAAGTAGTCTCCTCCTATGGCCTACTTCTTTTGGAAAGAGAAGAGGAGGCATGATTGATATAACTTAGTTGAGGGAGGCTTGATTCATATAATTCGGGTTGAGGAAAGGGATTAATCCTTTGTACTATCACAAATGATTTTAAGTAGTTTAAAATGTCCAATTTTATCGTGGAAATGTTCAAGGATATGTTGAAATATTAGTGTTAGTTACTCTTCTGATGAAGTGATTCAAAATGGATCTGAATCAAGGTATGTAAGACTCAATTCCTTCACAATTTATCAAGAAATTGGTGAAAATTAACAAATAATGTAAATCGATGCAAATTAAATGTTGAATCAATAAAAAATGAAATGGGAAAAAAATTGATAATTACAAGATTTAAAAAATATAAAGAAAAAAGAATAGGAGAGGAGGAAAGTGGGAAGTGAAGGACCATGGATATTGACCTTCCTTCCCCAACTCCCAATTTCCTCCAATCTCATTCACAAGGGTTCTTTTATGCCTAGAAAGGAGAATGGATATAGAGTAAAAAATGTATCCTAACTAGAAATTGCCAAAATGAAACACTGAACCCCTATTTGACATTGGTTTTCCCTTTTGGAATTTAAGGACAAATATGGTGTCCTTGTGTGCCTTGAATTTCTTTGAGATTTAAATGAGATTGTGCTGTGTATTCATATTTTAGCTTTTTAATTTTTAATGGTTGCTACTCAACAATGAGGGTAAATGAGAGGGATATGTGAACAGACTTGTGAACTTAATTCATTAATGGTTTTCCTTGTTTCAAGGAGAGTATAATAACTCAACCACTACCACCATAGGATGTATTTCTAGGCCCAAGCATCGATTCATGTCATCTTAGAGTTGTTGCACCTTTATAGGAGTTGCTAATTTTAGTTTTATCACTGTTGGGCATATTTTCTCACCCAGATTATATTTCCATGCACTAGGTGTAATTTCATTGTTGGAACAAATCCCTTTCTCCCTAGGTTATAATGTTGATGTTTGGGTGTTTCTATTAACTGCTTGGTGTATCATTTGAATTTTGGACATTTCCATAATTTTTGGGGTGTTTAAAGTACTTGTTGGCTTATTTATTGATTGTTTGAGCATTTAAATTGGCTTTTTTGGATTGCTTCCCACCTACCTAGACAACTTCACACTCCCTTGGAAATTTATTCCATGTTTGGTATACATAATACAATCTCTCCTATTATGTGTTGGCTTGTGGTTTGTTGGCACTAACCTAGAGGTTATAGTGGCAACGATCGACTTTGAACATGGGCCTTTATGGAGGTTTTCTCAACGAGTTATCCATTCTAAAATAAAAATAAAAATAAAAACACATACAATTTCATAACAGTTTATGTATAACCTACATGGGCTACATTAATAATTTGCATCTATGGTAGCTATTTGTGTTGTAGCATGCATAGTTGGGAGTCAAATGAGAATTACTTCAATGGGAAATATCAAATTGTCATATTTTCACTGTATGTTCTCTTAGTTTTGACTTAAGTGGATATTCAATCAATTTTCTTTTGTTATTTCCCATGATGGCTAGCCATGTTACATCTAGCACTTGAGAACTCTCATTTGAGAATGTTGCAACAATGGTAGTTGCAATTATTAGTATGGATTTAAGCCCTACTCTAGGTATCTTGCCACTAGAAATCTTAAGGGGCTTGTATTAGGGTGGAGTTGGAGGGAAATATTGGTCAAAACATATTGGATCCAATATCTCCCCCACAACTTTTATGAGGGTGGGGATTGGGGAACTATTGGGTAGAACATATTGGGCCTAATATATTTGCAACTATAATAATATGCTTTACCCAAAATTTTCCTTGGACCAAAGTAATGTGTTTTCCCAATATTTCTTCCCACCTCCACCCTCATATATATGATTAAAATATGTTTCGCCCAATATTTCCCCTCACCCTCATATATATAAGTATATGTTATTGCCTAATATTTCTCTCCACCCCCACTCATATTTTTGCCCAATATTTCCCTCCATCACCACTAATGTACAATATTTATATTTCCCTCCATCACCAGTAATGTACAATATTTATTTCCACCCTCACCTAAATATAGGACCAAAATATGTTTTGCACATATCCCCTTTATAAATTTTTTGCACAATATTTCCTTCCACACTCACTAATATGTTTAACCTAATATTTCTCCGCATCCCATCCTCCATGAATATGTTTTGCCCAAAATTTATCCCCACTCCCATCGTTAGTCTCACCATCATATATATGGTTATAAAATGTTTTTCTCAATATTGACCCCTCATATATACATATTATAATAATATGTTTTTCCCAATAGTTCCTTCCACCCTCACTAATATGTTTAGCCCAATCCCCACTCAAACCCTCACCCTCACCCTAATATATATGGTTATAATATGTTTTGCTCAATATCCCCCCCTCATATATACATATTATAATAGTATGTTTTTCCCAATATTTCTTACCACCCTCACTCTCATATATATGATTATGACATGTTTTTCTCTATATACCCCCCCTTTATAATTTGTTTTTCGTGCATACCCCCCCTCTTTCTTTATATGTGGATTGGGGTGGGGTTAAATATTGGTAAAAACATATTATAAGTGAATGTGGGGAATATAGGGAAAATCATATTATAATCATATATATGAGGGTGGGGGTAGAGATAGGGGAAAATATGGGCAAAGAGTGGGGATGGGGGGAAATATTGGGCAAAACATATTATAAAGGGAGGGGTGGTGAACATATTATATATGAGGGTTGGGGTGGAGTGAAATATTGGACAAAACATAAGGTGTGGGTGGATGTAAATATTGGGAAAAACATATGGAGTGGGGACAAATATTGGGAAAAACATACGGAGTTGGACAAATATTGGGAAAAACATATATATGTTTAAATTCCCAATATTTTTTCCACCACTCCCACTTGCATATATGTTTTTCCAAATTTTTTCCCTTAGCCCCACTCTCATAATTTTTCTTCCCAATATTTCCCCCCATCGCCATATACAATATATATATTTTAGCACAATATCACCCCCCCTTCCCCCCATATATAATGTTTTTCATATGTTTTGCCTAATATTTGCATCCATCTCCACCTTCAAATATAACATGTTTGATATGTTTTGTCCAATATTGGCGCCCACCCCACCATCATATATAGTTTGTGTTTTGCACAATATTTTCCCCCACCCCCCACTGTCATATATAATATGTTTTGCCCAATATTTCTCTCCACCCCCATCCTTTGCCCAATGTTACCCCCCTTTATTTGTTGAACTAAATGCTTCACCTAATGGATGTTATTGGCCCTATAGGTCCAAATTCACGCAAAGGGCATTCATATATAATCACCACCATTGATACCTTCACAAAGTGGCTAGAATCCACGTCATTAAAACTACTAATTCATAGCAACTAATTCAATTATTGAAAGATAATATCTTATCTAGATTTGGTATCCCAAAAATTCACAACATATAATGTTTTTATCTTCATACTTGTAGAAATTATGCTATAGGTTTGCATCTTCTCATGAAGTTTTAATAAAAATCACAAGACACAAACCTACTACTGCTTTGCGAATATTTATTCACAATTTAGAACAAAAATTTCAGACATGCAATAAGAAATCACACACATGCAACAAGTATTTTTATATGGGGAAAGAAATATGCTAAAAACCTGAATGCCTCTTGCATTGATCAAATGAATAGAGACATATTACAATTGCTTTGCTCAACTGAGCTCACCTTGCAAGTGTATAACCTATCTCTCTGCTCACTGAAGGCCTCTGACCCAGACTTAGTCATTTTCTTCCTGATTTGAACTCCCATTTCCTTGTGTTGTTCCTTGAGGAATTAGGCCTCTATTCTTTAGAAAATCCCTCTAACTAAATTGCGCAATTCCTTACGCTGATCATCTAACTACATGCAACACCTGTACACTCAAGACTAGTCTACAACAAATGTTGCACTACCTTGGAATCTCCACCAAGCCTGAGGAACTCGAATTATTTGCATGCACTAGCTATTTTGGGCTAATTGATTAGCTAGCTGGATGATCAGTGAGTTTGACTAAAGTCCCACCACACAACTTGACCCTCCACTAGTTCTTCCAACAATTGGAACTAGTTTAATTGAAAATAACCTTAGATAATTGACCTTGAATGCTACAAATCGGCAATCACACATGCTTAACTGAACTCTAACTCCAATTCGAATTTACTGAGTAAACTGGGTGACACAAGCCATGTCACTCAAGTTAACATCATCAAAGTTGTTTGTTGATGTTGAAATTTAATTTTTCTAAATTTAATCAAGGAAAAATAAAATTGAGAATTTATTGTTGCATTTTTCAAAACTCCCTATCAGCAAGAAAGAGATTATCATCCACTCCTATCCTACACTTGTGGAACTTGAACTTCCCTCTTGACAAGGCCTTTGTTAAAATTCCAATCTCTTGTTCCTCTGTCGGAATGTACTGCAATAACATTATCTGCCTCTGAAAACAATCCTGTAAATGATGACACCAAATATCTATATGCTTGGATTGATCGTGAAAAAAAAGATTCTCAAAGATCTTGATGCAAATGTAATTATCATAGTAGATCACAATTGGATCCATCATTTGACTAAACAATCGAACAAATATCTTACTCATCCAAATTGCCTCACATGTTGCTTGACTTGCAACCATGTATTATGCTTCTGATGAGCTGAGTGTCACAAATATTTGCTTCCTACTGTACCATAGACTGCTGTACCCAACACTGAAAATTCCACCTGATATACTCTTTCCGTCTAATGGAATCCCCACCCAATATTCATTTATGAAGCCATGCAACTTCACTTCCTCTATCTGTGTGTACCATAGTCCAAACTGGTTAGTGTCTATGAGGTACCGTAGAACATGCTTAACTGCCCTCCAAGATAATTTGGTTGGACGAACCATGGCTTGGATCAACTAGTTTCCTGCATAGCACATATATAGTCGTGTGTTCACAAGATACATTAGTGAACCCACCAACTGCCGGTAAACAATATAATCCACTTCCTCACCTAAAGTGGCATCCGCCTTCCTCCAGTTGGTCACTAGAGGCATCTCCATGAGTTTGCAACTATCCATGCAGAACCTATGAAGTATCTCGTTTTCATACTTGTCCTCAGAGAAAAAAAGTTCCCCATATCCTTTCCATACTTCCAATCTGATGAAGTAATGCATGAGACCCATGTCCTTCATTTCAAATTCTCTTGAAAATTCCTCCTTGCAAGATCTGATCAACTGTTCATCACCAGTTAAAATCAAGTCATCAACATATAATACAATAATCAACAATTTACATTCTACCAAAATGTGATAGAGGTTTGCATCCGCTTCAATTTTGGTGAAGCCCAAACTGGTGAGATAGCTATCAATCCTGGTGTACCAAGCATAGTGTATGCAGGATTTACGATCGCGGACAAAACTATCTCCCCTAGCTTTGGTGGCTAACCTAGAATAACAAAGAGACAAGGAACCCAATGCTTTCCTTAAAGTAAATAGATGACAGAATGAAGCCTACCTGGAATTTGTTGCATGATTGGCTCCTTTAGCTTGAATGCTTGTAATATCCCAAATGGAAAAATGACAGTAATACAAGCAATAATAGACTAAAATTTCAGCAATATGGAAAACACATTAAAAATGCCAAAAAAGAGCCAAAAATTGCTAAGCCATTTTATTAAATATGGATGTGAAAAACAAGTACAACAGTGCCAAAAATAGATAGCACTCTAACTAGCTAAAGCTAGCTGAAATGACCCTTAGATTTGCACACTAAAACAATGCTCTACTGCTGGAGTCTTCCTCTGCGTTGCCCTGTTGGAAATGCTGCAGAGGGCCAACTTTAGGCTGCTGGTTGGGCTGCTTCCATTACTTAGAAAATTATAGGAATTTGAGAAGGTGATCCTTTCCAAAAACCCAAAAAAACCCAGAAATGGTTTTCTCTAATTCCAAATTTCAAAATCTGCCCTTTTATGCCTAGCTCCTATAATTGTTGGCTGAGTAAGGACTGCCTAAATGGGCTGATCTGCTGTTTAGAAAATTTTGATATTTTAACCATAGACTCTACTAAACAAACCTAGAAAAACCCAAAACGATTTCCCCCAAACTCCAATCTTCAAAATTTGGCCTTTCTTTGCTTGACCCTCTTCTAATTTCGAATTCTATTGAGTATGTAGAGCTATGGGCTGAACTAAAAGAGAAAATGTTTGCAAGTACTCCCCAAAGCTCAAATATTGAAGGGCTGACCCCTTCACTGGATTACAAGCGGGAATGCTATGGAATTTCACCCTCTCCTGGATCTCTCTGTTGCTGGACTGCGTCAGTCATCGAGTGACTACGTTGCTATAGAAGGGCTGCAAGTGGTCTGATGCTGGATAATAAAATCAACTCACAATGGATAGTAGGAATCCTCTCCTGAATCTCTGTGAAACTCCTGAATGAAGTCTCCTCGAAAACTCCTCTCCTAAGTAGGCACTCGAAGTCCCCTGAGGATGAGGTTTGGATCTCCGCTCTGAGACACCCGTGTGCTAAACAGCGTTGCAGACTCGGCTAAACAACTCAAGCGTGCTCAAGTCGTAAAGATCAGAAAATCATAATAATCAAGAATGATTTCCATGGCTTCCATCACCCCCTTCTTATTCTTGTGAAACCCCAACAACCTTGGGTCCACTCATTAACTGCGCTATCACTTGGCCCCTTGGCATTCACACATGCTGCGCTGCTTCCTTGGCCTCTTGGCCCCACAAGATGCTGCGCTATTGACACTAGCTCTTGAAAAGAGGTTTTATTCAAACTGCTGGGTTTATGGGTTCCTTCACCCTTTTATTCACCTACTAAAATTAAGAAAACAAAATTTGCAAAATTTAATATTCTTAATTAGCTATTAGCTAATTAGGAATATTACAGTCCTCCCTACCAAAAATTGCTTGTCCTCAAGCAATGCCTGAACAAGCATCCTCCCTGGCTGACACTCCCCCATGGTCACTGCAAAATTTTCCAGGGTCCTAGATGTGCCAGTGTATCATCCTTGGTCTCTGCATTGCCCTGATATGAAGAGATCTCTCAATACCAGGATCCCAAACCATCCTAATCAACGTGAAGCACACCTTGCTCCAATCACTATCCAACTGGATACAGGTACCAGAATCCTTCCGCATACCACCAATGAATAAAGCATCATAATCATATAAAGTAATATTTGTCTCCACATGAAACTGTTCTACTAAGTCATCCATCTCATGTACTCCAAGGGTGGGAAGCTGAAGATAAAATCTGAATCCTATGGAAATAAATCCTTCCCCACACGAGCTTCTCCTGAACTCCCCTACTGATCATCACTCCATGCCAGTGAAGCCCCCCATGCCAAAAAAGAATCACTAAAACCCATTGCAAGATCTAAATGATCTTCCCTTATAGGAACCAGATCACCCTTAAGGGCAGCTGACCCGTGAAATCCATTGATGCCCGGATCCCATGCCAGTCTCAGAAGGGTGCCACCATGCTGACGCTGCACCACTCTGACTATAACATACTGCCCATGATGCAAAGATTATAACATCTCTATGATATAAATGTTTGTCCATCAACTATCAACATTGGTTCGGAGCAGTAACAAGGCAAACTAGCCTTGCCGTGTGGCGTAGGCCTTAGTTCTCCTCCATATGTCAAACTAAGAGTGATATGAGTTACTCTTTGTCTTGATCCCGCTCCTCACAGTACGAAGTGTTCCATCAACCAATTGTCTCATACCATCCTCCTGGGTATTTTTTCTCGTGATGTGTGTATCAAGAGATGATATCCAAGTCCCTCGTGTCAGTGTGCAATGCTAGAGAGTGATAAATAGAAGCTCACAATCGGCATTGTGGTCAAATCACTCTCCAAATATGAGTGTTCCAAACCTAATAATATGCCTGATTTCCTCGTCCAGGGATCTCTCTACCAGAAACACTGCAACCACCTGTTGTGCATCATCATCCTCTGCTGCACTCAAATACGTACCCCTACACTCCTCTACAGAGCACTGAAATCCGTGGCACAACTCCATGCACCACTGGATGCCAATTCCAACATGTACCATAGGGCATACCATATGTTCCCATGCATCCACCACTCTGCTAGTGCATCCACCACGATGTGATCTACACATCCACATCTTTCGCGGTACACCTAACTGGCCCAACTCCTCACATGCAATCAAGAATAATGCTACCATGTTGAACCTCAATAACTCTAAGGCCCAATGCATCAATGAGATAACACTGTCTCCATATAATGCTATGTCCATAAGCACCCTTCGAGACAACCCTTCAGGAGCCTAATGTGTCACACCATATGACACTGCATACCACCAAGTGTCCCTGTACTCAACGACATGCAACTGTGCCCTGTGACCTATCCCTATACACCACGAGATACCCCATGACACTGTTGGACCATCATGTATCATCTCATATCCTGCATGTGTCACTGTACCTGACACTCCCTGCGTGTACTCAGTGCAATGGGAGTCTCTCCTCCTCCAAAACACACCCCAACATGCTACAACAAACAACCATGCATCTCTGTGCTCCTCTATAGGCCACTGCTCGTTAGTGTATGCTCCTACCCATCCCTGGATTTGATGGCCAAAAGCTGAGACAATATGTGTTAGAGCACACTTGAATTTCATCGTCACCTCTACCTTCGCATCATCATACTCTTCGATGAATGAATCTCCCCTCCAAATCCTCCCGAAGGGACCCAAAAATTCAATCTTCTTAGGTACCAGTAGCGATGCCACCACTACTATGCTTCTCCATGTCCTCTATGCCCCAAATAATTGTAGAGAATCCTGAACCCCATACAATGCACTGTCTGGTGGCCGACTAATGCCACCTCCTCCAACAATCTCCTGCCAAAGTGTACTGATTATCTCGTGACTCCATGCATACACAACATAACCTGTGTTGGAAATATTGTCATTGATGGCAAAGGAGCACAAAGGAGAAACACCTGAAATATAATTAAGGCAAAGAAGCAGAGAAGAGCCAACAATAAGGCAAAGGAGCAGATCAGGCAACAATGCAGTAAGAAATCATAAAAGAGAGACAAAGGAGCAACAGAGAGGCAAGGAGCAGCATTAGACTATCAACAAAGGCAACAAAGGTAGCAAAGGCAGTAGAGAAGCAACAAAGCCCACAGAGGCAGTGAAGGCAGCAGAGAAGCAGCAAAGGCAGAAAAGAAGCAGCAATGGCAGCAGAGAAGTAGCAAAGGCGTGTAGCAAGCATAAGAATCCCAAGTCGGAGTGAATAACGAATAGCAGAACAATCTTAGGAGAGATCAACACATTTAGAAACTGAATAAAGATTAGGAAGGATAGTGGAGATGCAGAGTAGCAGTGCTCGCAAAAAGAAGAAAAATCGACTAGGGCATATAAATCTTAGAAGAATTCTAATGGAGACGATCAGACAACAAAGATTGAATCGCAGAATCAAAGTGTTAAGAATTAACGATAGAGATCAGAGCAGGCAGAAGAGATGAAGAAGAGCCACGTGAAGGATGAGAAGACAGTCAGGATTATATCGTAAAATTGAAGATTTAATATTAACGGTAGAGATGTGGACATGTGTCGGGAAGAGAATGAAAGCGCACATCGCAAACCGGGAATTATAATGTTTGTGTTAATAATCGAAGACCAATCGGATGTGCAAGCAACAACGCCGACTGTAGATCTGGTGCAGATCAACGGTGACAATCACATCAGCGGGATCGAAAGCACAAATCACAAATTTTAGCGCTTAAGTATTAAGCATTCGCAAGGTAAGTTAAGTTGGTTATGATGCGAAATGGAGGAGCCATGTGTCAGCATTGCGCACGAGCGCACATCACAGATCTTAGATTTTACCATTAAGAGTTCAGACGGTATGGTAAGTTATATGCGATGCGATGAGGGAAGATCCATGTGTTAGCACTGCACACGAGCACACATCGCAGATCTTAGAGATTATGGTTTAAGGTTCGCATGGTAAGTTATGTTGTATGCGATACGAAGTGGAGAGGGCACGTGGCAGCACTGTGCAATATTGCAGATCGCAAGAAATATGGCTTAACGTTATCAATAAGAGTTAAAAAGTGTGGGCAAGCAAAGTGCAATGTACTATTATTAATCAAGTACTATAGGACCCGATAAACCCTATTCCGTGTTTGTTATGTGCGTCTGGTTATAAAGCATGCAATGTTTGATTGCTAATTGTATGTATGTTAATATGCGTTGTTTGATTGCTAAAATGTATGTATGTTATATTTAACTCCAAAGGTGTATTCTGCTGCGCATAAAAGGAGAGTTATGTGGACCATAACCCACAGATCCGCGGGTTTGGTTAAAGAAGCCAACCGAGATGAACAATGTTATGCAGTTGTAGCTGTGTTAAAAGAAAATTTTGAACACAACAAAGAAAGGCTCGATTAAGAAAAAGTACCCGAAACTCATGTAGAACAGTGCAACAACATGGGTCGAGTTGGGAAAAAAGGGGCAGTCATGCAGCACAGTTGAAATATAACTGCAGAAACATAAAAGACAAAAGGACAGCAAGCAGAAGAGGACAAATGCACAACAAAGCTAAGAAACTGAAAGGGCTGAGTAAAAAAAATAAAAATTTATTGTAACTGTAAATGTATTTTTTATTTTATATTGTTTGTGATGCAAAGGCAAGTCTCAGTAGGAAAACCAAAACTCCAATTTAATACTGAAATGAGTGTATTTAGTGTTGTAACATCCTGAATATGCTGAGTGAGGAAATGAATGGGTGGAAGGCAAGAATCATGCCTGTTCACTTCATATTCCCACATAGAATACAAACACCATGAAGTAATCTCTATAAATGATGATATTGTAATGTGCATAAAGCTGTTAGAGAGTGGAAGAATAAAAGAAAGCAGATAGAGATGCTGTGCAGATCCAGAGCTGATATGAAGCAAATTTGAAGGATGGAAGGGCAACAATGAAGGAGTAAAACAGAGCTGATATCCAGTTAAATCATCATATGATTTTATTGTAGAGTGAGGAAGTTGGTGCTTCCATATCAAGCAGTATCTTGATATATATCTAGTTGTAGCTGGTTGAGGTAGGAGCCTCTTGTGGGTTGTAGCCTACATAAATTACATGGGAGTTGGTGCTTCCATTTCAAGTTGTAGCTTGATAGATGTCCAGTTGGAGCTGGTTGAGGTAGGAGCTTCCTGTGGGTTGTGGCCCGCAGAAAATAGATGGGAGTTGGAGCTTCCTTGCAAGTTGTAGCTTGCAGAATTTGAGGTAGTAACCTCATGTAGGTTGGAGCCTACAAAATATCAATGGTGAGGAGTTGGAGCCTGCCTTTGCATCACAACAATAATAAGATGTGGTTTTCTCCCTCATGGGTTTCCAATTATATCCGTTGTCCGTGCGTATGATGATTATGTGTTGATGTTCTGTATTTAATCTGCTTAATACTTGCTGCTCACATATTAAGATTGCAGTTTAATTATATAATAAGTTTATCATGAAATGAAGGTGTAAATAATTTTAAAGGAAAGTTTTAAAAATCCATGAATGTATTAGACTGATTCACCCCCCCTAGTTTAACTAAGGGAACAAGAATTGGTATCGGAGCCAATTTCTTCTGTATCATTTTAACAACTAGAAGGAGATCCTAGGTCCCTAAAATGGCTAGCCTAGAAGGATGCTCAACAAGTAAAGCCCCATTGTTTACTGGCACAAACTATGCCTTCTGGAAAATAAGAATGAGGACATACATAATGTCTCTAGGAATAGAAGTTTGGACTGTTGTAGAAGAAGGATATGCTCCAAAGACACTGACACAGAGAAAGAAGCCAAGAAAAAATTCATAGCTAATGCAAAAGCCATGAATGCACTCTTGAGCAGTCTGTGTGAAACCAAATTTGTCAAAGTAATGCACAGTGAGACTGCCAAAGACATCTGGGATACTTTAGAAAATATTCATGAGGGAGATAAAAAGGTGAAGATGGCCAAACTGCAAGCCTATAGAGCTCAATTTGAAAATGTAAAAATGAATGAAGATGAAGATGTAGCTAGTTTCTTCTTAAAGGTTGTAGAAGTTGTGAATAACATGAAAGCTCTAGGAGAAACCATTAAGGAATGTGTAATTTTACAAAAGATATTGAGATCTTTACCATCCAGGTTTAACCCTAAGGTTTCTGCCATAGAAGAAACAACAAACTGGGAAACATTGACCATGAACCAATTGCTTGGAAACTTGACGACCTATGAGATGAGACTTCCAAATGGGAAGTCAAATGTGAGGGAGGAAACCTTTAAGGCAGATAAGTGCAGAAAAGAGAAGGGAGGTACATGCTCCTACTCTGATGAAGAAGAGGCCAAATTTTTTAGAAGATTGGAGAAATGCACAGGTAAGTATAAAGGTAAACTTCCATTTAAGTGCTTTAACTGTGGAAGGGAACTATGCATATAAATGTCCTCATAAGAAAAAAGAGAACCAACCACAAGAGACAGAGAAAAACAAAATAAATAACTGGCAGAAAGGGAAGAGATTCAATAGAAAATCATTTTATGCTCAGCAAGATAGCAGTGCATCTGAAAGCTTAGATGAATCCTCAAATGAAGAAGGAACCTCTGAATTTGTGTTGATTGCCAAGGAAGGGCCTGAATTATTCCTTTTGGAAGATGAGGAAGAAGGTGAGGTAGATCTTGAGGGGGAGCTAATGAGTTCCCTGGAGGAAATAAACAGACTTAAACTCAAGTGCAGAAAACAGAAATACATTCTCTTGAAATATGTAAAGGAAGAACCAAATTCAGAAAATCTCATTCAGTTGAAAGTAGAACTTGAAGAAGCTAAGAAGGTGGAAGACATTTTGCTAAAGAAAATTAAAGATAAAAATCAGGAGCAAGAGAAATTGGAAGAAGAAGTAGTATGCCTGAGAAATAAATTAGAAAACGTCCAAAGGGAATTATCTATGAACACTCCACAAATGAAAAGCTCTGAAAAGTTGGACAAAATAATAAATGCTCAAAGACCTCCTCTCATAAAGGCTGGGATAGGCTACGAAGGAGAAACCAATAAGTCCAAGGTAGAATATTGTCAGACCAGGAGGTAACTTCGCAAAACTCATTGTATGTTGGATGGAGATTGTGTGTGTATTTATACATGGAGGTGAGGCTATTGGGATTCACTTCCCAATGACTCTTGGCCTTCCTTATTTACTAAATTACAATGATATACAATCTCACCCAACCCCTTAGGATTAGGTGTCAACATTCCCCCCTTTAATCTGAAGGGATGTTGGTGACTCGAAGCATCGTTATGAACTTTTCAAACTTTTCTCTTCCAAGTGCTTTGGTGAAGATGTCTGCGGTCTTCTCATTTGTGGAACAATGATGTAGATGGATGGTTTTGGCCTGAACATGATGTCGAATCAGATGGTATTTTGTATTGATGAGCTTTGTTTGATCATGGAACTTTGGGTTCTTGGCCAACTTTATTGTAGAAGTGTTGTCGATCATGAGTGGTGTTGAATGCATTTGTTTCATCTGCAAATATTCAAGGATTTTCCTGAGCCACACAATTTCCTTTGTTGCTTCAGCTGCTGCCACATATTTTGCCTCGATGGTGGAATCTGCTGGAACTGACTGTTTGCGTGATCTCCATGAGACAACTCCTGATCCAAGACTCATGGTATAACCTGAAGTAGACACCCCAGTTTCTTTGTCCCCATCAAAGTCTGAATTAGAGTATCTGATCAAGCTGAAATCACCTACCTATGTATATTTGAGTCAAAAGTCTTGAGTCTCCTTCAAGTACTTTAGAACTCTTTTTGCAGCAGACCGATGTCCTTCACAAGGTTTTTGCATAAACATGGAGAGGATTCCAACAACAAATGAGATGTCTGGTCTGGTGGTAGTCAGGTAGATAAGACTTCCAACAAGCTGTCTATACTTTGTTGCATCCTCGAATTGCTTCCCTTCAATGGATGTGAGCCTCAAATTTTGTTCCATTGGAGTGATTAAGGGATTGCATTCATCCATGCCAAACTTGTTCAAAAGATATCCAATGTACTTCTTTTGAGAAAGTAATATAAATTTAGGATGTTGAGTTATTTCAATACCCAAATAGTAATGAACATAACCCAAATCAGTAATTCCAAAACATTTCTTCAATTATTTCTTTATGGATGCAATATAACTCTCATTGTTCCCTGTCATCAAAAGATCATCTACATACACCACAATATATACAAATGTCTTTCCAACTTTCTTAACATATAAGGTTTCATCATCAAGATCAAAATGTTTGAAGTCAAGTTTCAGAAGATGCTCAGTTAATTTCTCATACCAGGCTCGCGGTGCTTGCTTGAGGCCATACAAGGATTTTATAAGCTTGCATACTTTGTGTTCTTGGCCCTTCAAAACAAATCCTTCTGGCTGGGACATAAAAACTTTGTCCTTTATATCTCCATTCAAAAAGGCAGATTTTACATCCATCTGATGGACTTTCCATCCCTTCTGTGCTGCTAGGGCAAAGAGAGTCCGGATGGTGGCCCATTTTGCTGTGGGAGAAAATTTTTCTTCATAATAGACCCCTTATTTCTGTGCAAAACCTTTTTCCACAAGCCTAGCTTTGTGCTTGTCAAGTGAGCCATTTGCTTTGTACTTGTTCTTGTACACCCACTTACAACCAATTGGTTTGGTTCCCAAAGGTAGATCAACCAGCTTCCAAGTGCCATTCTTTATCAAGGCATCATACTCCTTTTGCATCGCTTCATTACATTCATCATGAGAAGCGGCTTCTTTGAAGGAAGTTGGTTCATGATCTGTAGACAAATTGAATTCACAGTTATAAGAAATATCCATATCAACAAGTGAATCAGAATTATCTACATCACCTTCGTTTTGTCTAGTGGAACTTCTTGTTCCTGTTTTTCCAACCTCATCGGGATGAACGTTTTCTAGTGTCTTTGTCAGCCATTTGGGGGGACCTTTCTGAGATGGCCCAGGCTGCTCATTTGACTGAGTTGGAATTGAATCAAGATTCAATCTCTCAATTCTGTCAATCACATTGTTCAAGGTGTAATCCGTGGTTGGTTCTTCAGGTGGGGGAGAAAGTGCTTCGGGAAATGATTCCACAGATTGATCCAATATAGGAATCCCCCCTTCAAGATGTGGAATCTGATTATCAAATTCTTGAAAATACTTATGTGTGAATCTATCCAAGCGATCAAGTTGCCGCTCAACAACATTGTCAGTCTTGGAAGATTCAAGGAATATGACATCTCTTGCTATTACAAACTTCTTATTGACTTCATCATAGAGACGATATCCTTTGGAGGTATTGGAATACCCGAAGAAGATACATTTTTGACTTCTAGGACCGAGTTTATTCCTTTGTACCTTGGGTATCAAAGCATAACAGGTGGAACCAAGGACCCTGAAATGCTTTACCGAAGGAATGTGGCCATGCCACATTTCATAAGGAGTTTTGTTTCTGATTGAATTTGAAGGACACCTATTCTTTATTTATACAACATATAGAACTGCATCAGCCCAAAACATCAATTTTACATTCTTAAAAAACATCATGGGGCGAACCATATTTAAAATTGTCCTGTTCATTTTTTCAGCTACACCATTTTGTTGGTGATTATAAGGCACAGTTGTTTGATGTTTGATCCCATGTTGACGAAGATAATTTTCAAATTCGTTTGAAGTGTATTCTTTTCCATTATTAGTACGTAAAGAGCCAATATGAGTTTGTGCATCATTTTCAATCCATGCATGAAAATTATTGAATGTTTGAAAAGAATCAGACTTGTTCTTCAATAAGTAAACCCAACACATTCTAGTGTAATCATCAATAAATGTCATCATATATTTATTTCCATTTGCAGAAGAAAAAGGCATAGGGCCACATAAATCTGAATGAATAAGCTCAAGTTTTCTATGTGCTCTGGAATATGAATCATGAAATGGCTGTTTGCTATGCTTTCCTAGAATACAAGCATCACATTGCTTAAGTTTCCTAGGAATTGTAGGCAGTCCATTAACACCATTTTTCTTCAACAATCGAAGGCTGTCATAATTTAAGTGTCCAAATATAGCATGCCATAAAATACTTGATGGGAATGTACCTTCATCATGATGTGAACTGAATGCAAAGTTTTGTGTATGAGCAGAGGAACCTTGCAGCTTGAAGAGTCTTCCTTCTTCTATTCCCTCCATGACAAGTGAGTGATCTGATGCTTTTCTGACCTCAGCCTTGCCATCGAACATGTGAATGGAGTGTCCTTGCTAGCGGATGTGGACCAAGGACAACAAGTTTATCCTCAACTCAGGGAGGTATAGAACCTTATGTAGAAGATAATCTGGAAGACCAAGCAAATTAAGCCTGATTGTGCCAAGCCCTGATGGCTTGAGTTTGGATTTACCTGCGAAGTATACTACTCCATCAAATTTGTCAGTAAATTATTCAAAAAAATCTTTTCTAAATGTCATGTGACATGTTTCTCCTGAATCTAGCAACCAATCATTTCTTCAAGAAGTAAATGAAACATCAAACAAGTCTTCAGTTACTCCATTGTTACAATGTGCTATAACAAAATGAGCGGATTCAGGTGCTTTACCTTTGTCTCTTTCATTAGTTTTACCTTTTTCTTGATTCCTTTGCTGCTCAATTTTATCCCAAGGTATCTTGCATGTAGATGCATCATGCCAGTATTTATTGCAGCGTATGCAATGAAGATTAGATTTTTCAGTTTGAGTTTGTCTGCCCCCCCTTGCTCTGAAATTTCTTCTTCCTCTTCCTCTTCAGCCACCTCTTCCTCTGGAAGAATCTTGAGCATTATTCTTCTCTTTAGGTGAAAAGCATACAACCTCTTCAGAAGTCAGAGGGGTGGTCATCTTTCCAAAAGCTTTCTCTCTTTATGCAAACTTTTTCTCAAGGGACTCAAAAGTGATTTTCACAAGGTTTCCACTTGCTTGCAATGAGTCAAGATAATTTGAGTAAGTGGGATACAAAGCCTTAACATATTCTATGAGAGATATGTCAACATCTTCACCAGTGCTCTTAATATCATGCATGATAGATCTTACTTCTGAAGATAAAGCAAGAGGATCATCATTTTTCAATTCCAGACTGAACAACTTAATCATTAATTGAACAACTTCAAGTGTTGAATGTGAGTCATAGAGTTCTTTTAGCTTGCTCAAGGCTTGATAGGCATTTGAAAATGGTGTAATATGGCGACTCACCTCTTCATTTACGGAAGCTGCAATCAAGGCATAGGCCTTGCAGTTCTTTTTTTCCCAAATGGCAATCTCCTTGTCTGAAGTGGGCTTTGCTGGTGGAAGGTCATCTTCTCCTTCACAAATTCCTTTCCACAGCTCATTAAAAATAAGTGTGTGTTTGATTTTCCAAGACCATTCATGATAGTTCTCCTTGCCAGAGAGAACAAATCCTACAATAGATATGAGAGAATGCATTTTTTTGAAGGAAAAAAAATACTTTGCTAGGTAAAAACTCAATTCTGCAATTATTTTATTTTATTTTATTTATTATTTTTTTTTTTGAGGGGAAAAAAAAAGAGGTTTTAACTGGGGGAGAATTTATCTGGGGGAGGTTTTAACTTGGGGGGGGGGGTTATTTGGGGGGAGGTTTTAACTGGGGGGGTTTTTTTGGGGAGGTTTTAACTGGGGGGGCGTTTATCTGGGGGAGGGGAAACTGTGTAAAATGAAAAAAAAAAATTACAGAGGAGAACGCAGAGTCAGGGGGAAGGGGAGGGCGAGGATTTTTCGGAGTGAGGAAGAGCGTGGGGAGGGGTGTGTTGGCTGTGGGGAGGGCAGAGGGGGTCGGGTGGGTAGTGTGTGAGGGGGAGGGCGGTGAGGGGGTCAGGTGGGGAGTGTGTGAGGGGGAGGGCGGAGGGGGGTGAGGGAGTCGAGTGGGAAGGGTGGAGGGTGGTGAGGGAGTCAGGTGGGGAGCGAGTGAGGGGGAGGGCAGAGTGATGTGAGGGGTCGGGAATGAGTGAGGCCAAGAGGTTGTGAGGGGTTCAGGTGGGTTGAGTGAGGCCGAGAGGCCGTGATGGGTCACTGTGCGAGGGAGGTGAGGGGTCGAGAATGAGTGGTGAGGGCGAGTGCAGGTCGAGAGGCCGTGAGAAATGTGAGGGGGTGGGTGTAGAGAGGTTGATTTGCACAATGAATGAGAATAAAAGTGTACAGTAAGTTTAACTGTGCTCAAAATTTGAGTAGAAAATGCACATTAGCATAAATTATAGACAAAATATGTAGAAAAATTGCAGAACTTGCAGTAAAAAAAAAATTGCAGAATTTTCTAGAATTTCATCAATGACAGAGGAGCAGTAAGAAAACTGAATAAGGCATAAAACTGAATACACAATGAAAATCTTCAAAATTGCAGAGCATGAGGGAGTTACACCAAAGGCAGAAATGCCAAAAATGGGACTGGCTCTGATACCATGTCAGACCAGGAGGTAACTCCACAAAACTCAATGTATATTGGATGGAGATTGTGTGTGTATTTATACATGGAGGTGAGGCTATTGGGATTCACTTCCCAATGACTCTCGGCCTTCCTTATTTACTAAATTACAATAATATACAATCTCACCCAACCCCTTCGGATTAGGTGTCAACAAATATAACAAGAATATCATTTTTGTAAAAGCTATAAAGGATAATGAAGCAGCTCAAAATATTCCTACAGAAGTAGAAGCCAACAAGAACATGATTTGCAATGAAGTAAACAAAAACAAACAACAACCTCAAATGACAAAGAATGAAATGAAGAATAGTCAGCTGGAAAAGGCTCATACACTTTTGAATATGAATTGAATAAATTCGGAATCTGTCAAAGGAGGTTATTTCCTCCTATGAGAAGTATCAATTGTTTTTCTTGCCACAAACCAGGACACACTGCGGCATATTGTAAGACAAAGAAAATCTAGTCCAACTAACTAAAGATGCAGCTAATGAAAGGAATACCTCAAGCAAACAAATGGAGAAGACAATCTATCACCAAGTACACAAATCATTTCCATGGCTACTGTTTTTCATGCAATAAATTGGAACATAAATCTTTTGAATGTAAATTGTGTTAAAAAAGGGGAACAAAATGCCATACATTAGCTAAATCTTACTTAGGTAAAATAAGATGTTATTCATGCCACAAGCTTGGTCACAAAGAAAAATATTGTAAGCTACCATATACATTAAAGAACTCTAGACAAATGATGGAATCCAATCAAATCAGACAAAACTGTGACTAAAAAAGAAGTGCAGACATTATGAAGAACCCTATTAAAGTATGGAAGGAAAAGAGAAAGTGGGAGATTTTTAGCTCTGTTGGGTATGTGTTATATTATTTTCACGACTAATCACGCGCAGGGGGGGGGGTGTCACAGGGGGGCGGTAGCCCCCCCTGTCGGGGTAACGGGCAGTGCCCCGGAAATTTTTTTGGTCCTTATTTTTCGGTGGGCGGATCCGCCCATGGTTTTGTGCATGGGTTTGCACATGGTTTTGGGGTACAATGGTTTTCCGCCCCTGGTATTTTATAGATCCAGTCAAGGGAACTACGGTTATGTTGTAATCCATGGTTAATGGATTGGGGTTTATGTATGCTTAGACATGTATATATATGTGTTGTAACACTAAAAGGAATATAATGAAAAATCAAGTTGGTCGTCCCAATTTGGGATCGAGGGGAAAATCTCTGTGTTTATCTGTTTTATGTTTTATGCTCTTGCTATTGTTTATTTTCTGTTTTAAGATTCGTTTGTAGATAATTTATATACATGGTTAAAACCTACAAGCTCAATAACATAATGAACCCATCATAGTCTCAGGGGGAGCTTCTCTAGGAAGCAACACAAATATCCAGCTAGTAATAAATAAGAAGCAACATCCCAGGGGGAGAGAAGTTCATAAATAGTCCCCATAAAAGTAGTCTAATAAGAGCTCCTTGGAATAAGAACAACTAAAAGTTCAGGAAGGGAAAGGAAAATTCCTCTTACATAGAACTATAGAGGAAGAAGGATACTTGAAGCATTCAATAACCAACAGGTTGATGGAAGGAGAGAAGGCAACAAGCAGCTATGGTAGTAGAGGGAACATCAGCCATGAGCATGTAAGCTAATAAGACAACAACACACTAAGTGATGAATGGTTAAAATCACAAAATATGTTTCAAACTTTAGAACTGGAAAGATCCATAGAGGATGATCACATTGTGAATCACACTGCAAAAGTTAACAATGAAACAAAATTAAGAAGGATGAGTAAGAGAAATGTTTATCATTATTATATCATTACATCACTCATCTATATAAGGTCCCCTTGGAGGAAAGAAGTTAACTGAGTGATAAAACTATGAGTGGTATGTCCTTGTAGATTCCAAGTAAAGAAATTGAAGATGTCTTCTCGAAGATCATTATGTTAGAACAATTGAAGTGTATATAGAGAAAAAATGATTCGAGAGCAGTCCTAGAACGGAATATACAGTGACATTCTCTTAAAACATAATGACAAAATAAGCAAAAGGTTAATGATGCCAAGCTCAGATTAAGTATATTGATGATTGATGTTGAGAACAGTGGAGAACTCAATAGTAGAAATTATGAAGGTTATCTTAACTATGGGTGTATGTGCGAGCTAAAGTGAAATTACTACATAGATTATCAAATCAGTATCAATTGGTATTTGGAACAAGCAGCACGCCTATCAACAGAATACCAAGTGTCATCAGTGGAACAATGGTATGGTACATGTCTTCAGGATCAGAGTATTATGGAAAAAGTACATCAAGGTAGTATTCCCAACGTTATCTGCATTATTAAAGCATGGAAAGGTCAATAAAAGTGTTAAAGGATCATTATCTTTTTTACACTTGAAGTATTATATTGAGAATTGAAGCAATATCTATTTCTAGATATAACTGCATGCCTTCCTCAAGTCAGTATAGATATATATTCAAGATCTGTTTCTTAAGATCATTCATAAACTGTGTGAAGTCTTTTTGCTAAGATTTCAATTAAACAACTTGAAGATGTTTTGCTGAAGATCATCATGATAGAACAGTTAAAGTATCTGAAGTATGAAGGAATAATTGTGCTAATCTTACATTTGAAGCTCAAGAGTATGTTATTGATTCATCTAAAGCCTACTTCAACAGAAAGGAATTGCTGGTATTTCACCATTGAAGAGAGGTTGATCATTGACATACATACCCCCTTATGTCATAAATAAAATTTCATAGTTGATAAGTGAGGCTGACCAATGCATTGAATGTATCTAGCCTAAAGGGTTTGTTTTGAAAGTACTCTGTACAAGTATTAAAGTCATTTGGTCTCTTAGATTGAAAGATATTGTCTAATCTTACAATAAGATGTAATTTATGGTTTGATTCATTGTTCACATCCATATCAAGGTCCTTTCAGCTGTTAGTGTAATATCCCTATTGGCATTCTAGCACATATCACCACCAACAGGTAGTAAAGGTAAACCACAACTATTAAATATATATTGGCATCATCATATTTGAATAGATGTGTACTACATATATGTATCTTAGATGAAGATCATAATATGGACTTAAGTATATTTGGAGCAAGCTTTATACGTCATATGGAGCATTCTCAGTATTTTAGTATTGTTCCAATGATGCATCTCTGATTATATGAGTCTAGTCTATGAAGTGTCCTTATCATCACTTTCAGATTTATACAAGTGCAAGGAGTCTGTGCTTTGGGATGGTATCAAATTACTGTATATATACATACAAGTTAAATGATTCTCAAAGTGTTCTCCCAACAACTCTTGTACACCAGTATGGAGCAACAAGGTATAAATTCAGAAGAATAAGGCCTATACACAACTCATAGAGAATAGTGCAACCATTTTCCATTGATTTCAAAGGGGGAGGAAAAGAAAGCAGAAGAAGAAAGGATCTTCTAAAAAGAAAGTAGAGGAAGAGAGACAAGACACTTCTCAGAATGAAAGGGGGAGGAAGTTTTGGAGGAGGTATTGGAGTATTGGTGGATGTGTTGCCATAAATGCCAAAGGGGGAGACTGTTGGAAATACTGTCATTGATGGAAAAGGAGCACAAAGGAGCAGAACCTGAACTATCATTAAGGAAAATAAGCAGAGAAGAACCAACAATAAGGAAAAGGAGCATATTAGGCAACAATGTAGTAAGAAAGCATAAAAGAGAGGCAAAGGAGCGGCAGAGAGGCAAGGATCAGCATTAGACTATCAACAAAGGCACCAAAGGCAACAAAGACAGTGAATGCAATAGAGAATCAGCAAAGACAACAGAGGCAACGAAAGCAGCAGAGAAGTAGCAAAGGCAACAAAGAATCAGCAATGGCAGTAGAGAAGCAGCAATGGCAGCAGAGAAGCAACAATGGCAGCAGAGAAGTAGCAAGCGTAAGAATTCCAATTCAGAGTGAATAAAGAATATAAGAAAAAGCTCAGGAGAGATCAATGCATTTAGAAACTGAATAAAAATCAGGAAGGATAGCAGAGATGCAGAGTAGCGGTGCTCGCAAAAAGAAGAAAAATCAACTAAGGCAGAGAACTCCTAGAAGAATTCCAAGGGAGGCGATCAGACGACAAAGATTGAATCACATAATAAAAGTATTAAGAATTAACGATAGAGATCAGAGCGGGCGGAAGTGATGAAGAAGAGCCACGTGAAGGATGAGAGGATGATTAGGATTAGAACACAGAATTGAAGATTTAATATTAACGACAGAGATGTGGACGCGTGTTGGGTGGAGAATGAAAGCACACATCGTAAACCAGGAATTAAAATGTTTATGTGTTAAGAACCAAAGACAAATTGGATGTGCATGCAACAACGAGGATCGTAGATCTGGTGCAGATCAACGGTGCCAATCACATCGGTTGAGATCGAAAGTGCAAATCACAAATTTTAGCACTTAAGTATTAAGGCCGTTGCAAGGTAAGTTAAGTTGGTTGCGATGCGAAATGGAGGAGCCACGTGTCAGCATTGCACACGAGCGCACATCACAGATCTTAGAGTTTACTGTTAAGAGTTCGCATGGTATGGTAAATTATATGTGATGCGATGAGGGAAGAGCCACGTGCAGCATTGCGCACGAGCGCACAACACAGATCTAAGAGATTATGGTTTAAGGTTCACACAGTAAGTTATGTTGTATGCGATACGAAGTGGAGAGGGCACGTGGCAACATTGTGCAATATCGTAGATCGTAAGAAATATGGTTTAACATTATCAATAATAGTTAAAAGGTGTGGGAAAGCAAAGTACGATGTACTATGATTGATCAAGTACTGTGGGACTCAATAACCCCTGTTCCGTGTCTATTATGGGCGTTCGGTTATAAAGTATACGTTGTTTGATTGCTAATCGTATGTATGTTAATATGTGTTGTTTGATTGCTAAAATGTATGTATGTTATATTTAACTCCGAAGGTGTATTCCGCTGCACATAAAAGGAGAGTTATGTGGACCATAACCCACAGATCCATAGGTTTGGTTAAAGAAGTTGGCCAAGATGAACATTGTTATGCAGTTGCAGCTGTGTGTTAAAAGAAAAGTTTGAACACAACAAAGAAAGGCTTGGGTAAGAAAAAGGACCCAGAGCCCATGCAAAATAGTGCAACAACATGGGTCAAGTCGAGAAAAAAGGGGCAGTTATGTAGCACAGTTGAAATATAACTGAAGAAACAGAAAAGACAAAAGGACAACAAGCAAAAGAGGACAAACACATAATAAAGCTAAGAAACTGAAAGGGCTGAGTAAAAAAAAAATTTGATTGTAATTGTAAATGTATTATTTATTTTATATTGTTTGTGATGCAAAGGCAAGTCTCCGTAGGCAAAGAAAAACTCCAATTTAATACTAAAATGAGTGTATTTAGCGTTGTAACATCCTGAATATGTTGAGTGATGACATGAATGGGTGGAAGGAAAGAATCGTGCCTGTTCACTTCATATTCCCATATAGAATACAAATATCCATAAAGTAATCTCTATAAATGATGTTATTGTAATGTGCATAAAGTGGTTAGAAAGTGGAAGAATAAAAGAGAGCAGATAGATATGCTGTGCAGATCCAGAGCTGATATGAAACAGATCTGAAGGCTGGAAGGGCAATAGTGAAGAAGGAGGTAAACAGAGCTGATATCCAGGTAAATCAACATATGATTTTATTGTAGAGTGAGGAAGTTGGTGCTTCGATATCAAGTTGTAGCTTGATAGATTTCCAGTTGTAGTTGGTTGAGGTAGGAGCCTCCTGTGGGTTGTAGCCTACAGAAATTACATGGGAGTTGGTGCTTCCATTTCAAGTTGTAGCTTGATAGATGTCTAGTTGGAGCTGGTTGAGGTAGGAGTCTCCTGTGGGTTGTAGCTTGTAGAAAATATATGGGAGTTGGAGCTTCCTTGCAAGTTGTAGCTTGCAGAATTGAGGTAGTAGCCTCCTGTAGGTTCGAGCCTACTGAATATCAGTGGTGAGAGGGAGTTGGAGCTTGCCTTTGCATCACAACAATAATAAGATGTGGTTTTCTCCCTTATGGGTTTCCACTTCTATCTGTTGTCCATGTGGATGATGATTATGTGTTGATGTTATGTATTTAATCTACTTAATACTTTATGCTCACATATTAAGATTTATGTTTCATTATATAATAATTTTATCGTGAAATGAAGGTGTAAATAAGTTTAAAGGAAAGTTTTAAAAGTCCATGAATGTATTAAACTGATTCACCCACCCCTCTCAGTTTAAATAAGGGATCAAAAACCCAATGAACCAAGGAGTTCCATTGCGAAATGACTAGCCACTGATGCTGAATGAAACCTCCCTAGAAAAGGTGTGCGCTTGACCGCTGGGTCAATGATACCACCGATGCCATGTATACGGAAAATGGTAGGTAGTCCCGCCTGGATCCCAATGTCGGCCTGGGGCCCTAGTATCCTCGATGCCTGAGCATGCCTGCTGACTCTCACTCTGGCCTATAACCGAATCCATCAACCTAGCCCACTTCACTGAGTACCAACTCAGAATCTCTTGCCGTCCAACCCTGAGAGAGGGATTGAATGCACAGACAAACATATGCAAAAAATTCCCTCCATCTCAAGAGTGTTGCGCCCTATGCAACTCGTGTCACCCCATCTCGCTAGTCTGGCCAATCCATGTAATATACTTAGGTAACACAACCTCTCTCTCACCAGCATGCAGAGGTGGCCCAATAATGCCGCAAGCCCCATCGACGTATTCCTGAAGGGGAATGATATCTATAAGTATGAAATCTCTTTTGACTACTGATGCATATGATTTATTTTCTTCGATGACCGAATCTAAGGATGGCTGCTCATCGTCCTCCACCATAGGTTCAACATGAACCACTAACATCACCTTCTCATCATGCATAACATCCTCAACAATCAAAGATATGTAGCTATCGTCTGGAAACTCTATCACATATCTAGATGCCTCAGTACCTATCGACTCCTCATCAATGGTGGATATGTCGCTCGACACTTCATCAACCTCTTGTGTGCTACCATCACCTGGAAACTCTAACATGGTCCTGAACACCTCATCAATGAATCCCTCAACAATGGCAGACACCTCATCCATGGGTGCACCTCATCAATATATGGTACTATGAGTTTATTCTCTATTCTCTCCACTAAGGCATCAACTGGAGCTACCAAAGGGTTCTCCAACAAGGGTGACTCCTGTGTCACACTGGGTATATCCACATGCTCCCCATAATCCTGCCTTCCCTCAACCTCCAAGTGCGAGTCAATGATTCTGATGACTGCATCCTATGTTAATCGATTAAGCTGGAAAGAGGTATTCAACCTTTCCACCTGATCTCGAGATGTGCACTCGGTTGACCCATCATACTTGGAAAAATGTATCCTCCCAATGGTATGCTGTAACTCTGAGATCTGCGTGCTATACCCCCTTCCTCGGTTTTGGCTGTGGGGTCTACGATTATCCTTTAGTTGGAAAAATTACCGAAAAGTTAGATGATCTCTAAAATCCTACGTATGAGATTGGTACTCTGCAAAATAATCACCGAGATCCTCCTGCTCTTGAGGTCCTCCTGCTCTTGAGGTCCTCCTGTCCCCACTGCTAAGAAACTGGGCATGGTGGAACACTATGAGGTCTGTGGCACCGCTGGTTACTTGGACCAATGGTGAGAAGAACCCGATCCTTATCCATTCTGAAACCCCGCAATATTTTCCTCTGTCTATATACTCTCATCTCTTTTATTTCCCCGGTGAGCTTCTGTACTGATTTGAGGAGGAGGCTACTAAACTCCTTATTTCAATTCTCTATTGCCATTGGTTTCCCTTTATTTTGGTCTTGTCATAGAATGAAGGGTTTCCCACAAGCTGGGCTAAGACTATGCTTTGATACCAATGTAATATCCCAAATGGAAAAATGATAGTAATACAAGCAATAATAGAATAAAATTATAACAATATGGAAAACACATTAAAAATGACAAAAAATAGCCAAAAAATGCTGAGCCATTTGATTAAATGTAGAGGTGAAAAACAAATACAATAGTGCCAAAAATAGATTAGCACTCTAACTGGCTAAAGCTGGCTGAAGTGACCCTCAAGTTTGCACACTAAAATACTGCTCTACTTTTGCTGCCGCTGGACTTTTCCTCTGCGCTTCCCTGTTGGAAATGTTGTAGCTGGCCAACTTCGGACTGCTGGTTAAACTGATTCCACTACTCAGAAAATTCTAGGAATTTGGGAAGGTGATCCTTGTCTAAAACCCAGAAATGGTGTTCTCTAATTCCAACTTTCAAAATCTGCCTTTTTTTGCCTAGCTCCTATAAGTGCTAGCTGAGTAGGGACTGTGTAAATGGGCTGATCTTATACTTAGAATATTCTGAAATTTTAACTACGGACTCTACTAAAAAAACCCAAAAAACCTAGAAAGATTTCCGCCAAACTCTAATATTGAAAATTTGGCCTTTCTATGCTCGGCCCTTTTCTAATTTTGAATTTTGCTGGGTATGCACAGCTATGGGCTGAATTGAAAGAGAAAATGTTTGCAACTACTCCCCAAAGCTCAATTATTGAAGGGCTGAACCCTTCATTGGATTCCAAGCGGGAATGCTATGGAATTTCACCCTCTCCTGGATCTCTCTGATGCTGGACTGCGTAAGTCACTGAGGGACTACACTGCTATAGAGGGGCTGCAAGTGGCCTGATGCTGGATAATAAAATAAGCTCACGAAAAATAGTAGGAATCCTCTCCTGAAGCACCGTGAAACTCCTGAATGAAGTCTCCTAAAAAACTCCTCTCCTAAGCGGGCACTCGAAGTTCCCCAAGGATGAGGCTGGGATCTCCGCTCGGAGACACCCGTGTGCTAAACAACACTGCAGACTCAGCTAAACAACTCCAGTGTGCTCAAGTCGTAAAGACCAGAAAACCAGAATAATCAAGAATTATTTCCATGGCTTCCCTCACCCCGTTTTTATCATTGTGAAACCCAAACAACCTTGGGTCCACTCACTAACTGCGCTATCACTTGGCCCCTTGGCATTCACACATGCTATACTGCTTTCTTGGCCTCTTGGCCCCACAAGATTTTGTGCTGTTCACACTAGCTCTGGAAAAGAGGTTTTATTCAAACTGTCGGGTTTATGGATCCCTTCACCCTTTTATTCACCTACTAAACTTAAGAAAACAAAATTGGGAAAATTTAATATTCTTTATTAACTATCAACTAATTAGGAATATTACAATGCTCCAATTCCAACTCCAATTTCCAAAATTAGAACCTGCACAGGAGAAAAACACAAGCCAAGAAACTACGAGATCTATGCGGTATCATCTAAGTACTCTATTAAATAGATCAACATGGTATTGAAATTCATGAAATAACAACATCAAATATAGGAAAACAAATAATTATTTGCATTAATATAAATGGAAGGAGTTATAACCATAAATAGATGTTGATCTTGTAGAAAAGCTCCTCCCAGCTGACTTGTCCTTTTCTTGTCACAATGTGCACCTCCAATCAACCTAAATGCATGAAATGAAGCCTCTCACAACAACAACATAAGGGTATAATGACTCTCCAAAAGCCAAACTCTTGCATATGGATGTAAATATATAAAGGAGTGGGGTAAGTTGGGGTTCTTATCCAATTACCAGTCTAAGGTTTTAGATCCACCTTTGATGGGAGAATGGGATCAAAGGATAAGGGATGGAAAATCCAATGAAGGATAGGATAAGACCCAAATGTTTTATTTGAGTTAAATGGTTGTAACAAATTTTGGAAGCTTTTGGAAGAAGAGGCTTCTAGAATTTCTCTCTTTTTCTTGAATTTCTAGAACCCAACACAGGTGCAAAGGGGAGCAACTCGAAGGTGATCAACACAAGCCACAATGGAGAAACCTGTAGGTGAACGTTTTCCAACAAGTGGCCAAGGAACCTTGGTCCTAAAACTGGCTCACATGATGCAATTGCAGGCAGAAAATCTGTGGAATGAAAGAGGCATGCTTAGGGATTTATGCAATGATGATGGCAAAGGGGAATACGATTTTTATTGATCCCATTAGGAGGCCTATTGACCATATGTGAAAAAATGGCCTATAACATATTCCCCCCTAAAGCGTAAAGTCAGAAATGACAATTGATTACTGAAGTGCTTTACCTTGTGACAAGTTGAGATTAAGAACAACCGTCGAGATTCACCTGTTACAATACACTTATATCATGACATTTTTTTGCTGAGGGAGGCATACCCATACTCAACACATAAGATAACATAACATGTAAAGTTATCAAAATACGTGTCCACAAATGACAAGTGGTGGACCCATGACTGGGTGACTGTCTTCATGATCATGGCGAACATACATTGTGATCTCTGTATAACTCCTGAAATCGCAACCCGAATGGATGAAACTAGATCCGAGGTATTCTATCTCGTTCACACGAACAAGCCAATATATGATTTTATCCATGTGAATAAATGAGTTGAGGTCGAAGATGGTAGACACCATATGATTTCCGATCAATGATGGAAGTCGTTAACATATGTGAGAGAAACAACCGATGATGTTAAGGTCTCTCAAGGTACTACAATACAATCCATATAGTTTGAGTAGGTGAATTGATGTCGAAAACCACAGAAAGTCTTTCGGTCACCACAAAACTAGATCAGGAAAAAAGGAAAACATGGAATGAAGGCTTAAGAGTATTGTCACGGATATCAACTGAATGAATTCTCTTGAACACACCGACGAAATTGAATGGAGTTGGTAGCATTGACCCAAAACCGAAATGGAGGTTCTAAAAAGTTATGATGAATCGAATGGCAAGTATATTACCCAACCCAACAACCACAAAGATGAAGTGAAAGAGTGTCATGTTCAAGAGCGACTCGCTGCCATTAGAAAATAGAATACCCTGTCTCCCCAATTTCCCCAACCATACTGGTTAATACCTCTTTATTTTTAACAAGCTTGAGGTGGATAACATATGCTTGATCTGTAAGTTCACCCTTTGTATGAATCCATCCAAGTATATTTAATGAACCTTGAGAACGAGTGGTTCAGCCTTGTCATGTTAGACAATTCCATCACTGTTTGATGTTTTAACGAGTCCAGCGAAGGTAAAACTCGACATATTTTTCATATTTAGGGAGTTTGAAAAAATGGTGAAAAATAAATTCCAGATTTCCCTTTTTCGTAGATAGTCTCTCAAGTCCGAAAATGTAGAAAACAACACTCAAGAGAACCTCTTAGCCATGTTTGACTAAGGTATTCTTTTTTTGTGAATAATCTATCTCAGTCCTGAAAAGGGTTAAACTTATACATAGTAGACGTATTTTCGTTTACTTTAACGAGTTCGAAAAGACAAGTACTCAACAATCTTTTCTTTTTTTGGGAGTCTGAAAAGAGCTCAAATAGGTCTCCAAGGGGTTCCTTCCAAGAATCGAAATATGCGTTGCACCTAGGAAGAGTAACACTGTTAGGAGAGGTGCAATTCTCTGTCATGCACTACTGGGGTGCGTTGGGCACAAAATCCTAAGTTGTTTATCGTTTTTCCCTCAAATTTTGTCAATTTTTTTTGTATGAAAATGAGCCTAACGAATCTCTTGTTGATGTTTCAAGTGTTCATTAGCACAAAATGGAATTCATTTGGAGAGAAAGAGAACATTAAGAACACGATTAAAATGCAACAAATGATCCTTCTACCATCTAGGCACTGAAAAATGTGGATTGCTAAAATTCTCCTGGCTTCCTGCGATGAGGAAACATATGGAATTGTTGAAATTTCTCGTTCGTTCACGGGATGTTTAGGCACAAGAATTCGGGTTTGGGGAACATCTGCTCGAGATAAATTTAGAATATATCAACTTTCTGATAGGTTTATCGAGGAGGGGTGCTCCCATCTCTCTTCTAGGTGGGAGAAGTGGTGGGGAGGTAGTGAAATATTGCATCGCTACCTATTGCAGACCTTGAGCCCAACAAACTAGGGATGGACATATAAATATAAAATATGTAACCCAATTACCTTTTAGAATGATATTGTTCATTATCGGGAGATTGGGAGGTAGCTCAACACTTCCTATAATAAGTAGATCATACATGCAGTATGGGGTGGAGTGTTTAGAGCCAAAAATATTTAACTGGAGTGAGGGAGTTTTGGTCAATATGAAGGAACAAATAATTGAAGAAAGAGAGAGGAAGTTAAAGAAATTTGGCTATGGTTTGATATTTGTCTCTTTTCCTCTAGAGAGGGTACCACCAATTTAGCCTCAGCATATTACATTCGAGATTATCCATCCGAGAGCCCCATAGATGAGGAGGTGGATAAATCATGTCCCGACATGCAAGTCCATCGACGATCAACTTATCACCAACCTTCTTTAGATGGTTGCATAGACAATTCATTATGGTCAATGATTATCCTTACGCAAGGATGAATTTCCGTGATGATCCCGAGCTCGTGCTTCCTGAGGGTGAGAAATGGGATGCTTCAGGTAAAATATTTATACCATTTAAGTTTTGAAAGTTTTACAATGTGTTTTTTATTTTTCCGAGACTAAAGTATTGATGTTTTCATGCAGATATTGGACCAATTCTACCAGTAGGTGCTTCATATCTCGGTCGTGCAGAGGGACAACCACTTGAGGAGGAAGTGGTACCTAGTATAGGTTGTTGCGGTAGGTAGGGATGCGATACGAGATATTAATGTAGACAATATCCTATCAGAGGTGGAGCGCTACATGGAGGGGCCGACACACGGGATTGAAGAGACTGTGGTCGACTAGATTCTGATGCGACTTCAATGACACTCTATCAGTATTCCTAGCCGTATTGGTCAATTACTGTGCAACATAGCTCGTGCAATGTCATTTTATCATGATCACCATTGATTTATTTACTTAGATATTTGCATGTAGCTTTTCGTATGGGCAATATATCCATAGGTATCTCGGGGCACAAATTTTGTAAAACCAAACTTATATATATACATATTTTTAGTGTTTCGTAGTTCCTGTTATGCTTTCAATATGATGTGATGTGAATTGAAACTTATTTACATTCATTTCAAATGTCTATCTAAAATGTAATTAAATAGGGCATCTGCTAATGTGTTTAGATTTCTAGAAATATTTTCACATCGTATGAAATCAAAATGTCTTTATAAAAGATGTACTCTCAGAACCATGCTAAGGATGGTTGGACTTCTAACTGAATAAACATTAGAAGGTTGTAGTACTACAATTGTGAGTTAATTTTTATGACTAAATGACGAATACCATGTGAAATAACATCAGATAGCAGCTCAACCATTACGCTATACTCAACAATGTTGTTAGTAGAGTGACCAATGCAAATCCCTTGCATACTCACTAGCTCTCCATTTGGAGCAAAGATAATCCATGTTAAGGAAGATAAGTTCCAAGCACTACGACTAGAACCATGAGCATAACCAATATATGGTTTGAGATATGTCGACATATGAAAACCAAATGTAAATGGGATCAACAGAAATCGTGGGTAACTCTGAAAATACACACTGCAAACACACTCAACACACTTATAGACAATATTTACACAGGGTACTACACATGAGATCAAGCATAGTAGTTTTTTAGGTACATCCCATTACTAGGCTGTACCAGTGGAACTCCATCAAAGTCTACTAACTCATAGGCCCATTTTGTAAGGACTCGCTTGAAAATGTGCAAAACCAACGACATAGGTTGGAACTTTCCTGGACCTAACTTATCAGCCTCCTGGTCATATAAGAGAACTGGGTCTCCTTCCGAGAAGACACGAGGATTGAAATTTCTATTGTATTGCGCCTTGACGCGTATTTTACGAGCTTCATTGGCTAAAGCAACATCACACTGAGTTTCATCCAAATGAGTAAGATGTAAAAGATGCTCCTCGTGTAGGTTTTAACCTTGAACATAAATTATCTACACACGAATATTATAACAGAAAATAAACAATAGCGAGAGCATAAAACATAAAACAGATAAACACAGAGATTTTCCCCTGGATCCCAAATTGGGACGACCAGCTTGATTTTTCATTATTTTCCTTTTAGGTTTACAACACATATATATACATGGCGAAGCATACATAAAACCCAATCCATGAACCTGTTGAAGCCTAGAAAATCTCTGCTTCAAACATCGGGGAAAACCACTCGGTCGGGACCTTAAGACAGCTCCTTTTCCGTTTGGTATGGTGGCTCTGACTGGATTTAAAGGACCAGTTTCCTTATAAATAAATGGATTGGTTTGGATGGGTGGAAATGGGACTAAATTAACTGAAATAAAACTAACTAATTTAAACTAAATACTGGTAAAGAAATTCTAACACTAACCCGGGTAATTATATGTGAATGCAACTTAAGATTGTTCCAATTTAACAATAACCATGAAAATGTATTATTATTTAAATTGAAATGTGCAGAAACAAATAAAGATAACTATGTTTAAGAAATTAAACAGAGTTGTATTAACATATTGCATTCATCATTGTATACCATCTATATACACTTATGAAAGATAACGTTTCAATTATACTCAGAAATGATATATAAAAGGAAGCGTTGTGAAAACAAATATATATAAATGATAGAAATTTTAAAGCGAATATCATAAGACAAAAGAAATCAACAGTGAAAGGATAGAAATACCTCATTCATCTTGAAGACTTTCAAATGCAATGTGATACTCTAATCCAGTAACTCTGATGAAAAATCAAATTCCAAGGTACAGAAATGCAACACTTCAAAGATAATTCCGCATGAAAATCACCAGATGTGATCCTTTTTAAAAATATATAAGACAATGGAGTACATAAATGCAATCTCCAAGTCAAAAATATTAAGATCCAGGACCCTTCTCTAAATGCATGAGAAGGGTTTAAATACTACTTAGCTAAATCTAAAAATAGTCTTATTACAAAAATTAAGGATTCGGTTCAATGACCGTCCTTTTCCTAGGCTAAAAAACAGTAAAATTAAAGCTAAATCTAACTATCTATGAACTTGTTCTTTAAACTTGTAGGCATCTAGCATAGTTTTGAGAGGATGCGGTTGACCGACTTCAGAATTCAACTGTCCTGAAAAGACAGAGTCGGCAAGCGTAGGAGCAATCTTCTCTGTAGCATTGATGATACAATTAAGTGCACCGTGCTAACTGTGTGGATTCACCAAGTACATCCAGTATGAGTCCCAATTCAATCTTGTCAGCCCTTGGATAGATTTTTCTCTTTCTTCTGCCTTTTGCCTCCATTCTGTTTGTAGTTGATTTGCCTGTGGGAGATATCCTGGAACAGTTTCAGGAATCAAATTAGCTTTCTGTAAATTTTCATTTACACAATCAGTAAGAATGTTTGCCGCTGTAGCCGCCTCCTCTGCTACCTTTTCTGCCCTTCTGATTTGTGCATCCCAGTTTTTGAACAATATTTCTTTATGGTTTTCATTAACAACGGGTGCACCAGCTTTTCTGCCTTCTTCTGTTTTTTGCCATGCCAGATAATCATTGATCTTTTCATTAATCAAATCATAATCATTTCGTAAATCTACGACATGATTTGTGATTTTATCGCTCTCTTGGCAAAAAGAATTCCATTGCAAGATTTTTTGGCAGAAAACTTCCTCTTGTTGCAGTAGTTGATTGTTTAAAGAGATAGTTTCTGAAATGAATTCTGGAAGCTTAGGATCATCTTTATGCTGATCTTGGATAATCTGTATTTGTTTGTCTTTATAAACCAAGCTTTTTTGATGTCCTATTTGCATTTCTTGAAGTTGTTGTTGTATCTCTTCAAGTTTCAACTGTGCTTCATTATTGGCCTGTACCTGTTGCAATTTCTGTTGTAGAACTTTTATCTGTTCTTCTTTTTCATTCAACAAAAGTTGTATCTCTAATGCTTTGTCAATTGTTGTAGAGGCATAAGCCCCATGTCATTTGAGATAACTTAGTAAGATAACTTAGTAAGATTCTTAGAAGGCTCTGTGGAAGGATCTTTCCACAATACATCTAGTTGTTCTGCTTCAGTAGCAATTGAACTTTCTAACTTTCTCTTTTTCCTCTGTCTCTTCACTACTGCTTTGTATTTTGGGCTGTAGAATACATATAGAGGAGGAATGTCCTCCACATTAAGTACAATTTCATAGGAGGGTGTGATTGGTATGTGCTCTGTCACTATGACTGTGCTGCTCGTTCCTGTGTTCAAAACTTTGGTTGTCTGGACAGGGGTCTGTACATTCTGTCCTTCTACATTAATCAATTGGCTTAAGGTTTCCCATTCTTTGTCTAATTCAATAATGAATGGTTGTTGCTGTACATTGGTTGGAGGAGGATCTGTCTGTTGAGAAGTCAAAATTTGTTGTTGAGTAGTTTCTTTTGATTGCGCAGAATCTTTTATGGATTCTTCCATTGTGTCTTCCTTTTCATTAGAATTATTGGAATGTTCAGAAGTCTCTCTGTGAGATTTTGATTTATATTTATCTGTACTTGAACTGCCGTTAAGACTAACACTAGGAGTTTGCTCCCTTGCGGGCTCTAAGCGTAGATTTTCCAAAGGAATAAGAGTTAGTCTTCTTTCTCTGTAAAGTTTGAATTCCTGGAATTCCTCTGGAGATAACTGCGTTTGAGCTGAATTCAAAACTTCTTTAAATGAATTTCTTGCTTGGAACATATCATCAAAAAGATCCCGTTCCCCGGAAAATTCCCTTACTCTGATTGTATTGGTAAAATTCTTAACAATATCATCTGGGTCGAATAACCTTCTCAAAAATTTGAACAGCTGTAGACATGTAATGTTGCCTATCTCTTGGAATGCATGACCAATATCAAACAGTGAAAATGTTCCACATTTTACAGGAAATTGTGGCCAAATGCCTTTTTCCTTCTCTTTTAAATCTTTTGTTATACCTCCTTGGCCACAAGTCTGATAAGCAATTTCCCGAGCTACAAGTCTATCTAGAACATATAGGGGTAAAACATGGGGAGAAGCATAACTTCCAAAAACCCTAATATAAGTGAACAATTCTTCTCCAAACCATCTTGCGACGGGGAGAATATCAACCTCTGTTTCTGAGGATAACCTTGGGGCATCCTTATTATACAATGTTCTGTACAATGGCAGCATTATTCCATGACAAATTTGGTAAAAATGGGGGATAAACTTAGAATCCCATAATTCTTTATGGTACACATGAATGGGCAAAGGATCGTGGATAGTCCATTGCCAGCCCATCACAAGGAATTTAGAGATATAACAGATGGCGTCCATGACATAAGCAGATAAATAAAAAGGCGGATAAACCCGCTGAGAAACATTTCGTTTGGACCGGTAGTGAAAAATAACAGTGGTCAAATTATCAGATAGGATTTTGGCCTAGTCTACAATTGTAGAATTAACGGCCGTATTCAACAAAGGAAGCCATTCGGGTAAGATCATATTTATGTCAGGCTTTCCAAAAAGCCTGCATAACATGGCAGCAGTGAAACAATAAGGAGAGGTAAGTGAACCCGTGCTGTACATACCTTGTTTGTTTTTCTTCAATGGTTCACTTCTTTTAGTCCACTCCTTTGTGCATTCTGCCAAATTTTCATGTTCTCTGGCAAATTCTTCCATAAATTTCTTGTTGTAAGTCGCCTGAGGTTCTGGCAACTTATACATTAATCTCAGATCTTCTGTGGTGATTGACCCGATTAGCTCTTTAGATGGAGTCCTAAATTGCCTGTCTGAAATATCGGTGCTGTCCAGCACCCATCTCACCATGTCTGTATATGGGAGAATCCTTGGCCTTGCCGCTATTCTATGCAGAAATGAGCAAGCTAGTTCTCTAAGGGTTGCCTCAGACGTATTACTGGAACCTGCTGTAGCTACAACTTTCATCACCACAAGATTTTCTTCCTCTAACAGATTATACATTCCTTCCCAAGTGGATATACCAACATCCTTATTACAAGCAGTGTCTGCATACAGCGAAGCCATTTCTCTGTTTTCAGAACTTGAGCTCTTCTCCTTCTTACCCATAGTGTTTCGTGAAAGCTTTGTATAGACGTTTGCTCCTTCGTGCCTGCGTTTTACGAGTAAATGAGAGTAATGGCATAAGAAAGGTGATGAGACTGTTTTAAATGTGAAAGCGGATGAAATATAATATTTTAATCGTGAAACGACTTTCAATCTAAACACAATCTCATTTACCATTAATAATCAATCCAATCATTTAATTCAATCATTAAAGCGCATAACAGATTTGATATATGGGAAGATTGCCTTTGGACAACGCGCCTACATGAATCTGCGACATTGTGATCTGCGATTTGCTGCGCAATATCGCAATATTGCAAAATGAAGCCGTCGCAGTTATGTAAAATAACGCAAAAGCAGAAATTGCGCAATAGCGCACATCGCAAATCTCGCAAAAGCGCAAAATTGAAAATAGCGCAAAAGATATTCATTAATCACTTCTGTTTTCTGCGCTATGCGATCTGCGACCAATACGTTTATTGTATAAGCTTTTGGGATCGCATTATCCTAAAAGCACAAAATCACATTTTCAGTTTTATAAAATATATATACCATTTTGCTATGGATGCGCTATTTTGTTTAAAGAGCAATTTTATCGTAATCTATCATAAACTTAAGTGTTTCTTAATGTTCTTTCTAAGGGATTTCTATAAGTTTATGATGGAAAGTTTTATTTGAAAAGGCAAACAAATCCTAATTGATTTTTTTGGATTTTTTAACTAAGGGTCCCCATTTATTTAGTATTATTACTAATATTAAATAAAAAGGGGGGTTGTTGCTGGTCACAACAATTGGCGATTCACTGAAAGAAACAATTATCTCTGAAAAAATAAAATGAACACTATATCTTTAGTAAGTAAAGATTTTTAAAGATAATGAAAACTATCTTAGGATAATTCAAGTAAATGTAACTATGAAAAAAGAAATAAAAATCATTTCATAATTTCTTTCTAATTCGTTAAGAATAAACACATTTTGGGTTATCTCAAGCTTTGATTGGTGTTAATAATGAAGTAAGTGGTTCTCTCCAAGTTTTGGTTTTATAATATACTCTATTGTCATAGGTATTGCCTCTGCTGCCAGCAAACGTTCATAGTCTCGACAGGGTTACCTTTAAACCATTAACCATTCATTGTCCCATCCAATTAAAATTATGACTTTTTAAAAGATAAATTCATAAGACCTATTATCTCATGTTTTTTTCTTTTATTTATTTTTATTTTAAGAGCCATTGTTCTGGTTTGGTAGCCAGTTAATAACAATGCCATTCACTAGTTATAATTAAACTGAACAAGCTGGCTCGTGATGAGACCCCTTGTCTTACATTTATAAGCCATTACCCTGTTTTGGTATGCAGTATTGGTAATGTCAGTTTTATTAATCCTTATGAACATGGTAAGTCGGCTCATAATGATACCTCTTATCTCTTTAAATTTCCAAATTTCCTAGAATTACATTCTAAAAAATCACAACTTAAATGGATGGGGTGAAATAGTTTTATGCTTAAGAATCAATGGATGACAATTTTCAGAGTTTTTTAAGTTCCAAAACTTTGAAAAAATCTTTACTTTGATAGATAACCTTTCTCTGCTTAATAAACTTATGATGATTTACATTCTTCTCAAGTTTTCAAAAGATCATGTAAATGATTGAAATAATCTTTCAAAGTTTAACATCTTATTTTAAACTATTCAAAAACTGTGATCATTACTTTAAAAATTCTTATTTACACAAAATAAATATTTATAATATTTTTCCGAAGAAATTTTCTTAAATAGTAAACAGTCAATCAGAGACTTATTAACAACCTTTATTTGCAAAAAAAAAAAAAAAAAAAAATCAAAATTCTGCAGAAAGGAATATGTACAGTTAAGAAGGGGTTACCTCCTTATGAAAATAATTTCTTCAAGATAAGCCCATTTACAGGAAGAGATTCTCTCTTACCCGTTAGATCTTGGAGTATAAATGTATTTGAGCCTATCTTCTCAACGATCTGAAATGGTCCAAGCCACATTTTCTGAAATTTGGTATGTTTACCTTTTTCTTCATATGCTTTATCCCATTTCAGAACAAGATCACCAATTGACAAAATTTTTGAGACGGTAGAACTTGCATCAAAAGAAGATTTTACAAGCTGTTGATTTTTTTCATGAGTAATTTTTGCTTTATTCCTATCTTCTTCTAGTTTAAGGATTTGATCATATCTCAATCGAATGGATGAAGACGAATTTTCTTCAATAAATTGCACTAGGGCTAATGATGGAAGAGTTAAATTTGATGGTATCACAGCTTCTTTTCCAGAAACCAGATTGAAAGGTGAAGTCCCTATTGAAGCTTTTTCAGTGATACGATCAACCCATAGCGCAAAGATTAAAGATTTGTGCCAATTCTTTTGATTTTGATCAACGATCCTTTTAATGATTTTGATAAGGTTTTTATTAGTGGATTCAGCCAAACCATTACCTTGTGGATAATAATTTAATGAATATTTTAATTTAAAACCTCTTTTGACTGCAAATTCTATTAAACTATTTCCAGAGAAGTAAGATGCATTATCAAAGACAAGAGCTTGAGGTACACCAAACCTGGTTATGATGAATTGATCTATGAAATCAATAATTGCATCATAATTGGCTACCTTCAATGGGATTGCCTCTACCAATTTTGTAAAGTAATCAGTTGCAGTAAGGATGTACTTGTGCTGTTTGGAAGAATGAGGTACTATCTCACCAATAATGTCAAGCCCCCATTGTTCGAATGGTTGCTCAATAGTCATTGGTTGCAAAGGAAAAGCTGGCTTCCTTTGTCTTCCACTTGCAGTTTGACAAATTTGGCACTTCCTTATGTAATCATGCGTATCTTTAAAAAGGGTAGGCCAATAATACCCAGCACGAATTATTTTGTGAGCTATGGTGTCACCTCCAAAATGACCTCCTGCTGGTCCATCATGCAATTCCTGCAAAACCTTTTCAGCTTCAGTCTTTTCAAGACATCTTAATAAAATTGAATCATAATTTTTTCTAAATAACACATTATCATTGATCTCATATTTAATAGCCTTTAACCTTAAAGCATGTTTACTCTTATAGCTGAGATTAAAAGGAGCATACCCATTTTTCAAGTAATAGATAAGATCAACATACTGAGATCCAGAATCTGTAACATTTATCTGACTTACTTGAATATCTTGATTTGAATCTTGATTTTCTGGTATGTTATGAGCTCCTGCCAATAATCTGCAAAAACCTTGTCCTCTAACAATCTTAGTTGGTTTAATATCAATATCATATTCTTGCAAGGCTGTTACCCAGTTAGCTCTCTTTTCTTCTACTTCTTTTTGAATTAATAATTGCCTCACTGCAGAGAATGGGACAATGATTTTTGTATGTGTTTTCAAGAGAAAAGGTCTGAAATGTTTGATTGATTTAAACACAACAAAGACTTGTTTTTCAACATCGGAATAATTAAGCTCATCTCCTTGCAGATTTGATCTAAAGAAAGAAATTGGTGCTTCGATTTCTTGATCATTGAGTTGTGTTAAAACGGCTGCATAGGATGTTTCAGTGGCCAGAGTATACAAAGTAAAATCTTTAGAAAAATCCAGGGTATTCAATGCTGGTGCATTAATGATTGCTTGTTTGATTGCCTCAAAGGCTTCTTTTTCTTTATGCGTCCATTTGAATATTTAATTCTTCTTGATCATATTTTGCATAGGTAAAACAATAAAAGAAAAATCAGGAATAAATCTTTTAACAAAATTGATCTGTCCAAGAAATGATTGCATGGATTTTTTGTTATGAGGTAAAGAAATATCAGAAATTTCTTTCACTCTATCTGGATCAATATATATACCATCTTTTGACACAAAAAATCCTACGATTTTTCCTTCATCTAAAGCAAAGAAAGATTTCTTCGGATTTAAGGAAATACCAAACCTTCTACATCTTTCAAATATTTGTTTTAAATCATGTAGATGATTGGCTCTCTTTTTTGAAAATACTATTATGTCATCAAGATAAACAACAACTGATTTATTGATCAGACCTTTAAATGCTATGTCCATGGCCCTTTGAAAAGTTGCTCCTGCATTTATTAGACCAAAAGGCATTTTCTGATAAGCATAAGTTCCCCATTTTGTTCTAAAAGTTGTTTTCAATCTGTCATCTGGATGAACTAAAACTTGATTATAGCCCGAAAATCCATCGAGAAAAGACATAAATTCAGAACCAGCTACCTTTTGAAGTATCTGTTCCATGGTTGGCAATGGGAAGTTGTCTTTTAAACATGCCTTATTTAAATTTCTGAAATCAATACAGATTCTTATATCACCATTCTTCTTCCTTACAGGTACCATATTGGAAACCCAATTGGAGTGTCTGACTGGAAAAATGATTTTGGCTTTTAAAAGTTTATTAAGTTCTGATTTGATTTGACTTTCGAGATTTGGATGGATCTTTCTTAACTTCTGTTGAACAGGTTTAATATCAGGAAGCATTGGAATTGTATGTTGAATAATCGAAGTATCATACGTTTTTAAATCATCATAATTCCAAGCAAAAACGTTTTTATACTTGTTCAGAAGTTTAATGAACACATTCCTTTCCTCTGGTGTTAAATTGAGTCCTAAGTTAACGTTTTGAGGTTTAGAATCAGAACCAAGATTTACTAATTCAAACTTCAAGGTAGAGCTTTGAAGTTTAGCATTAGTGACTTTCTTGAATCTGTATTTAATGTCATATAAATCCTCTAATTTAACAACAGATTTTGGAATGGGGTTTTCATTACCTTTTGAAGCAATTTGCAAATCATGATCATCTTCGTCAATAATTTGCTCATCATATGATTTCTCTGAGGTCATGAAATTTAGAATATCTTGATCATGATAGAATACTCTCCAATTTGTAACATTATCTGGAACAGATGGACGAAAAATCAATTCTACAGAAAACCTATCAGGACTGCAATCTTCAACAGGTAGGAGTTTAGATGCAACATTAGCTAACAAGTCAGCTGATGTATTCTGATTCCTAGGAATAGGAGAAATATTGAATGCTAAAAAATGAGTGGTGAGATCTTGTACTAGGGTTTGATAGTGTTTAAGATGTCCTGAAAGGCAATGAATAGTACTCCTAACTTGTTTTATGACAATTTCGGAATCACCAAAGACTTTAAATTATTTAATATCTAACCCTATAGCTTTATAAAGTCCTTGAACCAAGGCTTCATATTCTGCGGTATTATTAGTACACTCAAATTCTAACCTACATGACAGCATGGTTTTCTCCACATCTGGATCAATTAAGATGCATCCAACTCCAGCTCCATCACTAGACTTCGATCCATCAAAATACAACGACCAAAATAAAGATTTGTCTATTGGCTTATCTACAATTACATCAGAAATATTTACAATTCTGGAAGAATCAGATTGTGAAAAATTTTCTATTTGAGAAACAAAAGTATTTACAGAAAAAGGTGATTGAGGAGCTTCGAAGTTTCCAAGAAATGATTCAACAGAATAACCTCCAAGAATATTGTTGTTGAATGCCACAGGCTCATTAGGTTGTTCGAATTCAGTGACAGTGTGCGTCATATGTTTTTCTCGTTCAATTTTAATTTGATTTGGTTTTCCTTTGTAGGGAAGCCACATATGCGAATAATCAATTGAGATATAACCATTAAGTTTCGCAGACCAGTCCCTGCTCAAGATTAATCCATAGAATTCAGGAATATCAGCAATCAAAATATCAATTCTTTGGACAATCCTAGGATCGGAGGCTAATCTGATAGTAACTGAATTGATTTCTCCTACCACTTGGAATTTAGAGCGATCCAATTGAACGATATGAACTGTTGATTTCTGTGGTTCGATATTTAATTTAGCACAGACAGAAGTAGGCATTATATTGGAGGAAGCTCCAGAATCAATCAAACAATTGTGCAGATTTTTATTGTTTATCTCATAAGTCAAAAGAAAAGGAGGAGTTTGAGAATTTGACTTTTCCCCAATGAGCACAGTATCAGTAGCATCTACCTTATCTGGTGGCTTACCAGTTCCTCTCGCTACTTTTGCAACTACACCGCTTGGTAAAGGAGCAATTGGTGTAGCGTTTAATTCTTTCAATAACAACTTTTGCTGGTGTATTAGTTTGTTGAGTTCATGTAAGGAAATATTAGCTTTGATCTTTTTCATGTCCTCGACAATGTTGTATTCCATAGGATCTGACACTACTAAAGTCTTTGCTGTTGATGTAGGAGGATTAGAAGAGGATGGCTGATTTTGAGTAGGTAAAGGAGAATTTTTCTTTACAGGGGATTTGTCTTTGGTACTTGGAGTTGTAATTTTCTTTTTAGGAACTGTTTGCACTGGTTCCGCTGTGGCTTTACTCCTAGTACTTACAGGCATAGCTTCTTCATTATCAGAATTAGGGAGAATAAAATCCCACATTCCATTCAATTCAGCTATTTCTTCATTTTCATTTCCTTCATCTGATACTATAGATATATCTTCTTCCTCTTCCTCTTCTTCTGATTCTGCATTAGAGATTGCATTAGGATGTTTAGATTCAACTTGGTTTCTTCTAAAATTTCGGAATGGTTTCTTGGTAGAAGTTTCAACCACTTGTTTTTTAATTTCAACCATTTCATTTGACATGGTTTTAAGAACTTTCTGTAAACCTTCCATGTCGTATGGATCTTTGGCCTTTTTCTTTGAATCATCTTTGAAGCTGACTTTCTTTGATTTCCTTTCCTCGATAGAATTTTTCTTTTCGAGAGAAGTAATTCTTTTTTCCACTGCAATAGCTTCTTTCATATTCTCAGCTAATGTATGCTTTGCAGCTCTGTCCACGAAAATTGCTATGTTTGAGGGTAAGGCAGTTATGTACCATTCAATTCTGACTTGTTCACTGGGCTGTGAATCTGTGTGAATTTTGTTCAAGAGTTTGTTGAATCTAGCATTGAATTCTTTAATGGGTTCCTTGGGTTCAATCTTCAAATTTGAGAGGTCATTGAGTGAAGTTGCTATTGATCGGTCATCTCCAAATTTGGTTAAAAAATGATCTGCAAAAATGTCCCAACTTGTTATGGATCCTGATGGTAATGAAAAGTACCATGATCCTGCTACTCCCTGGAGAGTATAAGGGAATAATCTAACTACACCATCTTCATGTATGACTCCATTCAAATTAATAGCCAGCATAAAGTTATTGATATGTTCTTCACCTTGAATGTTAAGATCTGGGCTAAACTTTGGAAGCCATTTTCCAGGATTGTCTGGTAAATCATGTAAAGGTGCAACCATGTTGACTGCCCCTGGAGTAGACCATGGTCTCTGTGCCATTATTGGAACAACTATTGGAGGGATAGTAGAAACTGGTGGTGTTTGAATAGAAATTGTTGGAATAGATGATGTTGAGATTAATGATGATTGAGGAGATGATGTGGAAACTCCTGTACTTTGTTGAGAAGGGATTTCGGAAAAAGGTATTTGAATATTAGATGTTGAACTTATATCACTTACTGATTCCGATTGAGTTTTTCTTGTCTTGACTCTACTAGGTAAAGGGAATTCTTTCGGAGAAATACCAAGTTTTTCACTTTGAAGCCTAGTAAGAGGTTTCGAAGAAACAAATTTTGAATTTACACTACCTTCAGATATTTCAGACTCTTCTAGAGATAATGAGAATCCTTTCAATTTATGAATTAAATCTTGAACTTCAGGAGACTCAGGATTTTGATTGTCTGAATGTTTTGAGATTTTGGTAGTGGGTGTCTGAATATTTTCTGCAATTTCTTCTCTAGGATTTTGAATTTCAGAAGAAATTGAAGAAGTTAATGAGGGTGTTTTGCTCTCAGAATGGCTTGTGGATAAATATTTACTTGCCATTCATAGCTCAGGCCCTCCTTCTAGCGCCAAAAAAGTTGAAGCCTAGAAAATCTCTGCTTCAAACATCGGGGAAAACCACCCGGTCGGGACCTTAAGACAGCTCCTTTTCCATTTGGTATGGTGGCTTCGACTGGATTTATAGGACCAGTTTCCTTATAACTAAATGGATTGGTTTGGATGGGTGGAAATGGGACTAAATTAACTGAAATAAAACTATCTAATTTAAAATAAATACTGGTAAAGAAATTCTAACACTAACCCGGGTAATTATATGTGAATACAACTTAAGATTGTTCCAATTTAACAATAACCATGAAAATGTATTATTATTTAAATTGAAATGTGCGGAAACAAATAAAGATAACTCTGTTTAAGAAATTAAACAGAGTTGTATTAACATATTGCATTCATCATTGTATACCATCTATATACACTTATGAAAGATAACATTTCAATTATACTCAGAAATGATATATAAAAGGAAGCGTTGTGAAAACAAATATATATAAATGATAGCAATTTTAAAGCGAATATCATAAGACAAAAGAAATCAAAAGTGAAAGGATAGAAATACCTCATTCATCTTGAAGACTTTCAAATGCAATGTGATACTCTAATCCAGTAACTCTGATGAAAAATCAAATTCCAAGGTACAGAAATGCAACACTTCAAAGACAATTCTGCATGAAAATCACCAGATGTGATCCTTTTTAAAAATATATAAGACAATGGAGTATAGAAATGCAATCTCCAAGTCAAAAATATTAAGATCCAGGACCCTTCTCTAAATGCATGAGAAGGGTTTAAATACTACTTAGCTAAATCTAAAAATAGTCTTATTACAAAAATTAAGGATTCGGTTCAATGACCGTCCTTTTCCTAGGCTAAAAAACAGTAAAATTAAAGCTAAATCTAACTATCTATGAACTTGTTCTTTAAACTTGTAGGCATCTAGCATAGTTTTGAGAGGATGCGGTTGACCGACTTCAGAATTCAACTGTCCTGAAAAGACAGAGTCGGCAAGCGTAGGAGCAATCTTCTCTGTAGCATTGATGATACAATTAAGTGCACCGTGCTAACTGTGTGGATTCACCAAGTACATCCAGTATGAGTCCCAATTCAATCTTGTCAGCCCTTGGATAGATTTTTCTCTTTCTTCTGCCTTTTGCCTCCATTCTGTTTGTAGTTGATTTGCCTGTGGGAGATATCCTGGAACAGTTTCAGGAATCAAATTAGCTTTGTGTAAATTGTCATTTACACAATCAGTAAGAATGTTTGCCGCTGTAGCCGCCTCCTCTGCTGCCTTTTCTGCCCTTCTGATTTGTGCATCCCAGTTTTTGAACAATATTTCTTTATGGTTTTCATTAACAACGGGTGCACCAGCTTTTCTGCCTTCTTCTGTTTTTTGCCATGCTAGATAATAATTGATCTTTTCATTAATCAAATCATAATCATTTCGTAAATCTACGACATGATTTGTGATTTTATCGCTCTCTTGGCACAAATAATTCCATTGCAAGATTTTTTGGCAGAAAACTTCCTCTTGTTGCAGTAGTTGATTGTTCAAAGAGATAGTTTCTGAAATGAATTCTAGAAGCTTAGGATCATATTTATGCTGATATCGGATAATCTGTATTTGTTTTTCTTTATCAGCCAAGCTTTTTTGATGTCCTATTTGCATTTCTTGAAGTTGTTGTTGTAACTCTTCAAGTTTCAAATGTGCTTCCTTATCGGCCTGTACCTGTTGCAATTGCTGTTGTAGAACTTTTACCTGTTCTTCTTTTTCATTCAACAAAAGTTGTATCTCAAATGCTTTTTCAATTGTTGCAGAAGCATAAGATCCTATCATTTGAGATAACTTAGTGAGATTATGAGTAGGTTTTGTGGCAGGATCTTTCCACAAAACATCTACTTGTTCTGGTTCAGTAGCAATTGCACTTTCTAATTTTCTCTTTTTCCTCTGTCTTTTCACTACTGCTTTGTATTTTGGGCTGTAGAATACATCTAGAGGAGGAATTTCCTCCACATTAAGTACAATTTCGGAGGATGGTGTGATTGGTATGTGCTCCGTTACTGCGACTGTGCTGCTTGTTCCTATGTTCAAAACTTTGGTTGTCTGGACAGGGGTCTGTACATTCTGTCCTTCTACATTAATCAATTGGTTGAAGGTTTCCCATTCTTTGTCTAATTCAATAATGACTGGCTGTTGCTGTACATTGGTTGGAGGAGGATTTGTCTGTTGAGAAGTCAAAATTTGCTGTTGAGCAAGTTATTTTGATTGTGCAGAATCCTTAATGGATTCTTCCATTTTATCTTCCTTTTCATTAGACTTATTGGAATGTTCAGAATCTCTGTCAGATTTTGATTTAGATTTATCTGTGCTTGAACTGCCGTTAAGACTAACACTAGGAGTTTGCTCCCTTGCGGGCTCTGAGCGTAGATTATCCAAAGGAATAGGAGTTAGTCTTCTTTCTCTGTAAAGTTTGAATTCCTGGAATTCCTCTGGAGATAACTGCGTTTGAGCTGAATTCAAAACTTCTTTAAATGAATTTCTTGCTTGGAACATATCATCAAAAAGATCATGTTCCCCAGAAAATTCCCTTACTCTGATTGTATTGGTAAAATTCTTAACAATATCATCTGGGTCGAATAACCTTCTCGAAAATTTGAACAGCTGTAGACATTTAATGTTGCCTATCTCTTGGAATGCATGACCAATATCAAACAGTGAAAATGTTCCACATTTTACAGGAAATTGTGGCCAAATGCTTTTTTCTTCTCTTTTAAATCTTTTGTTATACCTCCCTGGCCACAGGTCTGATAAGCAATTTCCCGAGCTACAAGTCTATCTGGAACATAAAGGGGTAAAACATGGGGAGAAGCATAACTTCCAAAAACCCTAATATAAGTGAACAATTCTTCTCCAAACCATCTCACGACGGGGAGAATATCAACCTCTGTTTCTGAGGATAACCTTGGGGCATCCTTATTATACAATGTTCTGTACAATGGCAGCATTATTCCATGACAAATTTAGTAAAAATGGGGGACAAACTTAGACTCCCATAGTTCTTTATGGTACACATGAATAGGCAAAGGATCGTGGATAGTCCATTGCCAACCCATCATAGGGAATTTAGAGACATAACAGATAGCATCCATGACATAAGCAGATAAATAAAAATGCGGATAGACCCGCTGAGAAACATTTCGTTTGGACCGGTAGTGAAAAATAGCAGTGGTCAAATTATCAGATAGGATTTTGGCCCAGTCTACAATTGTAGAATTAACGGCCGCATTCAACAAAGGAAGCCATTCGGGTAAGATCATATTTATGTCAGGCTTTCCAAAAAGCCTGCATAACATGGCAGCAGTGAAACAATAAGGAGAGGTAAGTGAACCTGTGCTGTACATACCTTGTTTGTTTTTCTTCAATGGTTCACTTATTTTAGTCCACTCCTTTGTGCATTCTACCAAATTTGCATGTTCTCTGAAAAATTCTTCCATAAATTGCTTGTTGTGAGTCGCCTGAGGTTCTGGCAACTTATACATTAATCTCAGATCTTCTGTGGTGAATGACCCGATTAGCTCTTTAGATGGAGTCCTAAATTGCCTGTCTGAAATATCGGTGCTGTCCAGCACCCATCTCACCATGTCTGTATATGGGAGAATCCTTGGCCTTGCCGCTATTCTATGCAGAAATGAGCAAGCCAGTTCTCTAAGGGTTGCCTCAGACGTATTACTGGAACCTGCTGTAGCTACAACTTTCATCACCACAGGATTTTATTCCTCTAAAAGATTATACATTCCTTCCCAAGTGGATATAACGACATCCTTATTGCAAGCGGTGTCTGCATACAACGAAGCCATTTCTCTGTTTTCAGAACTCGAGCTCTTCTCCTTCTTACCCATAGTGTTTCGTGAAAGCTTTGTATAGACGTTTGCTCCTTCGTGCCTGCGTTTTACGAGTAAATGAGAGTAAAGGCATAAGAAAGGTGATGAGACTGTTTTAAATGTGAAATCAGATGAAATATAATATTTTAATCATGAAACGACTTTCAATCTAAACACAATCTCATTTACCATTAATAATCAATCCAATCACTTAATTCAATCATTAAAGCGCATAACAAATTTGATATATAGGAAGATTGCCTTTGGAAAATGCGCCTACATGAATCTGCGACATTGCAATCTGCGATTTGCTGCGCAATATCGCAATATTGCAAAATGAAGCCGTCGCAGTTATGTAAAATAGCGCAAAAGCGGAAATTGCGCAATAGCGCAAAAGCGCACATCGCAAATCTCGCAAAAACACAAAGAAAATAGCGCAAAAGGTATTCATTAATCACTTCTGTTTTCTGCGCTATGTGATCTGCGACCAATACATTTATTGTATAAGATTTTGGGATCGCATTATCGCAAAAGCGCAAAATCGCATTTTCAGTTTTATAAAAGATATATACCATTTTGCTATGGATGCGCTATTTTGTTTAAAGAGAAATTTTATCGTAATCTATCATAAACTTAAGTGTTTCTTAATGTTCTTTCTAAGGGATTTCTATAAGTTTATGATAGAAAGTTTTATTTGAAAAGGCAAACAAATACTAATTGATTTTTTTGGATTTTTTAACTAAGGGTCCCCATTTATTTAGTATTATTACTAATATTAAATAAAAAGGGGGGTTGTTGCTGGTCACAACAGAACCCTGGATTAGAACATAACCGTAGTTCCCTTGACTGGATCTACAAAATACCAGGGGCCCAAAACCATCGTACCCCAAAACCATGTGCAAAATAATGCACCAAACATGGGTGGGTCCGCCCAGACCCCAATAGTGGGGACTGCCTCCCCCCTTGTGACCCCCCTACTGCGCCCGACGCAACGTACAGCGCGTGGGGCTAGTCGTGGAAAGAATATAACACATACCTAACATTCTCCCACTTGTTGTTTTCTTTCAACAGGGGGCCACAGGAGAGCTTAGTCATTGGGCCAATTCTTCAACACCCATTGTTTCTCTACACCAAGAGAACTTCTAAATTCTCACAGACTTCGTCAATGCATCTGCAACATTCTTCAAAGTGTCCACCTTTACTAGCAACACCCTTTTAGCCTCAACCATATCTCTAAAAAAGTGATATTGAACATTAATGTGCTTTGTCTTTGAATGGTAAGCAGGGTTCTTAGCCAAGAAAATTGCACTTTGGCTATCACAGTCTATCCTTATAGCTTGCTGTACCAACCCCATACTTGAACACAATCTTTGCAACCAAACTGCTTCCTTGATTGCATGAGTGGCTGCTATGTATTCTGCCTCTGTAGTTGAAAGAGCCACTACAGACTGTCTTTTACTCATCCAACTGACTGCACCTCCAAATAGGCTAAACACATACCCACTTGTAGATCTTCTTTGGTCCAGATCTCCAGCCCAGTCTGCATCAACAAAACCATGAATGTCAAACATTCTTTCCAATCGATACCCCAGGTAACCTGAGCCATAATCACTAATTTTCATAAATGTCCCCGAAAACCCACTTCACTACATCCGTGCTCCTTCACACAGGTTTGGCGCAAACACTGCTCAATATTCCCCTTTGCACATGTATAATGTATGGTCTAGTACGGAGACCATTTTCACATACATCGAGCTACCTTCTGCCCATATGGTACCACAGGACCTGCATCCTCGTGTTTTCCCTCTATCTTGGAGGACACTGTTCAACAGATAGCTTTACACCTACAGGAATAGGAACATTCATCGGTCTACTATCCTGCATATTGAACCTCTGCAATATAGTCTTGACATACTTCCTCTGGTTTAACTAGAGCTTCCTCTTTGCTCTATCTCTCTTAATTTCCATGCCCAAAATATAGTTTGCAGCACCAAGATCCTTCATGTCGAATTTGGAGAACAAAGGGGTCTTCAAATCTTGGATAATTTCTTTTTCATTTCCAATCAACAACATATCATCAACATACAAGACCAAATAAATAACACGGTCACCAATTAATTTCAAATAAACACAGTGATCCTCCTTGCTTCTGGTGAAGCCAAGTCCCCGTATATACGTATCAAATTTCTGATACCACATCCTTGGTGACTGTTTTAACCCATACAGAGACTTCTTCAACCTGCAAACCAGTTTTTTCTTACCCTTCACCATAAAGCCTTTAGGTTGCTTCATGTAGATCTCCTCTTCTAGATCCCTGTGAAGAAAAGATGTCTTCACATCCATCTGTTCTATCTCAAAATCAAATGCAGCAACAACAAATAAAAGTAATCTAATAGAAGTAAATTTGGCAACAGGAGAAAAAATATCACCAAAATCAATTCCCGGCACCTGGGAATAACATTTTGCTACCAACCGAGCTTTGTATTTATCCACCTTGCCTTCTACATTCATCTTCTTTTTAAACACCCATTTTCTCCCGATGGGCTTCCTTCTAACCGGAAACTCCACCAGATCCCATGCCTCATTTTTGTGCAAGGATGCCATTTCATCAACCATGGCCTCATTCCAGAGTTTTCCATCCTCTGAATCTACTGCCTCCCTGACAGTTCTGGGATCATCATCAGTTATAGTTAAGGCAACACCTGAACAAAAAGTAGATGGACTATACCTTTCTGGTTGCCTTCTTTCCTGAGTTGATCTTCTCACAGCTGGAGTTTGTGGCTCTTCCTCTTCTGAGTCTTCTTCTGTTGTGTATAAATTTGAATAATAGATAACTTATTCACCGAGATTATCCTGATCACACACTATTTGAGCTTCATGCATAATACATAACCTCTTCTACTATTGATCATCAATTTGCGGAATTAAAAAACAATCGCATGCGCACATTAAAACCATAAACAATCACACATATAAACACAGTATTTATGGGAAATCTTAAAGCTGAAAACCCCCAACTGTCTGTATATTATAATGATAGAGATCATGTAACAATCATATTACAAACTCCTCACAAGCTCTCAACACTATCTCCAATTGTTACACACTACACAAGCTCAGATCATACAAAACACATGCTCCAATATGCTCCACCTATTAGCCAGCCTCTACTGCGCAATCCAATATGGATAATCATTAGATCCAAAGTTAGAATCCCACCCAGTATGTCTTTAACAATACTCAGTAGCATCTCCATCAATGTGTGTGCACATCTCATGCACCAGTATAGTCACAACTGATAGTCACACTGCTCTTTCACCTAACCTCTCGACTAGTCTCCACTGAAAATGTCCATGCACTGCAGTTAAATGATGCATTTATTAGTTGATTTATGAGTTAATAATTATTGAATTAATTAATAATTATTTCACACCACTCTCACTAATTGTATCAATCAGTTAGACTAGATACAACTAGCTCAACTAAGTTAAACTGAACACAACTCCATTAACTGTCTCATCAACTCCACCAAACTCTGTCACATGAGTTCTAACTGAAGTCAACCATGCAATAGCTCCATTAAACCCTAGGAATAGCTTAATTCCTTCTGTCAGCTGCATGTGCCACATCCGTGACTCGAACTGAAGTGGTCCAAGAGGATAAGATAATGTTTATAGTCCAAATATTATTAAGAGCTAATAATATTCAACATATCTATTTTTAGAATGGTAGTCTAAAAATAGATTCTGCCCAGTATGTCTAAAAATAGAAGTCCATATATTTTTCCCGACTTGACCAACCATCCAAAAATAGCATCCTGCAACTCATAGAACGTGATCCATATGTCTAAAAATAGACATAGTCTAAAAAAAGACTTTGCGCCAAAAATAGCCTGCGGGCCCACTTAGTGAAGGCGAATTCTTTCCACTAAGCTCCTCATCTTGTTGCAATATCAACATGTTGTAGAGTCTAATTCATTCCTTTGGTAGGACTTCATGTGTAACAACATCTTTCACCTCTCTAAACACCACATCTCGGCTGTACACAACCTTCCTTGTTTCTGGGTTCCAAAGCTTGTAGCCCTTTAAACCATCCTTATACCCAATAAAGATGCACCTTTCAGATTTATTATCCAACTTGGTCCTTTTCTCCTTTGGAACTTGTACATATGCATCACATCCAAATACCCTTAGATGTGAAAGAGATGGTTTCTTACCTGTCCATACCTCATGTGGAGTCTTATCCTCCAACGTTGATGAAGGTGATCTATTAACTAAGTAACATGTAGTCTCCACTGCCTCTGCCCATAATTCTTGTCCTAACCCGGTACCACTGAGCATGCTTCTTGCCTTTTCCATCAGCTTCCTGCTCATTATTTCTGCAACTCTGTTTTGCTGAGGTGTGTATGGAGTAGTCTTCTGCCGTGCTATACCACACTTCTTACAGAACTCTTCAAATTCCTTCTTGCAGAACTCCCCACCATTATCTGTCCTCATCGCCTTTATCTTCTTCTCTGTCTGGTTTTCCACCAGAGCCTTAAATTCTTTAAATCTGTCAAAGACTTCAAATTTCTTCCTCAAGAAATATATCCATGTATTCCTTGAGAAGTCATCTATGAATGAAACATAGTACACAGAATTTCCCAGTGATGGAACTGACACAGGTCCAAACACATCACTATGCACAAGTTCTAATATCTTGTTCGCCCTCTTGGCACCAGAAGGAAAAATCACTCGATTTTGCTTCCCATATACACAATGTTCACAGAAATCGAAATCCAGAGAGCAATTAGACATACCTTCTACCATACCATTTCTATGCAGTATCCGAAGGCCCTTCTCTCCAATATGTCCAAGCCTTTGATGCCATAGCATGGCCTTTTCTCCAGAGACAACTAGGCTTTCCGCTCCACTTTCAGGAACCATAGAAATGTTACACCCATCAATAACAATGCTACCTTGTAGCTTGTACAGAGTTCCAGTCCGAACTCCCCGCATTAATACCAGTGGTCCCCGAACCATCTTGCAGGCATCTTTCTCGAACACTGTTTTTACACCTGCATCATCCATCTTGCTTACAGAAATCAGATTTTTGGCCAATGCAGGAATATGCAGAACACCAGGAAGTGTTCTAATCCTTCCACCTTGCAGCTTCAGCTTGACCTTTCCACGTCCGATGATTCTGGCCCTCCTATCATCCCCTAGGAAGACATCTCCACCATCATATTTCTCATACTCGCAGAACCACTCCCTATGGGGAGTGAAGTGAAAGGATGCACCTGAGTCAATCAACCATGACTCATGATCTACATGTGTATTTGAAGAAAAAGCCAAATACACATCCCCACCTTCATCTGAGGTGGTTTTTTCCTCTGCAGAAGGAGCATCATCAGATCCCTTTCCTTTCTCAGGAGCTTTAGATCTGCAGTCCTTTTTGTAGTGCCCTTCCTTTCCGCATTTCCAGCATACCTTTACAAAATTTCCAAGAGATTTAGATCTCCCTCTAGATTTGGATCTCCCACTCGAAACCTTATTCTTGTTTCTGTTCTGGGACCTTCCTCGTACAGATAAGGCATCTCCATTCTGACCCTCCATATTTCTCCGTCTCATTTCCTCCGACAGCAAGGCTGAGACAATGTCATCAAAATTCAAGGTGGTTGTATTGCTACCTATTGCAATAACCAGACTGTCCCACGAGTCTGGTAGAGAACACAACAAACTGATGCACTTATCTTCATCTGAGATTTTAATATCAACAAATGACAGCTGACTTACCACAGTATTGAAGGCGTTCAGATGCTCTGTCACCGAGTCTCCATCCTTCATCCTCAGGTTATACAGCTTTTTCCACAGGAACAACTTATTCACTAGAGACTTAGATTGGTACAAAGTCCCAAGTTTTTCCCACAAATTCTTCGCCATAGCTTCCCCAGATACATTCAACAATACTGAATCTGAGACACACAACCATATTGTGCTCTTAGCCTTTCGATCCAATTTCTTCCAGTCTTCATCTGACATTGTCGTTGGTTTAGTACCCAGATCTACCGCGATCCATTGATCTTTATCCACCGACAGATCCTCCATCTTGAGCTTCCATAACTCAAAACTATAACCATTAAATTTCTTGATCTCTATCTTTCCGCTGCTCACCATCTTCTTTCACCGCAAGAATCGATCCCGCAAATCTCCCACTGAACAGGGTCTACCTCAGGCCCGAGCTAAAAAACCCTCAGCAGCAAAGACGTCCCCTTGAAGCCGAAACAACTCTGATACCAAATTTAGGTTTTAACCTTGAACATAAATTATCTACACACGAATCTTATAACAGAAAATAAACAATAGCGAGAGAATAAAACATAAAACAGATAAACACAAAGATTTTCCCCTGGATCCCAAATTGGGACGACCAAATTGATTTTTCATTATTTTCATTTTAGTGTTACAACACATATATATGCATGCCAAAGCATACATAAACCCCAATCCATTAACCCTGGATTATAACATAACCGTAGTTCCCTTGACTAGATCTACAAAATACCAGGGGTCGAAAACCATCATACCCCAAAACCATGTGCAAAATCATGCACAAAACATGGGTGGATCCGCCTATGATTGGGTCCACACACCAAACAAATTTTCGCCAGGGCACTGCCCCGGACCCCAATAGTGGGGGCTGCCTCCCCCCTTGTGACCCCCCTGCTGCGCCCGGCGCAACGTACAACACGTGGGGCTAGTCGTGTAAAGAATATAACACATACCCAACACCTCCTCTACGGAAGTGGTAGGAAGAAGTTTGGAAACTAGTTTTAACGATGGAATTGCACATTGGATGGGGAGGATTGCTTCCAGACCATAGACCAACTGAAAGGGTGTGAATCCGATAGTAGTCCTAATTGCGGTTCGGTATGCCCACAAGACATCGTAAAGAAGAAAGTTCTAGTCCGGTTTGTGGACCCCTACCATACGTTGAAGCATAGTCTTAATAAATTTGTTCATAACCTCAAATTTTCCATTAGCCTAAGGATAATAGGGAGTGGAATTTTCTTGAGAAAGTCCCAACTTAGCAACTATTTCGGTTATCATATGATTCCATAAATGCTTTTCATGATCCGTAACTATTGTTCGCGGAACACCAAACCGAGCAATAACATGATTGAAGAAAAAATATACACCTATTTCACCAGTGTTTTTATATGTAGGCATCGGCTTGACCCATTTATTATTAGTAAAGTAGTCTACATCAACAATGATATAACCATGACCCTCGATCGAGTGAGGGTTACATGTCATAAAGTTGATACCCCATTTATCAAAGGGACCAACAATGCCAACGTGATGCAATGGAGTAGGCTGAGCACATATCTTACAATCATAGATATGGCATGCATGACATTTATGGACAACGAGTATACAGTCGTGAAATATAGTCTGCCAAAATTAACCAACGTGTAAGATAGATTAAGAATCAGGGGAGGGAAGGTCGCACATGAGCTCGGCGAAAACTAGGGATTTCTTTGACTTGGAATTGATGAACTCCAGGTTGAACTCTTGCAGAATAACGATCCACTTAGAGTATTTTCCCCCTATTAATTGACGCGACAACATATATGTCATAGGGTTGCAATCCGAAATGACCATTATTTTTGAAGCAAGATGTAATGGCGAAACCTTTGGATGACTTGAACAATTGCCAAAGCTAACTTTTCTACATGAGTATACGTGATTTCAGTATCGTTAAGGTTATGAATTAGATAATAAATGGGATGTTCAGTACGTATATCATCTCCTTGGAAAAATACCATTGCTATAGTAGAAATGGAAACAACGATATACATGAAATAGTTGCGCTGATAATTAGCACGGGGGGGGGGGGGGGGGGGTATAAAAGAGATACCCGAAACTGGTCTGTCGGGGCATGGCTTTACAGGTAGCATCCTCCCAATGGAAGGAGACCCATTTTTTCAACAAGCGAGTGAATCCTTTGGTCAAATCAGTTTAATTAGGGATGAACCTTCGCAGGAAGTTAAATTTCCCTTGGAGTCTTTGTAACTGAACAAGAGAAGATGCAGGCAAGTCGACGATTGCCTGTACTTTCATAAGATCAATACGAATTCCCTATTTTGAAATAAAAAACCCAGAAGTCAACAAGAACCAACACATAATACAAATTTTTTTGGGTTAAGTTAAATTTTGTAGTGTCTATAATGGAGAAAAATGGGCCTAAGATGCATCGGGTGATCATCCCAATGTTTAGAATGAGTAGGGAGATCATCCAAATGGGGTTGCACAATGTGTTTAATGTCGTGAAAAGCATAATTGATGACACATTGAAATGTGGCTCAAACTTTCTTTAAACCAAATGGGATCTTTCGATAAGAAAAAGTACCTCAGGGACAAATAAATCCAGTCTTAGGTTGGTCAACTGGGATGATGCTGATTTGATTATATCCTGAGAATCCATCCATAAATGAATAAATATCACAACCAGTGTAGTTATCAACAATATGGTCAACAAACGAGGTCGGATAATTGTCCTTCGGACAAGCATGATTCACATCCTGATAATCGACACATACTTGGGTTGTGCCTTATTTATTCATGATAGGGACAACGTTCAATACCCAATTAGTTAAAGGAATGAGGTATATGAAACCATCCCGAAGAAGCTTTTCAAATTCAGCCTTAATCCCGATGGGTTTGGCATTAGGATATGTTTTAATCTCGTGCAATACTATGTTTGGGTTGATACCTGGCATTTCCTCAAAAGTCCAGACAAATACATCTCGAAACTCGTGAAATAGGGCTCTATAGATCTCGATTGCAAATGGAGAACAAGACACTCTGATGTATATATTTTCGACAATACTTGGTTTGACAGAGATATCAAAAGGTATCATTTCTTAAATATTCTAAAGGTTGTTTTTAGATTCAACCTCATGAATGGAGATACAATTCGTAGAAGGGTGGACAAAATTACGTAAGTATACATCACTGTGATTATCCTCAACAAAATCTGGTAAGGACTGGTAGAATCTGTTATAAGCATGTAGCTAGGGATGTCCATATAAAGTTATTTTTGTCGAGCATATTGTATTTCTTTTCAAGGTAAGGTATAATTCCGCGATTCCCAGTGGAAAAATAACATCTGATCTGCCATAGAGGTATTCTAGAATTTCCTTGTAAGCATGGTATAGGGGGACTATCCATAGAATATCTATATGATAGGTTTGTAGTATGAAAAATTAAAGGGTGAGGTAAAGAAATCTCGACCACTGGGAGAGGGAAAATTCCTTTCCTATTCGCAAGGAAATTCCCATGGCCATTCCACGATCCATTGATATAAGGTGTTCCTCCCCATTCACTCATTAAAATGCCTTAAGTTCTAGAGATAGTAATAAGTCTATATCTAGAAGGTGTCAGGTATCTAAGGTTAGGTAGATTCTCTCCAAAGGCCTCAAGTTATAGGGCTGGTATATAGAATGTCTTGTATAGGAGGTAGTATGAAAAAGGATCAGGTAATCTAATACTGTCCCCTACCCTAGAGGTGCTGAATTTCTTTCCTTCCTGGTAAAAGGATAAGGGTTCCTCCCCTCCCCCCAAAGGTGCTATCTAGGTGGTAAATCAAAGGGACAGGGACTTCTTGATCCATCCATAAATCCATCCATGGCCACCCACCCGGTCTAAGGTCTCCTCACGAACCCACCCATCCAATGATCCATCAAATATTCTAGTTCAAAGGTAAGTGAAACCATGTCTCGCTTTCTAACTAGGCTACGTGATTCATGGCATAGGGCTCCCCCTCCCTCCATATCTCAAATTTATGGCAAGTGAAAGGAAGAGTAGTAGGTATGGTGTTCTTATCCTATATTTGCTCTTGACAACGTGGGGTATTCCTAGTTGGCTTCAAGGTTGTGGGGGGAAAGAATCCATGCTTAAAGGTGTATGGTATACTAGGTGTATGACATAAAGGTATATGTTGGAGGTTTTTCAGGTGGGGTTGTTTGAAAGGGTGTGTCCGAAAAAGCTTCATAAATGCGTTTTTATCTATTATAAACAAGGGGTCATCCCATGACTTGTCATTTGGCATCATGATCTCCATGATGCTCTCATTAAGGGAATTTTGAGGTTTTAAATATGCCTCCTAAGGAAAATATACAATCAAAATTCACTTTATGAGAACCAATCACATTTTAGGGGATGACATCATCCCCAATGGTTGAGGTGGCGTTGCTTGAGTTAAAGGTACTTACTTGTTACATTCTCAATGGTGGATAAAAACTCATGGTTAACCATGGTAGTGCTATAAGTGCTTTTAAAGTTATAAAGTAAAGTACTAATAATAAATGTCATTTCACACTTTTTGAATAAAATATTATTATTGTCCTTTGAAATGTAGAAGGTGCATTGGTAAGGCCAAAAGGAATGACCAAAAATTCATAATGACCCTCATGAGTTCGAAATGCTGTTTTTGGAATATCTTCAATCTTAATTCTAATTTGATGATATCCTGAATGAAGATCCAACTTGGTAAAATAAATTGCTCCATGTAATTGATCCAATAATTCATCAATCATAGGAATGGGAAATTTATCTTTAATGGTGAGCTTATTAAGCTCCCTATAATCCGGACACATTCGCCATGATCCATCCTTCTTGTGTACCAATACTATAGGAGCAGAGAAAGAACTTTGACTAGGTTGAATTATACCTGCCTCTAACATTTCTGCAATCATACGTTCGATTTCGCTCTTTTGGACGTAAGGATATCTATAAGGCCTGATGTTTGGAGGAAAAATTCCTAGAATCAAATGAATAGCATGATCATGATCACGAATAGGTGGGAGTCCTTTGGGAGTTTCAAACACCTTGGAATGATTGTCCAAGACTTGTTGGAGATCTGCAGAAATAGATGATTTTGATGTTGGAACTTCTAGTGAGCATAATTGTGCAATTACGCCTCGTTGTTCTTTCTTTAGAAGCTTTGTCATGCCATTAGAGCTTATTATCATTCCTGGCTTCCCTTCAATACCCCGTAGTTCGACTTCCTTTCCTTCTGAAAAGAATTTCAAGAAAAGTTCTTGAAAATTAAAAGCTACCGTCCCCAAAGATTGTAACCATTGTGCTCCTAGTACAACATCAGCACCTCCCATAGGAATGGAAAGCATTGGACTAGTCAATACATATTCCCCCATGGTTAGCTTGATATTATGGCATTTTCCAGAGCAATTTATGGTTCCTCCATTTGCAACCATCACTTGACAGTCTGGTGCTGGGTATAGGAAACAATTTAATTCCTTGGCTACCTTACAATGAATAAAATTATGGGTGCTACCTGAATCAATCAACACTATTACCTTTTTCTTCTTGATATGTCCTTCTATCTTGAAAGTTTGAGGAGTGGTAATTCCTACCAGTGCATTACACGATATGGTCGGATTCATTTCTTCCTCTTCTAGGGCTGGTTCCTGGTGTATATCCTCTTCTTGTTCATTTTCTTCTTCCTCTTCACAATCTATGTAAAATAATTTCTTCTCGACACACTTATGACCTTTAGTGTATTTGCTATCACAACTGTAGCAAAGCCCTTTTGCTCTTTTTTCTTCCAATTGTTGTGGTGTCAACCTTGTAGGTTGTGGAAATCTGGGCGTAGCAACACTTCCTTCTTTATAGAATTGAGTGGTAGGCTTCCTTGTCGCCATAATTTTACATTCAACTTTTCTTGCCAACCTGAATGCCTTCTCCAATGAATCAGGTTCCAAAACGCGAACTTCATGTTAGATGTTATCCTTTAAAGTGCCTATGAAGAGATCAATCCTGTGTTCCTCTGGAATATCAGTTACCCTTATATTCAATTTTTGGAAGTCCTCGATGTGCTGCCCCACTAAACCCTTTTGTTTGAGATTTATCAATTGGCTAAAGAAGGTGTTGCTCTTTGTATCCTCATAATGTGCTATCATTTCCTCCGTAAAAATTGACCAAGTGACAATTTTTTTACGGGAGCAAAGCCATCGATACCATACAAATGTATTTTGTTCTAAATGTAATGTTGCAATGCGTACCTTTTGTGTGTTTGCATGTTATGGAGATCAAAATATTGCTCCATCTGTAGTATCCATGTTACAGGATCCTTTCCATCAAACTTCCTCATATCCATTTTTGGAATATGGTGGTTCTTCCCGCCAACACTAGAGTTTATGAAATCACGATTAATATTTTTTTTTTTCTCATCATGAGGTTCTTCTACTATCTTTTCACCATTAGGAAACATTTCTTGTATCAACTTTGTCAAACCTTCCATGTCTTATTTTAGATCATTCTTCATGTTTTCCATGTTGTCTTTCATGTCATCCATCTTAGCTTCCATGCCATCCATCTTAGCTTCCACGCCTTTATTCAAACTGTCCATCTTTACTTCCATGCCCTTCTTCAAAACTTCCATTTCATTTTTTGTTGCTTATTGCGAGAGCGAAATTTGGTGCACTTGCTCTTGTAATTTTGATAGATCATGTTGCAATTCTTCATCTTCATGAGTCATCGTAGAGCCTTCTGAAGGCTTAATGGGTGTTGAATTATTTTTACGGGGCATATTTTAGAACCCAATAATGATATATATTCTACAATATTCCCTTGGAATCAATTCAAATTGATTCTTCAAACAAGACTTATGCAATTCGGAAACAAAATACACACCTTTTTCTTGCTTTTGAGGAGCTCGATATTGAAATTGGATTATCTCTGTGATTGTACCACTTCAATATTTGAATTTTAGTACCAAGGTACCCCTCTGAATTATCTTTTTAATTCCACTGGTCTGACCTAATTTGGATTCTCCAAGACAAAGTTGTGTCCAATCTCCCACAATGACCTAATTATAGACTGGTTCAGTAGAGCGAACTTGTACGACTTGCCACATGTCACTTTTTCGTCCTCCGGCTCTGAAATTGATAGCCAAGAAACTAAAGTCCGTGTACTTGTGACCAATTTTTATGGCACTTCAATCCAATGCTCAGAGAGAGAGTTATGATTATTTTCCCACGATCACATCTTTGAGATGAAATTCGGGAGTTTGAAAAAGCACTACCTTCCACAGATCATATCTCCGAAAATATTGCGAACCAAGCTATGAAATGTTTTGAAGAGTTTCCTTAGGATCTCAGCTTCACACCCTAAAAATTTCAGATTCTGAACCTTCGTAGAAAAAAATTTATAGCAAAAATTCCACGATGACCTGTTTAGAGCAGCGAAACCCTAGAATCCAAAGCTCTGATACCAAATGTTGTGAAACCAGCTCCAAAAAGAGAAGAGAAGAGATATCAACACCTTAGAAATAAACCACTTAGAGGGGGCAACCTACAATACATTACATGAATGGACAATTCTTGGATGATACAATTTACAAGACCTCCTTTCTATATATAGGAGTCCATGGGGCCATAATGTAATCCTAGTGGGCCACAATGTAATCCTAGCCGACCTAACAATAATAATTTAAGGGCACAATAATAACAAAATGGGGGTTACACGGGTACAATAATAACAATAAGGGGGTTACACTAACAACAATAAGGGACTATACTAGTAATATAGGGACCTAACAATATATCACTAATGGAGTTAATGATATTGGACCATAATTGCTGTTTTTCTTGGGCTAAAGGTTTTGTTAATGGAAAATATTTCTCCAGCTGGTGGATTCTATCAGTGAGTCTATTTACTTTGTGTGCTTTAGCTTGATGTGCTACTTAAGTCAATTTATTTTCATTCTCTAGTCTCTTTATCTTTTCCTTGAGGTTATTAATATATGTAGTCTGAATGGACATATATTCCATTGCTTTGATCAATCTGCTGGCCTCATCAGTGGGATGGACTATTGGTATTGCTAATGCTAGTGCTGATGTATATGCTGGTGTTGATGTAGACTCTGGTGTTGATGTAGATTTTATGGGGACAACAGTAATGAGAACTGCTTCCAGAGTAACCATGCTATCTTGTTTTTCTTGTACAAGCTTATCCATTTCTGTCTCCATTTCTTTTAGTTGAGATGTCAATTGGATGATTAATGTCATCATCTCATCCTTTTGATGGCCTATCTCCAAAACCTCCTTAGCTTGTGGATGCTCAGTAATTGGTAGCTTTAATTGTTTCTTCAGTGCAACTATGTCTGCATTTTTCTTCTTTAGAAGTTCTTCTGATGCCTTGATGTCTTTTATATTATAACCACTCTCAATTACCAAATCTTCCAGTGACTTAATCCTGTTGTCTTTTGCTAGTGATGAGGCTCTCTCTAGCTTTAACTATGACTGCACATTTGTTAGGGAGTTCCACAACTTCTTGACACTTTGAGATTTATGTGCCAGGGTTGAATATATCATCTCTCCTGCTTGCTTGTGAAATTCAATTTGGTCAATCAGATGCACGTTATTGGTAGGAAATTCAAAGTCTATTTTATTATAGTCTTCTGAAGTTTTGGGGACTTGTACCTTTGGATGCAGGAATTTCATTTGCATCTTCCTCGTTCTGAGGTCAAAATCGGAAAGAAACCTACTATGATCAGAAGGAGTTTTCTTCCAGTACTGTGCATATGTAACAACCTTTAGTGCTTCATTTTTAATTTTCATCTCTTTATATTTCTTAATGATATCATTTTCCTTCTCAACTCGCTTACTAGATGTTGATATTTCTGCACTATTTTGATTCTGAATGATTTCTACCCTGGAAGATGATGGCATAGGTGTTTCTTTTGTATATGGTGTAGGTTTGCCATCCCTGATGGAAATCACTTTTTCTATTTCAACTGTCTCTTCCTGCTCTATTATTGGGTTCAGTTTTGCTTTCTTTCTGTACATAATCTTGATTTTGTTTTTTCAGATGTAGCTTATGCTGAGTAAGAACCTTATTCTCTAGACCGTTTTGAATTCCTATTGTGTGGATCTGGAGTAAGCAGGATGGAACTAGTATCAAGTGCTCCTCCTCATCCCATAGAGTGTTTTCCAACCACTTTGAATGGTCGGAATATTTCTCAATCTCAGGCTTAGATTCATGGATGAAAGGGGTGAGTTTAAACTTAGTTCTTAATTTGCTAATGAAATGCAAAGGGTAATATGACCATTTGAAACTGTTGCTGAACTCTAACTCCTGTAGGCATTTGTCTGCTTCCTTTCCAACATTCCTACTATTGCATACAAAGGGCCCTAATTGGCCTTTTATCTTGAACTGAGTTTTATTTTTGGCTGAAAGGAAATTTAGCTCATTAGAATTCAGAATCTGTCTAATGTACTCTAAGGCAAATATCCTCATTGGGAGGTATTTGGGAAGATTGTAAGGGACTAGTTGGATTCCAAATACTCTGATCTCTGTATGATTCTGGCATAAATACCAGTCTCCTATCTTGCTTTGGTCAGATAACTGTAGAATTTTTTTGATTTCATCATTGATTCTGGGTTGAATGTTGTTGCTAAGCACATTAACCATTGGATATACAAAAGAGTCAATAAAGTCTTTGTAACTAAATTCATTGGAATCCTTTCTGATCAAGGATGTTCAAAAGATTACAGTCTGTGGATTACCCTCTGTGTCCAGTTTTTGTAGGTTGACTGTAAACCTTTCTGACTGAAAATATATGAACAAATGAAATAACACTGAGGAATATTTGGACACTCCTTAATCTGGAAGCTTGATCAGTTGATCATGCATGACATCTGCCGGGAATTGGGAAAAATTGAAAAGTATAGCTGGAGGCTGGCCTGGGAAAAATGTAGAGAGGAAATCGAGGATGGATTCATCTACACACTCATCAGTAAAATATCCTAGGATACAAGACAACATGGTCACAATTTTTTTGGTATATTCTGGGAACATGGTAACAGAGTAGGGTGGGTTGCTTTTAGGATTTGGCACTGATTCGAGGAGGAAATTTTCAAAGATTTGAGATTTTTTGGGAAAATCTATCTTTAGGTAAAGATCAGTGAGGGTTTCAATGGAAAAATGTACTTCTAGTTGTGGTGGAAACTGCAGCATTTGGTTAATGGATTGGACCGTGATAGTAATTATAATTTCTTAGTCAGGGGTGACTATGGCTCTTTCATTTGGCAAATAAATGAGTTGGAAAAGTCTAATGAATTCAGGGAACTGGTGGGTTTGTGGAACCGTGTATTTTGGTAGGTTAGAGTTCCAAAGATTTATATCGTCTGCCTGATCAAAAAACTTGTCATGGCTTCAAAACTGGAGCTCCAAGAGGTTGTTGTTAGTAACTGTGTTAGTTATCTTAAAGTCTTTGTCGGCCAGTGGAGTATGGTCAATATCTAGCTAGGGTGGTTGCAGAGGGTTCACTGTTTGGACTATTTTAGAATCCATTTGATTTATTCAGTTAATGTGCTTAATTGATTGTGGTGGGTAATCAGAATTACCTGGAGTACCGAAGCTTTGGTCGTGGAAGGGGTCTAGGTGGTAGCATGGTTTCAATCTGGTTGTAAAAGGAAACTTTATTATTATTTTTCTTCAAGTCAGCTTTGGAAGGGAAATGAATGAGAGAGTGGGGTTTTTATAATTTTGAAATTAGTGGTTTTCGCGGGGGGTGGGGTGGTAAGGCGGTTTCTCGTTTCAAGCTTGGGAGGTTCGGAGTGCTATGAGATGGACATGTATGCTCATGGTGGTTTTATAATACGACCCTTTTCAGGCCCCCACACTCGCCCCCCCATAAAGTTTGGATGGCGAAGGGGGGCTGAAAAGCAATATGGGCTGTTGGATTGAACGATCGTGATGAGATCGTGAGGGAGGTGGGGGTAATTTATTCCATGGCATGAAAGGTGGGGTTGGGTTATTAATTGACAGTGCATTATTTTTATATGGACATTGATGTCATATGTACAAACACAACAATAATGAAACAAAAACAAATTATTATTATAATGGAGTTAATTTTTGCATGTAAATGGGTATACTGTTGTAAGACCTGGTGATAGGGGGGATGTTAAGCTAACAATTACCCTTTGTAAAAAAATAAAATTGAGGGGGTAAGAGCTAGAGTTAGCGGGGCTGTCTCACTTAGCAGTTTTGGCTAGATTTAGTCAATAATCCCCAAGTCAAGTTTAAGGGGGGAATTGTTAGGTAAAATTGACTTGGGATAGAGTGAATGTTGACTAGGGTAAATAGTAGTGGTTTTGGGGCACATGGTTTTGTGCACCCATGGTTTTCAGCCCATGGTATTGCATGTAATGGAGCCTATAAAAGGCTCGAAGGAATTCATTGTAATGTAGGCCTGGATGGGAGCGGTGAAGGCTCACTTGGCTGGATTGGCCAGAGTTTTGGCCAAGGGTAATGAAATTTCATTAGGATGGGTTTTCCTTGGAGTTTGGGGTTTTTCCCAGTTAAACATCTGTTTTTATTTTTTATGATTTGTTGCTCGTTATGTTTAATTATTCCTCTTAGTAATTAGTTAATATTCTCTGGTAAATGTTTCTTCAGGGGTTAAATTAAAGTGAGGTTGGGTAATACATTTAGGCGGAAGGGTCAAAAGTGGGGCCCATCTAATATTTTTTTCATTTTAAACTTTGGGAAGTGGGTTTTATGTTTTTTTATTTATTTATGGAATTATATAGTTTTTAAAGGGTAAGGGGGTTTTTTTAAGAGGGGAAAAGGGATTTTAGCAAGGGGAAGGGGTTTTTAAAGGGAAAAAATTGATTTTAATAAGGGGGAATGATGAGGGAATAGGGGACAAAGGGTTAATTAATAAATTTCTCTTCATTGATTTAAGTAAGCAATTTTTATCAGTTTTCATTTTTAACAGTTCTCAATCTTTGTCTCTCATTTTCTACAGACTTAGCAGTTCTTTTCTAAGAAGTATTCTACCTACCATTTTATTCATGCTAAAATTTTTTACTTTCATTTATTGGGTGAATTTGAGCTTGCTGACCCTTTTATTTTCTTTTGATAAGAAAACTAACTTAATTTTAACCTTATATCTTCCAATGGCTCAGATTAAAATTATGAGCTCATTTTATTCTCTACCTAACTACTGATCTGCCAATATTAAATGGTTTGGTCAGATATTTATTCACTAACTATTATAACATAAATTTAAACGCATGAATGATCAAGATTATATTGTATGATCATCATGATTTGTGAAATTTTGAACAAGATGCACAAAATTTATTTGCAGAAGTAAACTAAACTAAGAGTAGTGGTATTTGAATGTGCAACACTTTCAAAATGTATTTTTTCTTCTTTTTATGGGGCTCATATCTTATATCTTTTTTATCTTTTCTTTCTTTTGGTCCTTTGATTATTCTTTTAGGACATACCCTCTTTTAATGTAATGTTCCTAACTAGCCCAAGCTAGTAGGAATATTTAGTGTCATTTTATTTTTATGTTTTATGAATAAAATGTAAAGGAGAACAAATAAAAACTCCTAAACATGAGAATAAATAAATTCCCAATGTGAACAGAGTCAAATCAGGGCTTTCTCAATAAAATTCACTTGTGTGTGAAACAGGTTCAAGCTGTTTGATCGAGTCAACAGGACCAAATCATAAAGCAGTCTAGATACAATGAACCTCCTAGATGATCAACACAGTCCTATGAGGAGGTCCTCCATGTGAAAGGGGACAAATGAATGGAGATGGTTTAGGGTTTTGCAAACCCTAATATTATATAAGGAAGGGAAAGAATCAAGAAAGGTTGTTGATGTTAATTCTATTTTGAGATTGCTTGAGCAACTCAAACTCTCTTGGTTGCTTAGCTAAGAGAGAGGGATTTCATGTTTAGGAATTCCTCTTCCTTCCTTGAGGGTCTCTTGGAGGAGATTGTGCTGCATTGATCCACCATCCGGCATTTTGGCCAAGCTTCACCTTACATTACAACAATTCTCATGTTGAGGGTTGACCTATCTTGTGAGCTGCAACAAGTGGAATTAGATCTATTCAGATCTGAAGAGTTCTATTGCATCTTTTCAATGGGGAAGTCATCTAAACCATTAGCAGGAGTGCAATAGCTGCTTAGAGCTTCAAAATACCATCTTGGCATGAGGCCAAAGTGTGTTATGCCTCATCTACGCATTTATCTTCAGAAACTGTGTTATTTTTGCAGGCAGAGTTGCAGTGTCCATTTGGTGGCAGTTTGGAGGAGAGATCTCCGGTGAAAGGACTCCTTTCCTTCACCGAGGTGATCCGTGGATTGGCCAACCAATCCATGTTCTATTTTAGATATGATCTACTGTGTAACATATTATTCAAAAATTTATGAAGTTTACTACAGATCCATGGTGTAGATCTCAGATCTATTCAGTGTTATTCATGTTCTGTTGAGATCCCCAGGGGGAATGTACTTAAAAGCTCTTTTTGCATATAGATCCCTCTTAGATATATATTTTTGTGCTCTTATCTATTATATATCTTAAAAATAATATAACACTGCTGAAAATTCCTGTAAATTACGTTTTCTGGTTCATCCGACAATTCCTTGTCTTATAATGCTGGGTTTTGAGGCATTTCTTCATGTATAGAGCTATATTTTCTCATGTAAAACTATTGGATCATATTATAAAATTTCCATACTGTTATTCCTGTATAAATACATCCAACCCTTTATAAAATCATGCTACTGAAGCTTCAGTTCAATCTACACACTTTAAGCCATGGGGAATCAGGGTTTTCTAGCCTAGTCGGGAATGGAGGATATGTTTAACATAGTGAAACGCCTTTTTTTGAGCTGAAATTCGGCATGTAGGTCCATATTAACCTAATATATCAGATCCAACCATCATCCTACCTTTTTTTTACGCTGATACCTAAATACCCTCATTTTAGGGTATAAATCCTCACTTTTCCCCACTATTGGATGAAGGGATTGAACATATTTCTTTCTGATGTGTTTATAATTGGTATACGAGTGAATATTAGCATATTTTATGTATTATTAACTCTCTTCACCTTCAGCAGGTCGTTTTACTTTGCTGCAGCCCCTCATTGGGCATTTTCTTGAAGGAAACTAGGTGTGGGAGATTTGTTTAACCCACATAGTCTTATTTGTTTCAGCTCAAATATTGGATTCAGATTGTATATTGTATGATCTAAAGGATACAAGAGTCATTTTCCTGTTCCAAGGTATATTTTACTGAAAATGCATTTTTCAGTGCATGATTTATGAGTCGTTCCAAAAAGGGAACATTACATTTAATTTTTTAATATGGGACAACATTTGCAAAAATGAAAAGGTATGTAAAATATTACAAGACTTAACATAGCCAATTCAAAATTATGATCCCTATTATTTATCGTACCCTAACAGTGGCTCCACTTGGGGATGGCATCTCCATGTGAGATGTCAAGAACTTTCTGATCAGTGGCCTTGAAACTTTAGCTTTCATTTTCTTGAAACTGATTTCTGTGATATCCTTTATTCAAACATATGATGTTATATATTGTCAAACCAAGAGGCAACTCCACAAATCAGAATGTGTATTAGATGAAGAATGTGCATGTATTTATACATGGAGGTGAGGCTATTGGGATTCATCTCCCAATGACTCTTGGCCTTCCTTATTTCCTAATATAATTCAATATAAAATATTAAATATCCTCACCCAACCCTTAGGATTAGGTGTCAACATTCCCCCCTTTAATCTGAAGGGATGTTGGTGAGCCCAAACATCGATATGAACTTTTCAAACTTTTCTCTTCCAAGTGCTTTGGTGAAGATATCAACAATTTTCTCATTTGTGGAACAATGATGTAGATGGATGGTTTTGGCCTGAACATGATGTCGAATTAGATGGTATTTTGTATTGATGTGCTTTGTTCGATCATGTAACTTTGGGTTCTTGGCCAACTTTATTGCAGAAGTGTTGTCGATCATGAGTGGTGTTGAATACGTTTGTTTCATCTGCAAATATTCTAGGATTTTTCTGAGCCACACAATTTCCTTTGTTGCTTCAGCTGCTGCCACATATTCTGCCTCGGTCATGGAATCTGCTGGAACTGACAGTTTGCGTGATCTCCAGAAGACAACTCCTGATTCAAGACTCATGGTGTAACCTGTAGTAGACACCCCTGTTTCTTTGTCCCCATCAAAGTCTGAATCAGATTATCCGATCAAGATGAAGTCGGCTACCTGTGTATATTTGAGTCCAAAGTCTTGAGTCCTATTCAAGTATCTTAACACTCTTTTTGCAGCAGACCAATGTCCTTCACAGGTTTTTGCATAAAACTTGAGAGGATTCCAACAACAAATGAAATGTCAGGTCTGGTGGTGGTCAGGTAGATAAGACTTCCTATAAGCTGTCTATACTTAGTTGCATCCTCGAATTCCTTCCCTTCAATGGATGTGAGATTCAAGTTTTGTTCCATTGGAGTGGTTAAGGGATTGCATTAATCCATGCCAAACTTGTTCAAAAGATCTCTAATGTACTTCTTTTGAGAAAGAAATATAAATTTAGGATGTTGAATTACTTCAATACCCAGATAGTAATGAACATAACCCAAATCAGTCATTTCAAAACCTTTCTTCAATTATTTCTTCATGGATGCAATATAGCTCTCATTGTTCCCTATTATCAAAAGATCATCTACATACACCACAAGATATACAACTGTTTTTCCAACTTTCTTAACAAGCAAAGTTGCATCATCAAGATCAAAATGTTTGAAGTCAAGTTTCAGAAGATGCTCAATTAATTTTACATACTAGGCTCGTGGTGCTTGCTTGAGGCCATACAAAGATTTTATAAGCTAGAAAACTTTGTGTTCTTGGCCCTTTACAACAAATCCTTTTGGCTGGGACATAAAAACTTTCTCCTTTAGATCTCCATTCAAAAAGGCGGTTTTTACATCCATCTGATGGAATTTCCATCCATTCTAAGCTGCTAGGGCAAAGAGAGTCCGGATGGTGGTCCATTTTGCTGTGGGGGAAATTTTTTCTTCATAATCGATTCCTTATTTTTGTGTAAAACCTTTTGCCACAAGCTTGGCATTGTGCTTGTCAATGTTGAGATTGCAACAAGATGACGAGCTTAGTGGAAAGAAGTCGCCTTCACTAAGTGGGCCCGCAGGCTATTTTTGGCGCAAAGTCTATTTTTAGACTATGTCTATTTTTAGACATATGGATCATGTTATATGAGTTGCAGGATGCTATTTGTGGATGGTTGGTCAAGTCGGAAAAAATAGCTGGACTTCTATTTTTAGACATACTGGGCGGATTCTATTTTTAGATTGCCAGTCTAAAAATAGATATGTTGAATATTATTAGCTCTTAATAATATTTGGACTCTAAACATTATCTTATCCTCTTGGAGCACTTCAGTTGAGTGCACAGAAGTGGAACATGCAGCTGACAGAAGGAATTACGCTATTCCTAGGGTTTAGTGGAGCTATTGCATGTTGACTTCAGTTAGAACTCATGTGACAGAGTTTGGTGGAGTTGATTGAGGAAGTTAGTGGAGTTGTATTCAGTTTAACTGAGTTAAACATAGTTGAGCTATTTGTATTCAGTTTAAATAATTGATACAATTAGTGAGAGTGGTCTGAATTAATTATTAATTAATTCAATAATTATAAACTCATTAATCAACTAAAGAATGCATCAGTTAACTTCAGTGCATGGACAGTTTCAGTGGAGACCAGTGCAGAGATAGGTGAAAGAGCAGGTTAACTATTAGTTGTGACTATACTGTTGCTATTTGCAACACATAGGTGGAGAAGCCCATGAGGATTGTGCAGTACAAGCTAGGTGGTTTATCTATTTAATGAAGCCATCCCATAGCATTGAAAAGACAATAGAGGCTGGCTATCAAGTGGCAAAATATTGGAGCATGTGTTTTGCTAGATCTAGCTTGATAGTGTGTAGCAATTGAGGGTGTGCATGAGAGCTTGTGAGGAGCTTTGTACTATGATTGTTACATGATATCCATGACATATAATATACAGATAGTTTGGGTTTTCATCTTTAAGCTTTCCCATTAAATATTGTGTTCATATGTGTGATTGTTCGTGGTTTTAATGTGTGCATGCAATTAATTTTATTTCCGCATGTTCTATATTATGCATGAAGCTAAAATAGTGTGTGATCAGGAGAATATCGGTGAATAATATATATGTTATTTAAATTTCTACATGGTATCAGAGCGATATTGATCATTGGAGCAATTGCAAAACATTGAAGTGGTTGAGTTTTGTGCTGGTGGAATTCGAATTTGCAGTAGTATTTTCTTGGTGTCGAAGTTGAGATGTCTTTCAACGGATTGCGATTGGAGTATGCCCTTGAGGGCAGATCGAATTATATTTCATGGAAGGACATGATGGAGGCGGTGTTGGATGACAATGGGTTGAAGGAGTTCATAGATGCATAAATTCCAAAGCCTACTTCCAGTGATGCTACCGTACTTGACGCATGGCAAAAGAAGACAGAAAAGTGTCGAAGGATTCTGTTGGAGGCATGAAGGATCACATAGTATCCAACCTTCATGGTAAGGCTTCTTTATTCTTGATGTGGAAAGCTTTGACAGATTTATTCCAAAGCAAGAGCGACCAGAGGAAGTTGGCGCTCAAGGACAAACTTAGGAACATAAAGATGGAGAAAGTCGACAGTATGCCCAAGTACCTCACGAAATTCATCCAATGCAGGGATGAGCTGGGAAGTGTGGGGGTGACTGTCGATGATGAGGAATTGGTGAGCTTGGATCTCCTTGGGCTTCTGAAGAGTTGGCACTCCTATTAGGACTTTGTCAATGGTCGGGAGAAATTTCTAGGATGGGAGAGACTTTGGTCGGATCTTGTGCAAGAGGAGATAAGGCGAAGTACTAGGGATGGATCTTCATCAAAGAACTCTGACAAAGAGAATTGCACTTTGGCTGCCAAAGAAAAGAAGGGGAAGAGCAAGAAAGCTTCTCGATCCGGTGCGAAAGGCAAGAAGCAGGACATGTCCAAGGTGAAGTGATTTCACTGTCATCAACATAGAAATTACCCCACAAATTGTCCACAGAAGAAGAAAAATAAGCAGGCTGCTGGGACTGCAGCTGGAGAGGCCTTAGCCTCATAGTTTGAGCTGGATTTTTCACTGATTGCATGCTTGGTCTCAAGTATTATGGGATCAGTGTGGTTTCTTGATAGTGGTGCGTCTTTTCACATGATAGGAGATCGAGATTTGTTTACTGATCTGGATGAGAAAGATCTTGGAGTGCACATCGAGATGGGCGATGATGGTAGATACAGTGCGACCGATATCGGTACCATTTCCTTTGAGAGGGAGTCTGGTAAACCCTTTGTATTGAAGGAAGTGATGCATGTTCCAGGATTGAAGAATAATCTTATCTCTATGGCGATGTTAGAAGACAAGGGATATGATGTTGTCTTTAGCGAGGGAAAGGCTTTCCCGTGCAGTAAGGCAACTGGTGAGACCCGGAGGATAGGGGTTCGAGTTAATAACCTTTATCAATTGTAGGTAGATGGCTGTGAAGCAATGGCAGGCAAGGCAGAAGGAGTGGTGAGCCGGGATGATGGCGAGTTGTGGCACCGGAGATTGGCCCACCTTCACCATGGAGCTTTGAAGATACTGCAACAGATTTCTACTGGGCTTCCTAAGGGTACTCTTGCGCAGTCAGATTAGTGCAAGGGATGTACCTTGGGAAAATTTGTGAAATCCACCTTTCATGAGAAGGATAGTCGCACCACGACGATCCTTGAGAGAATTCACACAGATGTGTGTGGACCTTTCTCAGCAGCTTCGACAGCAAAGCACAGGTATTATGTGATATTTGTTGATGATTTTTCTCGTAAGTGTTGGATCTTCATCATGCAGAAGAAGAGTGAGACATACTCAAAGTTCTGTGAGTTCAAGGCACTGGTTGAGAAAGAATTGGGGAAGCAGGTGAAGGCTCTTAGGAGCGACAATGGTGGTGAAGTCATCTCTGGCGAATTCAAGGACTTTTGCAGTGCAGAAGGAATTCGAAGAGAGCTCATAGCACCTCATAACCCACAGCATAACGGGGTTGCTGAGCGGAAGAACAGAACGATCGTGGGTGCTGCACTGGCGATGTTGCATGATCAGGGCCTACCCATGCACTTGTGGGCGGAGGCATGAAATACTGCAGTATATGTGTAGAACCCTTGTCCTCACAGGATACTTGGCATGAGTACACCCAAGGAGGCGTTTTTTGGTAAGAGGCCTGATATTTCCCATTTGAGGATTTTTGGTTCACCTGTTTACATTCATGTGACGAAGGATGCCAGGAAGAAGCTGGAGCTGACTGCGGAGGTTGGGATATTTGTGGGGTACACTGATACACCCCACAACTATCGTGTGTATTTTCCAGACAGTCGCAAGAATGTTGTGCGACGGGATATCAAATTTCAGGAGGAGAAAGCCATGAAGTGTTCGCCTGAAAGGGAGCCACACTTGCATGCAGATGAGGAGCTATTAGTTCCTAAAGATTAGCCTCAGGATGTGGATCAGCCACAACAGGAGGTTCATGGAGTGGAAGAGACCACTCATGCAGCGCCAACCATCAGAGGGCGGAAGCGCACTACAAAAGTTGAGCAACTGGCTCAAGATGTAGAGAAGGTTGTAGGAGCACCTACATCACAGCGCAGACAGAGACAGTCACCTGACCGGTATACTGGATACATGGCTCTTATGAGCAAGTGTATCGTGAAAGAGCCATCCTCTTTCGAGGAAGCTGTGGAGGACCCCGCATGGGTAGATGCCATGGTGGAAGAGTATGATCCGATTGTCAGAAACAGTGCATGGGAGATTGTCCCAAGGCTGGAGGGGAAATCAATGGTGGGTTCGAGATGGATATACAAAGTGAAGCAGGCAGCTGACGGGAGTGTGGAGAAGTACAAGGCAATATTTTTTGCCCGAGGATTTTCACAGATTGAGGGGATTGATTATGAGGAGACCTTTGCACCTGTCACAAGGTATTCTTCCATACGGACGATTCTTGCTCTCTCAGTGCAGATGGGGTGGCACATTCATCAGATGGATGTGAAGACTGCGTTCCTCAACGGGGTGATTGAGGAGGAGGTGTACATAGAGCAGCCCGAAGGTTTCGAGATTTTCAACAACGAGTCGCATGTGTGCAGGCTCAAGAGAGTGTTTTATTGGTTGAAATAAGAACCTCATGCTTGGTACACACAGATAGACAGTTATTTCATCGGACTTGGATTCTCCAAGAGTGAGGCAAATCTGAACCTATACCAGATAGTGGTGGAGGGTAAGTTTCTGATCATTGTACTTTATGTAGATGATTTGATTTTGACAGGTGATGAGATGTTGATACTCTCATGCAAGGATGATCTTGCAAAAGAGTTTGAGATGAAGGACTTGGGCCTCCTTCATTATTTCTTGGTATTGGAAATTTGGCAGCGCAGTGATGGACTGTTTGTTTCTCAGGGTAAGTATGCCCGGGAGATACTGGAGAAGTTCAACATGCATGGCTACAAGCCTGTTCATACTCCTCTTCCTGGTGGATGTAGGAAGGAGGATTCTACTTCAGCGGAGGTAGTGGATGCCACTGTTTATCGACAGTTGGTGGGGTCGCTTATGTATCTGGTCAATACACGACCCGACATATGCTATGCTGTGAACCAGCTTTCACAAGCTATGGTTAAGCCTACTAAGCTCTTCTGGAAGGCAGGCAAGAATGTATTGAGACATCTCAGAGGCACATCGGGATATGGATTATGGTACAGAAAGTCATATGAGGTGAGGCTATGTGGCTTCACGGATGCAGATTGGGCGGGGAGCCCAACGGATAGAAAGAGCACATATGGAGGGATTTTCAGTATCGGGTCGAGAACAGTTTCTTGGTACAGCAGGAAGCAGAGATCCGTGGCACTTAGTTCAGCAGAGGCCAAGTATATGGCAGCAAGTTTGGCTGCATGCGAGGCTATATGGATGAGGAAGATCCTGGTCGGGTTGTTCGGTTCACACTTAGAGCCTATTGTGATTTATTGTGATAATCGTAGGTTGCATCAATCTCTCTGCTAATCCAGTATTTCATGATAGATTTAAACACATTGACATCCGGTATCATCATATCAGAGATTGTGTGCAGTGGAAGATCATGTTACTTTCATACATTCCCACGAAGGATCAGGATGCTGATATATTGATGAAGGCGATCACCAGGAGAAAATTCGAATACCACAGAGGCAGGATAGGGGTGGCAGATAATCCTTATCTTGTTGAGAGGAAGTGTTGAGATTGCAACAAGATGATGAAGCTTAGTGGAAAGAATTCGCCTTCACTAAGTGGGCCCGCAGGCTATTTTTGGCGCAAAGTCTATTTTTAGACATATGAATCATGTTCTATGAGTTGCAGGATGCTATTTGTGGATGGTTGGTCAAGTCAGAAAAAGATAGATTGACTTCTATGTTGGGAAAAATACTGAGAGGGGGGGGGGGGGGGGGGGCAAATGAATCAGTATTTAGGGCTGACTGAAATTTTTTTACCTTTTCTTTCTCTAAAACCCATACGCTACTTTACTGAACCCAACTCGCGTATATATGTGGATATACTTTATAAAAATTGCGTAGTACTATAAATCTTATTATCCAGATAATTCTTTACTTAGATCATTGCATCATTCATTAATTAGATGTTTAGTAAGCAATAAACATGTGCAGTAAGAACATAATAAATCATCACACATAAGAAACACACATGAACACCAGGATTTAAGGTGGAAACCCAATTCAGGAGAAAACCACCACTGCCGTCGTCTCTGTCTTCAATATTGATTATAAGGAAAAATTCTTACAATTTTGTACTGGCGCAGACTCATACCAGCACGTAGAAACCCACCTGCAGAAGGCTGCAACCTTCTCTCATTTACCAACCTCTCCTGGAAGGGAGCTACTACCCCTTGCTCTCGTTTACCAACCTCTCCTGGAAGGGAGCTACTACGCCCTGCTCTCGTTTACCAGCCTCTCCTGGAAGGGAGCTAGTACCCCCTGTTCTCGTTTACCAGCCTTTCCTGGAAGGGAGCTACTACCCCCTGCTCTCGTTTACCAGCCTCTCCCGGAAGAGAGCTACTACCCCATGCTCTCGTTTACCAGCCTCTCCTGGAAGGGAGCTACTACCCCCTGCTCTCGTTTACCAGCTACCACTGGAAGGGAGATACAACCCCCTCACTGAAGGCTTCAACCCTCAGCATCATCATGGACCACGTTTCATAAATTTTCATACTGGATCCAACGGCTTCCACACAACATACCTTGCAGGCCACTAGATTTATTCATTTTCCTCTGTAGACTCGCACCTGTTCTTCATGATTTTGTCAGTCGATCAAACCAGAGATTCATCATCGTCAGATCATTATATCCATGGGTGCATCATAGATTTAGATTTATCAATTAAGAACAGAGTTTGTCCATGCAAATATTCCTTAGAGAAATTTATTCATTCACCACCCTTACGCATGCACCCCTCGTACTCTATTTCTCTTCTCCTTATATAGTTTTGCCTTTAGTAAAACCATGAGTCAAAACCACAAAAATACTGATGGTATTCCTTCTTTTTTTGGAATTTTGTTTATCAAATTTGTGGAATTTGATAAATAAACATTATCCACAACCTTTGGCAATTTAAATTATATAATAGAACTTTTTATTAATCACCAGCGCTTTTTATCAAATGGCTTTTAAATCGAGCAATATAAATTAAACTGGGGCCCATCGCTATCAATCGATCTGATCGGAGGGCTCACGTTTCATCGTGCCGCAACATCCAATCCGATGGATATCGCTTGGGCAACTTGCACGGGCAATAATGCACGATGGCGCGCCGTACTTGGGTTATCCTTTGCGCACCTTCCAACCACGGCCACCGTCCGATGGCATCTTCCCAGATCAACGGTATGTATCAATATCATTGGGCATCCAGGGTCGAACAATAACGCGCGATGGCGCGCAGTGACAAGCGGTTTTTCATGGGTCCACCTCGCCACGTGTCGAATGATCTATGGAATCGCTCCCAACTCCTCAAATACCGCTCACTCCGCATAAGTGGTGCGATGAAAACCATAAACCGCCTTGCCGCATGACGTTATTGCGGAGGCTCCTGGAGTATGGTGGCAAACTTTGCCATGCCTTCCTACAATGAATCTACACCGTTGATCGGTGTTTATCCCACGGTCAAACAGGTCAACTGCGGGGGCACCTGTAGTACGGCGGCAATCTTTGGCATGCCCTCCCCGCAATGAGTCTTTACCGCTCATCTATTCCATTAATCTGCACCATATCCCAATATTTCGATAGAGTTAAAGTGTCTCTGTGACTCCACCACGATTCTCCAACCACCGACTTCACATTCTTATAAGATAAATGCATGTCAATATGTCTGCGGGAAATGCAGGCTCAAGGGTTCTGGGAATACACTTTCACACAGGATTTAACAGTCCTCACGCGGACCTTTCTTGCTCACTCCAAGGTCGAGTCATTGTGATATTAATTCAAAAATATTCAATTGCTTCTGGTTCAACCACTGGTATTCATCCTTGTTACAATTACTCAACAACAACGAATTCCTTCTTGTATGCAAGGCATTTCTACGACCCTTCACACACAGTTTCTCACTCAAATCAAAGCTCCTTCTCATAAAATTTTGGTCAACATTATTTATGTCATACTGAACACATTCAGTCTAATAATCTGCTTGTATAGAGCTGCTGAGGGTTTTCTGAGTTCTTCATACAGTCATTATCTGCATCCTTTGTCAGAGAGTTGCCATCAAGGACAAATTCATCAAGTAGGTTGCCATCAAGTACAACACATTGCATCATATTGCCAACAATATCCCCCTTTGGACTTGATGGCAACCATGATGGTGTTTGATCACCACATCAGATAGAGACATTGATTATAACCATTATTCAAACACCATGATACTCTCTCCCTTTGACATCAAGGGCAAAGGGTGGATCAAAACCAAAACAAGGTTTTTCTTCTCTTGTAGAAAGAAGAGCTCTGTAGATTTGATGTGTACTAAAGTTACCATGCTCCCCCTGATTTCATGCTGAATCTTCAAACATAATATTCAATGAAGTACATGACTCTATGACCTTTCCTATCACCAAGGACTCAAACTTACATCAATGATCCAACCAAGTGGATTTACATATGTGACACAAGTACCCAACCAAGTGGGTTTACAAATTTGAACAAGTCCTTACATGACTGAATATTACAATTTTACATCATAGGTCTCAACATGACCTTTTCATCACATTATAACTTATACAATCAAGACCAAAGAATCTCAAGCATGAGATCAGACCATAGGGAATAATTAGAATGCCAACAATGCATCCTTTTCATAAGACCAAAGCTCCCCCTTAGCTTGTTCATCCTGAACACTTTCACCATCAAATCATCAAGGCATCTTCATCAAGAACATCAGAGAATGATATAGAAATATGAGAGCTGAAACATCACCAGAGATACCAATCAGCACCACAGCTGTGCTGAAGAATGCTGAACTAGAAAAATTTGTTAGCAAAAACCCATATGCGGTTTTCTGTGTATAAATTGCTACCAGCATACCCCTTTCTCATTTAATTTGTTTTGAATATCCATTTAGTGCCAATGACATTTTTTTCATGAGGCCTTGATACTAATTCCAAGTGTGATTCTTTTCAATTTGATCAAGATCTTCATTTATGGCTTGAATCCAACATTCATCTTTGCTAGCTTGATTGACATTATGAGGTTCAATAGTATATAGAAATGCCAAATAGCTAGAATATCCCACAAGAGTCCTTATTTGTGCACTTGATCCCTTTTCTTCCAAAATTTGAGATTCTGGATGAATCTTTTGAACATATCTAGATGGAGCTTTTTCCAGATAAATCATCTTCGGGTTCTTCATTGGGTTTACTGTCTATATTATCCTTATTTGATGTAGAAGGATATATGTCATCATCGTCTTCATCTGTTGTTTGTTTTTCTTCTTTTGGAGCTGCAGGAGACTCATCAATAACCATATCAATACATTCAACAATCTTCTGAAGTCTTTTATTGTAACATTTATATGCTTTACTCCAAGAAGTATTCCTTCATCTGCTTTGGGTTCAAACTTGCTAATTTTTTCATCATTATTTTTGATAAAGCATTTTCTCCAATAACTCTAAAATGCTTCATGGTGGGAGGATTACCATACCATATTTCATATGGAGTTTTATCACTATATGTGCTGCTTCTCCCCAAAATGATGTTGGAATATTGATAATTCCAAAATATACTCCCCTGAGTGGGGACCAGATCGCAGTTGGCCATCGCCGATCGGTGGTACAAACAAAAGTGCGGTTGGTGACGTTGCGATTTGCGATGGTGCGACAATCACAAATCGGCGATGAAACAAAAGGGCAGAATAACAATGACTTGCGATGTTGCGATTGCGCAATGGCACGATCGCGCGATCGCATCGCGACTTTCAACGGTGGTCACACACACACACACACACACACACACACACACACACACACACACACATATATATATATATATAATGCTTCGTTCCTTTGCGATTGCGATGATCGCATCGCATCGGAACTCTGCCACATCTGCAAGACATTTAACTTCTGTTGTTTGCGATTTGCGATTGCGATTGTGATCGCATCGCATCGCGAAACTTCATATCAACAAGACACTGCCAAGGAGACTTGTGATTTGCGATTAGCACATAAGTGGTAGGGACCACTTGTCCTCCCTTTTCAGAAAACTTTAAGTCTTTCCGTTGTTTAAACACATTTTCTCCATTTTGGTTGTTGAGGGCTTTAAACGCCCGAAATGACTGTTTTAATTAGTTTTTCTCCTCCGTAGTTCAGATGTACGGGAAAATCTTCGTTTCACTATAAAACAGCTCTGCCCATCTCCATAATCAATTCTCCTCTGCACTCTGTGGCTGCAGCCCATAACGATTAATTTCATTCCTACGGTTCTTCCATCCTTCTTAATAAGGCGTTGTTGTGCACTCAAAACTCTGATTCTGCTGCCTTGTACTCTTTTTCTTCTTTCCCAAGGCTAGCAGATGACTTTAATATTTTCAACAAATGAGTCGTGTGTTCTGGAATCATCAAGCATAGCTCTAGCCATTTGTTGACCCGTTCTATTAAAAATTTACTCTCAAAGAAATGGTAATACCAATACCAAAAAGCATCTTCAAGAGAGAGAGATTTTCAGAACCATCATGGTGCCAACAATGCATTACTCCAAGCATCATGCTGCTCCCCCCGAAATTATGCTAGTTTCCCGTGCATCTGTCTTCTTCACATCAGATGCACCGTTAGAAATAAACACAACTAGAATTATCAAACCAACCATGGGAATCATCATACATTGCTCCCCCTGTGATGATACATTAATGATTCCTATAATGTATCTCACATTACTCCTGCAGTCATGAAGTAAGCTTTAGAAGCGGATGACTGAAGTAGGGTCAAAATTCCCTACGTTTTTGACCGGTCCTCCTTCCTTTTCCAGCTTTGCTTGAAATTTCTTATTGTGTGCTGGAAATTATCCAATTTCTCAGATCTATTCATCCTACATTATTTTTCTACATGTCCATACTTGTTACAAGCACAACATTTTGTGTGACCAGAGAAGTAAGCATAGGAATCATAATGTGTTTTTCTATTCTTTCTTCTATTGCAATCAGCTGCTTTATGACCAAACTTGCTGCATGAAAAACAATATCCCTTAAAGAGACCTGACTGCCTTTCTATGTGGAATCTGTTTGTTTGTGACTGAACCAATCTACTTCTGCATTTGGCTGCAACATGCCCATAATTATGACACTTAAAAAATTCAACATTATTGAATGATTTCCTTTGAGAGTTCATGATTGTCGGTTGAACTTTTGTCTCTTTCAATATTTCAGGTTTTACATTGATATCCTTTGAATCTTTAGCACTTTCTTGTGAACTAGATTCTCCTTTAACAGTTTCATGAAAACCAAGACCAAATTTAACAGAAGTAAACCTTTGAATACTAATAATATTGTCTAGAATCTTAGTACTATCTTGAAATCTCAAGAGTTTATCTTTTTCTTCTAATTTACCTTTTAAAATGTTTACCTCAACCTCCAATCTTTGGCATTGCTTCTTCATACTTTCTTAGACCCTTCTTCCTTCTTATACTTGATCATTCAATTTTAGAATCTCTTCTTTCAACCCATTTTCTTGTTCTTCAAATGTTTGTAGAAGTTCTTCATTCTTCTTATTTGATTTTTCCAGATCTTCTTTCAGAGAGATGATTTCTGCTTCAAGTCCTTCACTGTGATTGGTTACTTCATCGTACAACTTTTGATACTTGTTTATCTATCCATTCAATCTAGAGATCATATCTTTGTAGATAGATTCTCTCTCATTAAATAATCTTAGTCGATCTTCAACTTTAATCTTGAGAACCTCCTCTAGATCCATAACATTACTTTCACTATCTTCACTATTGCGTGCACAAGAAAGTGAATCACAAGAACAACAATCAATACATGTTCCATCTTCTTCATTTTTTGCTGCACATGTTTTCTGAGATATCTCCTTTCTTTGAGTAGCCTTCTTCTTTTGCTTCTTTCCCATTGTGACGGATATCCTTCAAGCGATCAAGCTTTTGCAGAAGAACCTGCTCTGACACCAATTGTTGGGAAAAATATTGAGAGGGGGGGGGGGGGGGGTGAATCAGTATTTAGGGATGACTGAATTTTTTTTACTTTATCTTTCTCTAAAACCCATACGCTACTTTACTGAACCCAACTCGCGTATATACACGGATATACTTTATAAAACTTGCGTATTACCAGAGATATTATTATGCAGATAATTATTTACTTAGATCATTGCATCATTCATTCATTAGATTTTTAGTAAGCAATAAACATGTGCAGTAAGAACATAATAAATCATCACACATAGGAAACACACATGAACACCAGGATTTAAGGTGGAAACCCAATTCGGGAGAAAACCACCGCTGTCGTCGTCTCTTTTTTCAATATTTATTATAAGGAAAACTTCTTACAATTTTGTACTGGCGCAGACTCATACCAGCACACAGGAACCCACCTGCAGAAGGCCGCAACCTTCTCTCGTTTACCAGCCTCTCCTGGAAGGGAGCTACTACCCCCTGCTCTCGTTTACCAGCCTCTCCTGGAAGGGAGCTACTACCCCCTGCTCTCATTTACCAACCTCTCCTGGAAGGGAGCTACTACCCCCTACTCTCGTTTACCAGCCTTTCCTGGAAGGGAGCTACTACCCCTTGCTCTCGTTTACCAGCCTCTCCTGGAAGGGAGCTAATACCCCCTGCTCTCGTTTACCATCCTCTCCTAGAAGGGAGCTACTACCCCCTGCTCTTGTTTACCAGCTACCACTAGAAGGGAGCTACAACCCCCTCACTGAAGGCTTCGACCCTCAGCATCATCATGGACCACGTTTCATCAATTTTCATATTGGATCCAACGGCTTCCACACAACATACCTTGCAGGCCACCATATTTATTCATTTTCTTCTGTAGACTCGCACCAGTTCTTCATGATTTCGTCAGTCGATCAAACCAGAGATTCATCATCGTCAGATCATTATATCCATGGGTGCATCATAGATTCATATTTATCAATTAAGAACAGAGTTCATCCATGCAGATATTCCTTAGAGAAATTTATTCATTCACCACCCTTACGCATGCACCGCTCGTACTCTATTTCTCTTCTCCTTATATAGTTTTGCCTTTAGTAAAACCATGAGTCAAAACCACCAAAATGCTGATGGTATTCCTTCTTTTATTGGAATTTTATTTATCAAATTCGTGGAATTTGATAAATAAACATTATCCACAACCTTTGGTAATTTAAATTATATAATAGAAATTTTTATTAATTACCAATGCTTTTATCAAATGGCTTTTAAATCGAGCAATATAAATTAAACTGGGGCCCATTGCTATCAATCGATCCGATTAGAGGGCTCACGTTTCATCACGCCGCAACATCCAATCCGACGGATATCGCTCGGGCAACTTGCACGGGAAATAATGCGCGATGGCGCGCCGTACTCGGGTTATCCTTCACGCACCTTCCAACCACGGCCACCGTCCGATGACATCTTCCCAGATCAACGATATGTATCAATATCACTGGGCATCCTGGGTCGAACAATAACGCACGATGGCGCACAATGACAAGCGGTTTTCCGTGGGTCCACCTCACCACGTGTCGAATGATCTATGGAATCGCTCCCAACTCCTCAAATACCGCTCACTCCGCATAGGTGGTGCGATGAAAACCATAAACTGCCTTGCCACATGATGTTATTGCGGAGGCTCCTGGAGTATGGTGGAAAACTTTTCCATGCCCTTCCGTAATGAATCTACACCGTTGATTGGTGTTTATCCCGCGGTCAAATAGGTCAACTGCGGGGGCACCTATAGTACAATGGCAATATTTGGCATGCCCCCCCGCAATGAGTCTTTACCGCTCATCTATTCCATTAATCTGCACCATCTCCCAATATTTCGACAGAGTGAAAGTGTCTTTGTGACTCCACCATGATTCTCCAACCACCGACTTCACCTTCTTACAAGATAAATGCGTGTCAATCTGTCTACGGGAAATGCAGGCTCAAGGGTTTCGGGAATACACTTTCACATAGGATTTAACAGTCCTCACGCGGACCTTTCTTGCTCACTCCAAGGTCGAGTCATTGTGATATTAATTCCAACATATTCAATTGCTTTTGGTTCGACCACTGGTATTCATCCTTGTTACAATTACTCAACAACACCGAATTCCTTCTTGTATGCAAGGCATTTCTATGACCCTTCACACAAAGTTTCTCACTCAAATCAAAGCTCCTTCTCATAGAATTTTGGTCAACATTATTCATGTCATACTGAACACATTCAGTCTAATAATCTGCTTGTATAGAACTGCTGAGGGTTTTCTGATTTCTTCATACAGTCATTATCTGCATCCTTTGTCAAAGAGTTGCCATTAAGGACAACTTCATCAAGTAGGTTGCCATCAAGTACAACACATTGCATCATATTGCCAACATTCTATTTTTAGAAATATTGGGTGGAATCTATTTTTAGATTGTCAGTCTAAAAATAGATATGTCGAATATTATTAGATCTTAATAATATTTGGACTCTAAACATTATTTTATTCTCTTGGCGCACTTCAGTTAAGTGCACAGATGTGGCACAGGAGCTGACAGAAGGAATTATGATATTCTTGAGGGTTATGTGGAGCTATTGCATGGATACTTCAGTTAGAACTCATGTGACTGAGTTTGGTGGAGTTGATTGAGGAAGTTAGTGGAGTTGTATTCAGTTTAACTAATCTAAACATAGTTGAGCTATTTGTATTCAGTTTAACTAATTGATACAATTAGTGAGAGTGGTGTGAATTAATTATTAATTAATTCAATAATTATAAACTCATTAATCAACTAAAGAATGCATCATTTAAATTCAGTGCATGGACAGTTTCAGTGGAGACCAGTGCAGAGATAGGTGAAAGAGCAGGTTAAATATCAGTTGTGACTATACTGTTGCTATTTGCAACACACAGATAGGTGGAGAAGCCCATGAGGATTGTGCAGTACAAGCCAGGTGGTTTATCTATTTAATGAAGCCATCCCATAGCATTGAAAATGCAATAGAGGCTGGCTATCAAGTGGAAAAATATTGGAGCATGTGTTTTGCTATATCTAGCTTGATAGTGTGTAGAAATTAAGGGTGTGCATGAGAGCTTGTGAGGAGCTTTGTGCTATGATTTTTACATGATATCCATGACATATAATATACAGATAGTTGGGGTTTTCAGCTTTAAGATTTCCCATTAAATACTGTGTTCATATGTGTGATTGTTCGTGGTTTTAATGTGTGCATGCAATTGATTTTATTTCCGCATGTAATGATCAATGGTAGAAGAGATTCTGTATTATGCATGAAGCTAAAATAGTGTGTGATCAGGAGAATATCGGTGAATAATATATCTGTTATTCAAATTTCTACAGTCAAGTGAGCCATCTACTTTATACTTGTTCTTGTAGACCCAATTACAGCCAATTGGTTTTGTTCCCAAAGGCGGATCAATTAGCTTCCAAGTGCCATTCTTTATCAAGGGATCATACTCCTTTTTCATCGCTTCTTTCCATTCATCATGAGAAGCGGCTTCTTTGAAGGAAGTTGGTTCATGATCTGTAGACAAACTCAATTCACAGTTATAAGAAATATCCATATCAAGAGGAGAATCATAATTATCTACGTCACCTCTGTTTTGTTTAGTGGAACTTCTTGTTCCTGTTTTTCCAACCTCATCAGGATGAACATTCTCTAGTGTCTTTGTCAGCCATTTGGGAGGACCTTTCTGAGATGGCCCAGGCTGCTCATTTGACTGAATTGGGATTGATTCAAGATTCAATCTCCCAATTCTGTCAATCACATCATTCAATGTGTCATTCGTGGTTGTTTCTTCATGTGGGGGAGAGAGTGCTTCAGGACATGATTCCACAATTTGATTCAATATAGGAATCCCCCCTTCAAGATGTGGAATCTGATTATCAAATTCTTGGAAATACTTTGCATGTGTGAATCTATCCAGGCGATCAAGTCGCTGCTCAACAACCTTGTCACTCTTGGAAGATTCAAGGAATATGACATCTCTTGCTATTGCAAACTTCTTATTGGATTCATCATAGAGACAATATCCTTTGGAGGTATTGGAGTACCCCAAGAAGATACATTTTCAACTTCTAGCACCAAGTTTATTCCTTTGACCCTTGGGTATCAAGGCATAACAGGTGGACCCAAAGACCCTGAAATGCTTTACTGAAGGAATGTGACCATGCCACATTTCAAAAGGATTTTTTTTTCTAATTGAACTTGAAGGACACCTATTCTTTATGTAAACAACACATAGAAATGCATCAGCCCAAAACATCAATTTTACATTCTTGAAAAATAACATGGAGCGAACCATATTTAAAATAGTTTTGTTCATTATTTCAGCTACACCATTCTGTTGGGGATTATATGGCACAGTTGTTTGATGTTTGATCCCATCTTGACGAAGATAATTTTCAAATTCGTTTGAAGTGTATTCTTTTCCATTATTAGTATGTAGAGAGCCAATATGAGTTTGTGCACCATTTTCAATCCATGCATGAAAATTCTTGAATGTTTGAAAAGCATGAGACTTGTTCTTCAATAAGTAAATCCAACACATTCTGGTGTAGTCATTAATAAATGTCATCATATATTTATTTCCATTTGCAGAAGAAACATGCATAGGGCCACATAAATCTGAATGAACAAGCTCAAGTTTTCTATGTTCTCTGGAGTGTGAATCATGAAATGGCTATTTTCTATGCTTTCCTAGAATACAAGCATCACATTCCTTATGTTTCCTAGGAATTTTAGGCAGTCCATTAACACCATAAAAGACATGATGGGAATGTACCTTCATCATGATGTGAACTGAATGCAAAGTTTTGAGCATGAGCAGATGAACCTTTCAGCTTCAAGAGTCTTCCTTCTTCTATTCCCTCCATGACAAGTGAGTGATCTGATGCTTTTCTGACCTCTGCCTTGCCATCAAACAAGTGAATGGAGTGTCCTTGCTGGCAGATTTGGACCAGGGACAACAAGTTTCTCCTCAACTTAGGGAGGTATAGAACCTCATGGAGAATATGATCTGGAAGACCAGGAAACTTAAGCTTGATTGTGCCAAGCCCTGATGGCTTGAGTTTGGATTTATCTGCGAAATATACTACATCAAATTTTTCAGTAAATTATTCAAAAAAATCTTTTCTAAATGTCATGTGATATGTTGCTCCTGAATCTAGAAACCAATCATCTCTCCATGAAGTAAATGAAACATCAAATAAGTCTTCATTTACTCCATTGTTACAATGTGCTAGAACATAATGAGCGGATTCAGATGCTTTATCTTTGTCTTTTTCATTAGTTTTACCTTTGTCTTGATTTATTTGCTGCTCAATTTTTTCCCAAGGTGTCCTACATTTGGATGCATCATGCCCATCTTTATTGCAATGTGTGCAATGAAGATCGGATTTGTCAGATTGTCTACCCCCCCTTTCTCTGAAGTTTCTTCTTCCTCATCCTCTTTTGCCACCTCTTCCTCTGGAAGAATCTGGAGCATGACTCTTTTCTCTATGTGCACAGTATGCAGCCTCTTCAGAAGATGAAGGGACTGTCATCTTCCTGAAATTTTTCTCTCTTTCTGCAAACTTTTTCTCAATGGCCTCAAAGGTGATATGCTCAAGGTTTCCACTTGCTTGCAATGACTCAAGATAATGTGAGTAAGTCGGATATAATGCCTTAACATATGCTATGAGAGATATGTCAATTTTTACACCAGTGTTTTCAATGTCATGCACGATAGATATTACTTCTGAAGCTAAAGCAAGGGGATCATCATTCTTCATTTCAAGACTGAACAACTTAATCATCAATTGAACAATTTCTAGTTTTGAATGTGAGTCATAGAGTTCTTTTAGCTTGCTCAAGGCTTCATAGGCATTTGAAAATGATGAAATGTGGCGACTCACCTCTTCATTTACGGAAGTTGAAATCAAGGCATAGGCATTGTAGTTCTTGTTTTCCCAAATGGCGAGCTCCTTTTCTGAAGTGGGCTTTACTGGTGGATTTCCTTCTTGTCCTTCACAGATTCCTTTCCACAACTCATTAAAAATGAGAGTGTGCTTGATTTTTCAAGACCATTCAAGATAGTTCTCCTTGCCGGAGAGAATCACCCCTACAATAGATATGAGAGAATGCATTCTTCTAAAGGGAAAAAATAATTACTTTGCCGGAAAAATTTTTTTTGAGGGGGAAATTTTTTTTCTAGGAAAATCCTTAATTCTGGAAATATACTCAATTATGCAAAAAAAATTATATATATAATTTTTTTTGTTTGGAGAAAAATTTGGTGTAGGGGAGGTGAAAATTGGGGAGGGTATTATATATGGGAGGTACTATATGGTGGGGGGAAGGGGGGGGGGGGGTGGGGGGGGGGGGGTGGTATTATATAGGAAATGGTATTAAAACAAAGCCCATTGCATAGTGCAGACAGAGTGTATTGAATAGTTGTATTAAAATGGACAGAGCGTAAAGGATGTATTGCAGAGGGAGTAGGAGCGTTAGACAGCGCAGGTCGGATGTGGGGAGTCGATGAGTTAGGGGAGCCTACGTGAGGAGAGGGGCTAAGGGTGTGTGAGGGGCATGGTAGCTTAGGGAGTTATGGTAGTGGGAAGGGAGAGCGACATAGTTGGGTATGAGTGCTGTGAGGGGTAGGTGTAGGGAGTATTGGTCGCGGGTAGGGAGAGAGATAGAGTTGGGTATGAGTGCTGCGAGGGGTAGGAAAAATAGAACAGAAAGCAAGGGCGGGGAGGGCTGAAAGGCCACGGGGGTAGCGAGGGTGGTCAGGGCCGAAAGGCCACAGGGAGTCGAGGGTTGAAGTCATAGCAGGGTGTAGTGAGCAGCGTGGGGAATTGTGGTGAGAAGCGTAGGAGCGAGCGGGTAGGGGGATGTAGGGAGGTTGGGAGATGCATAGGTGTTGGGGAAGAGGGGGGCCGTAAGGCCGAGGAGTTAGGTTGAGCATTGGAGAAAGGGTGCATTGTTGTGAGCGAGTGTGAGGGGGCTAGGGTAGATAGGGGATGGGGACTGCTGTAGGGTGGGCATGGGGAAACAGATATGAGCGAGCGGGGAGTCAAGGAGTGAGGCCGAGAGGCCAAAAGAAAATTTAGGAATGGAAGGATTTCAAGAGCTGCAGAATTTCAGGTATTTGTAGGAGCTGAAAATTGCAGATTTGTAGAATCTTCAGAAGCTGCAAAAATGATTCAGAACTGTGTAGAAATTGCAGAGATAGATTAAAAAAATTTCAGAATTGCAGTATATAAACTTAGAATGGCATCAATCTAATGGAGCAACAAAAACTAGACATAGAATTGACTGAAAAAAAGACTGTTAGCAGAAATGAGGGAGTTACACCACATGCAAGAATGCCAATAGTGGGACTGGCTCTGATACCATGTCAAACCAGGAGGTAACTCCGCAAATCAGAATGTGTATTAGATGAAGAATGTGAATGTATTTATACATGGAGGTGAGGCTATTGGGATTCATCTCCCAATGACTCTTGGCCTTCCTTATTTCCTAATATAATTTAATATACAATATTAAATATCCTCACCCAACCCTTAGGATTAGGTGTCAACATATATTTTAAAGCTTAGGTCCTTCTTTTGGCTTCAACTTTGCAAGATAATCATCCACTCCAATCTAAAATTTGTTATAATATTTACAATAAGTAAATATAACAAATGAAATACTGGTTATTCTGGTGAAAAATAGTGCTTCAACATTTGACCATTCACTGGTCCACCTGGTAGATATGTTCCATTTAACTCTTTCAATAAAAAGGCATTGTTGCCTCCGTAACCATAAATAATGTATGGGCCTTTCCAGAGATAGTCAAATTTCCCATGTTTTCCTTTGTCTTCCCTTCTGGAATCCCATTTTAGTACTTGATCACCTATGAAGAAATCATCCACTTTAGTTTTCTTATCAAAGATCTTCTTGATTTTGTCTTGAATTACTTGGGCTTTGATATAAACTTCTTCCCTGGTTTGTTGCAAATGAATTGTTTGATTTATCCTCATTTGGATGTCATTTGGTTCTACTTGCAGCTCTTGAATCATTTTCGTCACTGGCACTCCTAATGAAGATGGAAAAACAACATCCATTCCATATACTAATTGATAGGGAGAGGTACCAATAGATTTCTTAGTAGTTTGTCTGTCTTCCCATAGGGCATTCACGAACCTTTTATTCCAAGTTTTCTTGTTATCCTCTAATAACTTCTTGATAATGTTGACTAGGATTTTGTTTGAAGATTCTGCTAGGCCATTACCTTGAGGGTAATAGGCAGTGGAGTGGCCTAGGGTGATATGATATCGGTTACAAAAATCTATCATTTTCTTGGATTTGAAGGTAGCAACATTATCAGTAATGAGCTTTTGTGGGCATACAAATCTAGAAAGGATGTTGTTTTCAAGAAAAGAAATAATTACAGATTCTGTGGATTTTCTAGAAGGGACGACTTATATCCACTTATTAAATTAGTCAATGGCTATCAATATCCATTTATGTTGGGCAGAGGAGGGTGGGTGAATTTGACCAATTAGTCTAAACCCCATTGTTGAAATGGCATTTCTACTGAGATAGGTTTGAGGGGTAATGGTAAAAGTTTCTGCTTCCCTTCAAATATGTGACATTTGTGATAGGAGGTCACACACTTTCGAACATATGTAAAAAGAGTGGCCAATAAAAATCTGCCCTCAAAATTTTGTTAGTAGTTGTTTTCTAGTATAGGTGTCCTCCATAATCTCCAACATGAATTTTTCAACTTTATCTTTTAATAAACAATTTAATAGGATGCCACCATGATCTTTCCAAAATAAAACATTATCTAAGATACAATATTTCATTGCTTTCATTTTTAAGAATCTACTTTTGGTTCTAGATAAACCAGGAGGAGCTTGTAAGTTGAGTAAAACATATGTAAGGCTTGCGTACCAGGGTGACTATATGAAAGATTCACTGATTTGTGGAGTCACCATCTCTTCCTGATCATCTATGGCAGCAACAAAATTTATGTCTAAGGCTTGAAATTTTGATTCAACCATGAGTTTGGATAGACCTTGGCCTTTAATAAATTTTGTTGGCTTGATCTCAATGTCATAGTCTAATATTGTGGCAATCCATTTGCCTCTTTTTCCATCAGGTCCATTCTGAGTTAGAATGTCCTTTATAACTGAGTTTGGAACATATGCTATTATGTGAGAGTATAGAACGTATACCCTGAAATATTTTATGGCTTTCACTAAATCAAGAGCTTATTTTTCCATGATATTATACTTTAGTGTTGCATCTCTCAAATTTTTACTGAAAAAAAAACAATGGGTTGTTCATGGCCCTCATCATTCTTTTGCAACAAGACTGCTGCAATGGTGTGCTCTGAAGAAAATGAAAAAATTATGAAATCTCTGTTAAAATTAGGACTGATGAGGACATGTTCTTTAGTAAGGGCTTCTTTAACTGCTTCAAAATATTGTTTAGCCTTTACTGTCCATTTAAGTATTGAATGCTTTTTAACATGTTATTTAAATCTCTAATTAATTCTACTAAGTTATGGATGAATCTTCTAAGAAAATTTATTTTGCCTAAAAATGCTTGTAATTCTCTATTGTTCCTAGGATGACTAATATTTAAGATTGCTTCTATTCTAGCTAGATCAATTCTAATGCCCTCTTTTGAAATGATGTTTCCTATAATTTTTCCTTCTACTAATCCAAAAAGTGACTTTATAGGATTTAAGGATATCCCAAACTTTCTGCATTTTATGAATACTCTTCTTAGATGATCTAGATGTTCATTATCTGACTTGGAAAACACTATAATATCATCTAGGTAAATGACTAAAAAGTCATGGATTTCCTTTGCAAAGGCTATGTCCATGGCTCTTTGTAATGTTTCTCCAACATTGATCAGTCCAAAGGTCATTTTCAAGTACATGAAAATTCCTCAGGGAGTAGTGAATGCAGTCTTAGCTTGATCTTCAGGTTGGACTAGGATTTGGTTGTATCCAGAAAATCCATCAAGTAATGAAATTTTGGATGACACTACTACCCTCTGGAGAATGTGGTCCATTTTAGGGAGGGGATAGTTATCCTTTGGTGATACTTTGTTCAAGTTTCTAAAATCAACACACAGTCTAATTTCTCCTGTTTCCTTTCTAGTGGGGACTAAATTAGAGACCCAATCAGAATATCTAATGGGTTCTATGATTTGAGCATCATACATCCTTTTAAATTATTTTTCTATTAATGGCATAATGGCATAAGAACATGGTTAATCCTCCTTAGATTTTGTTTAAAGGGATTTTGATTTTCTTTAATTGGTATCTTATGCTGGATAATGGTGGTATCATAAGACTTGAGGTCTTCATATTTCCAGGAAAAAATGTCTTGAAACTCTTTAAACAAGCTAATTTACTTCAAGTTTTCAGCTCAAGGTAATGTATTAGATATCTTGATAAGCTTGGGATTTTCCTTTGTTCCTATGTTGCATTCCTCTATATCTGAACTTAGAGGCTCTATTTTAGGTTTTATAGCTACATCATTGGAGTCAAATAGATCTTCTGGTGGGGCTAATACCTTAGGAATTTTTTTTTCTTTGAGGTTTAAAACTTCTGATTCATCATTAATTAATTCCTCAATTTCTATTGTTTCTAATTGTTCTATTTATAGTTTAATGAATTTAGTTGGTTCTGTCTTATTTATATTATTTATATCTATTTCATTATTTATGGTATAATCTGATGTAAAGTAGGTGTTTATATTATAGTTCTGAAATTATCCTTCAGAATTCATAAAATAAAAAATTTGTGAGTCTTGTGAAAATATTTGCCAATACTTCAAATTATCAGGTATGGTTGGCCTATGTCTTCCCTCAACTGTGTACTGATGATTTGGCTGAAAGGGTAACCTACATGTATTGGAAAAAGTGGCTAAGCTATGTGCTTTCTCATTTTTCTTTCCTGTGATGACAACAGAGTTAGTCTCAAGGAAACAATTTATTAAGTCTAGGATGGTTTCTCTGTAACAGCTAAGTCTAGGGTTATTAAAAATTTACTCTCCCTTGACTTGTTTTATACTGAGTTCCGAGTCTTCCATGATGGAAAATATTTTAGCCCCAAGTTGTTTTATGATTTGAAGGCCTAACACTAATGCTTCATATTCTACCATGTTATTAGTGCGTTTGAAATTTAATCTGAAAGCATGTCCTTCTGAATGATAATTTTCTAAATTGTAGATCCATACTCCAGTTCCTGCTCCTAACCTATTCACAGAGCCATCAAAATCGAAATGCCACAAAGATTCATGTGTTATATTTTCATCTATTGCAGGTTTAGAATTAGTAATTGAATTTTCAGTATTGACTTCTTTTTGTTTCTCTTCTACATCTGTGATTTTGTCATTGTCTAAATTACATAAGATAAATGAGTCCAGATCAGAATGCATGGAATAGATAGGGTAAATTTGTGGTCTGTCTGAACTACTTACCATGTATTTCATCAAAGTTTCTCTATATAGCTTGCTTTGCTGACCAAACAAAAAAATGGTAGCATATGACATGTCTAATTGTAGTGATCCCTGTAATTTTGCTCCCCATGAGTGAGATAATAACATACCATATTTGGGAGGGATATCAGAAACTACTATGTCCATAACAATACTCTTTGCTGGGAACTGGACTAGAGTTACACATGGATCTTTGTTCAGGCCAAGGCATTTGACTTGACTAGAATCAAAGGAGAAAAGGTCCTTGTAGGGTCAAGTGATGTCTAAGTTTAATTTTTCCATGATTGATTTAGGAATTAAGTTATGAGATGCTCCTAAATCCAACATAGCATTATATAAGATTTTATCATGAATGTTTAAGCTAATATAGAATGGAGGGACACCCGCTTTTTGATGTTTTCTATCTACTTCAAGACCAAATAATAACGTAGGTTGATCATCATTGAGGTTGAAAACATCTTCACCTTCATCTATGCTTAATGTTTCAGTAATCTTTGCCTTGTATGAGTCATTTTTCACCAGCTCTGTTAAAGGAACTGGTATTTTTAATTTTTCTATCTCCACTTTGATATTGAATGGCATTTGAGTTTTGTCTAATTTAATCATTTCAATTTTACCAATTGTGGTATGTGTGGTTTTTTCTTCTTTATTAACACTTGGTAATTCAGTTTTTATGTCAACTGTTTTGTTTTCAACCTCCTTGTCTAGAATGGTTTTAGTATCAGTTGATGTGATGTCTACAATCTTTGGGGTGGAAGCTTTATGAGTTTCTCTAGGGAGAATTTGTAGAATTTTGGTCACAGGAGCTTCTGTTGTTTTCTGAGTTTGGGTGTGGACTGATTTCTTAATAGGAAACTCTGTGTTATTTTTTCTTCTAAGGCTATACTATTTATGAGCTTCGTAGATCGCAGATTCATAGCCTTTTTTGTAGTCAAAGGACTCTCCATACTCCAATTGTAATTGCTGTAAAATGTACAACTCTTGTTCTTCTTGGGTAAGAAAAATGACATCTTCATTGTTTACTCCCATCAAATTTATCTGGGTGTCCTATTCTTCTTCATGCTATTGTGAAATTTCAGCATAATTTTCTTGGAAAGGTGGTCTAATCTGTTGATCGGGTACTACTTCTCTTGATTTACCAGTATTAGGATTTTTCCTAAAGTTGGGGTTTCTAATTTGGGGACCTTGTTGATTTTCCCACTGAGGTTTTATTTCCATGTTCTCTAATCTATCCATTAGTCTTTCGACACTTTTAGCTAAAATATCTATCTTAACATTTGAATTGGAAGGTTCTTCCTTAATGGTCACTCTCCTCTCATTCCTCATCCTAGCTCTTTTAGCTAGTAAGTTAGCTTCTACAATTATTGCATCACTCTGCATTTGTTCTAAAGTTTCAGGGTTTCTTTCTCTTAACTGATAGGACATGTCAGTGTCAAAACCATCTATAAATTTAATTAAGGCTAAGTCTGGTGGAGGTTTGATATTCACTAGAATTTCATTGTAAATGTTGTTAAACCTAATACAGCAATCCTGAACAGATTCATTAGGAGCTCTTCTAATGTTCTCATATTCTGATAGTATCTGGAGAGGGTTTTTATTTCTTTCCCATCTACTTATAAACAATCGGTGGAAAGAAGCTAAATCAGTGATATATCCAGCAGGTACAGATTTAAACCATTTTTTTAACATATCCTACTAGTGTTTGTGCAAATAATCTCATTTGTACATATTTCTCATCAATTTCATGTAACTCAAAAAAGTCTGTCATTCTGTCTACATGTTTTTGAGAAGTACACTTATCAGTACCATCGAACTGAATTTTTTTACTCTGGTAATCTTGTGGCATGACATGTAAAGGGGCCTATAAGGCCAAAGGGGAAAATATGGCTGCCATGGCTGAGATTTTAGCTTGACTGGGAGGTACAACAGTGGTGCTTGGAGATGGACTTGAAACATTAGTTTCGATAAGAAGTTTAGGTATGAATGGTTTTGGGGAATGAACTGTGGTGCATATTATAGGTGAGGTTGTACTTAATGGAGCTGTATTTATAGTTTCTGAAGATACTATAGTAAGATTAGGGGTAGCAGCAGTTAAGGAAGCTAGTTTAATTGACTGTTGAAAAAATGCTTCGTCTATGTATTTTATAAAAGTTGAGGTTAAAGAATCAAGTTTGTCAAAATTATCTAGAACATGTTGATCTAAATAAATTTTCATAGTATCCTTCTTTGATTCAATAAATTGAATAAAATTAGTGTCTATTACAGTATCATGGAATGATTTTTTAGATTTGGTATGAAATAAAGAATGCTCAAATGATAAATCAAATTGAATATCTTGTATACTTGATAACTCCTTAGGAAGTGAATTTTCTTTGATTAACTCACTACTGCTTCCTTGACTCTCTACTATTTTAGGTTTTCTTAAAATGCTATCAAGATCATCAACAATTATAGCAGGGTGTGGATCAGGATGATCACTAGTATAATATGTTATTTTATAAGCCAGAATTTTAACTTACTATGATAAATTCAAACAACCTTTTTTTAAACCTTAATGTGAAAAAATGAGAAAAATTGTTCCTTTTAAGATTTGTTTAAACTAGGGACTGATTTTCCCCAGTGGAGTCGCCAATATGTTATCACTCTAAAATTTCCAAAGGTTGTTTTAGCATTTAGAAAGAAATATCAGAGGTAACCACAAACCTACTTTGGAGCTTAGGATCTAGCCTTCCTAAACTCAGAGAGGGCTCTCTCTATATGATTTAACTTTGTTTAATCAATGGATATTAGGCTATCTATGTATGCTTGGTTGGGTTGGTTTTTGATTGGTTTTGGTTGGTTGGTGTAATTAATGAATTAGATGAATAGGTGTTTATCAAATTTCCATTGGGCTATGGAGTGATTGTGATTTGAAACAAAACTGATCAAATTAGAAATAAAGTGTTACAAGGAAAGATAGGTGAGCAATATCAGATCTCAAGGCTGAATGGTGAAGTGATTTTTCAATCGGGATCAAGGAGCAATTAATAATTCCCTAAACCAGATAATGTATAAGGGTGAAGAAGTCAATCGGGATCAGAGGGAAATTAAGAATTCTCTAAACTAGATATCAGAAGAAAACATAGAAATGTATAACAGTTAAAAGAAGAGTGTAATATTTAAGAAAATTCTGCAGTAATATTCCTGTTATAACATTCAAATTTAGAACACATAAAAGTTTATGGAATAATTAGAAAGAGAACATGAACAATTGAAATTTTATACTTCAATGAGATAGCTCAACACATGAATCCTATAAAGAAGTTTCTTTATAGCTTGTTCAGTCTATTGACTAGAAATTGGTACAATAACCCTCAGGCAAGAGATCAATCAGCTACTGAAATATTCAGAAATCCACACATGACCGACCCTTGATACTTCAACTGATGATGTATTTATACAATTTTTTTTTACAAAAATCTCCAATTACAAAAATATCCTGCCAACTGGCTAGGATTTATTCTAGGAAAGTAAAATATCTTTATACAAAAAGATAGTGACACCTTTCAACTGTCTGACATCTGGCCCTGATTCTTTGCTTTTTGTTTGTTCTTTCACCCTTTACTGTAAATCATACCACTTCTCCCATGTTTCTTCATCTGGTATTTCAATTTTCGTCATTTTGCGGTAAATCTCATCTACTTCCGAATATTTGGAAAATGTAGGCTTATTTACAAAAACGTGATTTATCTCATGCTGGAGGAAAAAGAAGTTTTCTAGAGTTTGAAGGAGCACCTTGCCTATGGGAGTGCCCTTCATTGAGGAAATGTGAGAAGTTTCTTTGGCCACTTCCCTTTACTTCTTGACGTTATCCTCATGTCTCATGAGTTTGTTGTTTATCACTAGAGGACTAGGCAAACCCTTCTGTCTCAACACATCAAACTTGCTGAAAAACTTGTTCACTACGAGTTCCAAGATTTGACATTTCTCCTCAAGTTGTAGCATTAGATTTATTTTGGAATTCAGTTTCTTCACTTCTAGGATAGTTTATGTTCTATCAAATATCCCAAGTTCTTCCAATTCATACTTATTTTTAGAATTCATGAATTTGATTAGTTCATAGGCTTCCTATGGTTTCTCTCCAAGGTTGGCTTTTACTTTATGAATTGCCTCACCAGCTTCCTTCACCAAGTCATTCTGCTAAAAACAAATCTGTATAGAAGGCTAGATAACATTAACAAAGTTAATGATATTGGACCATAATTGTTGTTTTGATTGGGCTAAAGGTTCTGTTAATGACCAATATTTCTCCAGCTGGTAGATTATGTCAGTGAGTATATTGACTTTGTGTTCTTTAGCTTGATGTGTTACTTCTGTCAATTTATTTTCATTCTCTAAGATCTTTATCTTTTCCTTGAGGTTATTAATCTCTATAGTCTGAATGGACATATCTTCCATTTATTTGATCAATCTACTAGCCTCATCATTGGGATGGGCTTTTGGTATTGCTAATGTTGGTGCTGCTTTAGATGCTGGTGTTGATGTAGACTCTGGTGTTGATGATGATTTTATGGTCATAGAAGTAATGGGGATTGCTTCTAGAGTAACCATGCTATCTTGTTTTTCCTGTACAAGCTTATCCATTTCTGTCTCTGTTTATTTTAGTTGAGATGTCATTAGGATTATTAATTTCATCATCTCATCCTTTTGATGGTCTGCCTCCAAAACCTCCTTGGCTTGTGGATGCTCAATATTTGGTAGTTTTAACTGTTTCTTCAGTGCAACTATGTATGTATTTTTCTTCTTTATAATTTCTTCTGATGCCTTGATGTCTTTTGGATTATAGCCACTCTCAATTACCAAATCTTCCAGTGACTTAATCCTATTGTATTTTTCTAGTGATGAGGCTCTCTCTAGCTTTAACTCTAACTGCACATTTGTTAGGGAGTTCTGCAACTTCTGGACACTTTGAGATTTATGTGTCAGGGTTGAATACATCATCTCTCCTGCTTGCTTGTGAAATTCAATTTGGTCAATCAGATGCACGTTATTGGCAAGAAATTCAAAGTCTATTTTATTATAGTCTTCTTAAGTTTTTGGGACCTGTACCTTTGGATGCAGGAATGTCATCTGTATTTTCCTTGTTCTAAGGTCAAAACCTAAAAGAAACCTACTTTGATCACTAGGAGTTTGCTTCCAGTATTCAGCATATGTAACAACCTTTAGTGCTTCATTTTTAATTTTCATCTCTTTATATTTCTCAATGATATCCTTTTCCTTATCAACTGGCTTACTGGATGTTGAGATTTCTGCCCTGGAAGATGATGGCATAGGTGTTTCTTCTATATGTGGTGTAGGTTTTCCATCCCTGATGGCAATCACTTTTTCCGTTTCAACTGTCTCTTCCTGCTCTATTACTGGGTTCAATATTTCTTTCTTTCTATACATAATCTTGAATTTATTTTCAGATGTAGCTTTTACTGAGTAAGAACCTTCTTCTCTGGACCTTTTTGAATTCCTATCATGTGGGAGTAAGCAGGATGGAACTAGTATCAAGCCACTCCTCCTGATCCCATATAGTGTTTTCCAACCAGTCTAACTGGTTGGAATATTTCTCAATCTCAGGCTTAGATTCATGGATGAAAGGGGTGAGTTTAAAATTAGTTCTTAATTTGCTTATGAAATGCAAGGGGTAATATGACCATTTGAAACTGTTGCTGAACTTTAACTCCTATAGGCATTTGTCTACTTCCTTTCCTGCATTCCTACTATTGCATACAAAGGGCCCTAAGTGGCCTTTTATCTTGAACTAGGTTTTATTTTTGGCTGAAAGGAAATTTACCTCATCAGAATTCAGAATCTGTCCAATGTACTCTAAGGAAAATATCCTCATTAGGAGGTATTTGGGAAGATTGTAAGGGACTAGTTGGCTTCCAAATACTTTGATCTCTGTATGATTCTGGTATAAATACCAGTCTCCTATCTTGCTTTGGTCAGATAACTGTAGAATTTTTCTAATTTCATCATTGATTATGGGTTGAATGCTGTTGCTAAGCATATTAACCATTGGATATAAAAAAGAGTCAATAAAGTCTTTGTAACTAAATTCACTGGAATCCTTTCTGATCAAGGATTTCCAAAAATTACAGACTGGGGATTACCCTCTGTGTCCATTTTTTTTAGGTTGAATGTAAACCTTTATGACTGAAAATATATGAACAAATGAAATAATACCGAGGAATATTTGAACACTCCTTCTTCTAGAAGCTTGATCAATTGATCATGCATGGCATCTTCCAGGAGTTTGGAAAAATTGAAAAGTATAGCTGGAGGCTGGCCTGGGAAAAATGTAGAGAGGAAACCGAGGATGGATTCATCTACATACTCATCAGTAAAATATCCTAGGATACAGGACAGCATGGTCAAAATTTGTTTGGTATATTATGGGAACATGGTAGCATAGTAGGGTGGGTTGATTTTAGAATTTGGCACTAATTCGGGGAGGAAATTTTTAAATATTTGAGATTTTTTGGGAAAATATAGCTTTAGGTAAAGCTTAGTGAGGGTTTCAATGGAAAAATGCACTCCTTCTGGTTGTGGTGTAATCTGTAGCATTTGGTTAATGGATTGGGTCATGATAGTAATTAGAATTTCTTAGTCAAGGGTGACTATGGCTCTTTCATTTGGAAAATAATTGAGTTGGAAAATTATAACGACTTCAGGGAATTGGTGGGTTTGTGGAACCATGTATTTTGGCAGGTTAGATTTACAAAGATTTATATCGTCTTCCTGATCAAAAAAATTGTCATGGCTCCAACAATGGAGCTCCAAGAGGTTGCTGTCAGTAACTGTGTCGGTTATATTGAAGTCTTTGTCGACCAGTGGAGTATTGTCAATATCTAGCTAGGGTGGTTGCAGAGGGTTCACTGTTTGGATGATTTTAGAAGCCATTGATTTTATTTATTCAGTTAATGTGCTTAATTGATGGTGGCGGGTACTCTTAATTACCAGGAGTAACGAAGCTTTGGTTGTGGAAGGGGTCCAGGTGACAACGAGGTTTCAATATGGTTGGTAAAGGCAACTTTAGTATTTTTTTCTGCAAGTTGGCAGAGGGAGGGAAATGAATGGGAGAGCGGGGTTTTTATAATTTTGAAATTAATGTTTTTCACCGGGGGGTGTAAGGCAGTTTCTGGTTTCAATCTTGGGGGGTCTGAAGTTCTATGAGGCAGAAACGTATGTTCATGGTGGTTTTACAATACGACCCTTTTTGGACCCCCCCCGGTGATAAACTTAGGATGGCGAAGGGGGGCCGAAAAGTAATATGGGCGGTTGGATTGAACGATCATGATGAGATCGTGACGGAGGTGGGGTCGGGTTATTAATTGATAACGCGTCGGGGTTAAATTAAATTGGGGTTGGGTAATACATTTAGGCGGAAGGGTCAAAAGTGGGGTTGGGTAATACATTTAGGCGAAATGGTCAAAAGCAGGGCCCATTTAATATTTTTTGCGTTTTAAACTTTGGGAAGTGGGTTTTATGTTTTTTTTAATGGAATTATATAGTTTTTAAAGGGTAAGGGGCTTTTTTTAAGAGGGGAAAAGGGATTTTAGCAAGGGGAAGGGGTTTTTAAAAGGAAAAAGGGATTTTAATAAGGGGGAATGATGAGGGAAAAGGGGACAAAGGGTTAATTAATAAATTTCTCTTCATTGATTTAAGTAAGAACTTTTTAGCAGTTCTTAATCTTTGTCTCTCCTTCTTTTCTAGAGACTTAGTGATTCTTTTTTAAGAAGTATTCTACCTACCCTTTTATTCATGCTAACATTTTTTCCTTTCCTTTTTTTGGGTGCATTTGAGCTTGCTGACCCTTTTATTTTCTTTTGATAAGAAAACAAAATTAATTCTAACCTTATATCTTCCAATGGCCCAGATTAAACTTATGAGCTCATTTTATTCTCTACCTAAATATTGATATGCCAAGATTAAATAGTTTTCTTAGATATTTATTCTCTAACTATTATAACATAAATTTAAAGGCATGAATGATCAATATTATATTGTATGATCATCATGATTTGTGGCATTTTGAACCAATTGGACACAATTTATTTGCAGAAGTAAACTAAACTAAGAGTAGTGGCATTTGAATGTGCAACACTTTCAGAATGTATTTTTTCTTCTTTTTATGGGGTTCATATCTTATATCTTTTTGATCTTTTCTTTCTTTTGGTCCTTTGATTATTCTTTTAGGACATACCCTCTTTTCATTTTTTAATATGGGAAAACATTTGCAGAAATGCAAAGGTATGTACAATATTAAAAGACTTAACATAGCCAATTCAAAATTATGATCCCTATTATTTATAGGACCCTAACATGGAGAAATTTGTATTTTTTTCAAATTAAGTTAAGTTTTTTTCCAAAGAAAAAATCAAACTATCTATTAAAATTATAGAGAGTTACATAGCATATGCATAATGCATTCAGAAAATTGAATTTCCTTCCTTTTCAGAAAGGATATGGAGTTACTGCAAGTGAAAAATAGTTTACTGCTAGTATCTAATTGAGAATTAACTCAGTGTCCATGTTCCCCCCCCAGGTTCCCTTTCAAAGGATAGCACCTGAAACAGGAGGTAACAAAAAGATTGAGTCGAAATAGAGCTCCTTTTTATCAGTGAAACTGGATGGTAGTCACTGGTCCAGTTTTTAGACAAAAAACACATAAATATTTTTATTTTTTCTCCATGTCTCCCAGGCCTCCTCATGGAGGAAAACAGCCAGAAACAGAGACAGAAAGAAAGATAGTTATATAAAGTATGATAGTCCAAAAACAGAGAGTCTGAGAGTTTGAAAAACATATGAAAATAATTACAAAAGTATTAATATCTTGTCAGTTGAACACAGGCTATTCAAATTAAGTTAAGTTACAATGTAAACGCATGCATTTTCAGTTGAATCTAACACCCTTTATTTGAAAAGCTTAAGAAAATGGCCATACTTGATGAGTTACCAAAGTTTCTGAATACTCTAATAGACTATACTATTCATGATACAACGAAAATCAACAAGGATTTTCTCACTAATATTCAAATCTGCTTACAAAGTGCATAAAAAAAGATTAAGTTTCTCCAACTTAAGCAACAACTACAACAAGATGAGCTACATCAAAAGAGTCGCCATTCTAAAATGGTTTTTGTTTAGAAAACTCTTTTTTTGAAGTTAACTCCCATCAACAACCATAAATCCATCATATCAATGAGGCCATTTCAAGATCATATTTGCATGAATATGCAAAGGTTTAAGTTTCACTTTCCAAGCCCATCATCAGGCCTTGGGAAGAACTTGTCACCAATAAGCACATAACCAGTATTGGATATGAAAAGGATGTTTCCTTTCACATTCCAGAATATTCCAAACCCATCAAATATCATAGTGGTGGGTTCATTCAGGATGAATAATCTTCACCTATTCCACATCATGGTCCTTTTCCACAACCACATAAAATAGTTATATTCCAACATTATGATTGGGTTTTCTATGTGAAAGAAATTAGTGTTTTTATATTCACCCTTATAAGCATTGTGGAAAACACACTCATCATTTAGAAATATGCTCTAGACATAAGAATCCCGCAAGATAGATGATTCACCTTGGATGGATTTCTTCTTGGAAATGGTCTTCAATAGCCAAGAAGATATATTGATCATACCTCAGAGTTTAGTCTCGAGTATTGAAACATATTGCAATGGATATTTCTTCATATTCTCACCTTATATATGATAGGGGGGTTGATGATCAAATACCAACTTTGAAGAAATATCAAGTGATCTTGAGCCACAACTCAAACCAGAGTCAACTACCAAATACTAGAGCCAGAGTCATCCATAGTGATATTTAAAATTGTAGCCAGAGACCGATTAATGCTCCATGAGCATGTTTTGGTTAGTAGCATGACTAAAAAAACCACCAATATAAGAATTCATTTTTTTCTATATCAGTTTGTGGTCATATTTAAAAAATAATTAGGGAGCACTTCCACTTCACAAAAAACTCTAGCTTCAATTTAGAATTGAAATTGTTCCAATAAATGCTTTGAGATTTAGTTCTAGAGTTGATGGTTAGAATTAAACCATCACTAGTATAAAATTCAGGTTCATATACCTAACTTGGTTTGTGGTTTTCCTGTTGAATTCTTAGTTAAACTGAGAGGGGGGGGGGTGAATCAGTTTAACACATACATGAGCTTTTAAAATTTTTCATCAGCTAAATTACAACTTACTTTTATAATCAATCTTAGTGTATGAACAATCTTAATATGTTGCAACAAGTATTAAATTAATGTGACTTCAAACTTATTATGAGAGAAGCAAACATTAAGCAAATTTGGTAAATCATCTTAGTACACAGGCAACATAGATAGGGACAACAGATTTAAGTGGAAACCCATAAAGGGAGAAACCCACATCTTATTATTGTTGTGATGCAAAGGCAAGCTCCAACTCCCTCTCACCACTATTTTTCTGCAGGCACCAACCTACAGGAGGGTCCAACCTCAATTCTGCAAGCTACAACTTGCAAGGAAGCACCAACTCCCTTCAATTTTTTGCAGGCACCAACCTACAGGAGGCTCCAACCTCAGTCAGCTACTACTGACAGCTATCAAGTTTCAACTTGATAGGGAAGCTCCAACTTCCTCAATTTACCAAAAGAATTGATTGCTGATTTACCTCAGATATCATCTCTATTTTGTAGCATCTCTTTCTGCTCCTCTCTTCCTAATATTCTCTGCCTCAATTTTCCAAACTCTGCATTCTCTCTTCTTACTCTCTCTCACCTCTTGCAGCTTTCTTATTTTCTTCAACTCTCTTCAATTCTGCTGCACACTCTCTTCTTCTCTCACTCTGTTTTCATAACATTATCCCCTTGGATATTATCCTATTTTATAAAAACTAGCTTCATGGCTGTTTGTATTCTACTGGGAATTCGAAATGGACAGCCATGTCTCTTTTCCTTTTGCCTCCTCAACTCTTTTATCTGCTCATTCAGAAAATATAACTGTAGGTACCAATTTAACATTTCAGTGGGATATTTCTTTTTCCTTTGGATACTTGCCTTTGCATCACAAACCATATAAAACAAAATCATTTACATTCAATTACTATGAAAACTCCAGCTCACTCATTCAGCCTCTTGGCTTGTTGCGCATTTGTATTTTTTTTGAATGTGTCTTTGTCCCTTTCGGCTCTGTTTGTTTCCTTATTCACTGTCACAGGGTAACGACCATCTGTCATAAATATGTAACTGTGATTTTTATATCAAGCTAATTGATTCTTGACACAATAATAAAAATACTTTTTGATATGTGCACTTCCGTGGTGTAACTACTATGTATCTGTAACATCGCCTTTTATATATAACACAACTTCAGCTCTCGGCATAATAGTAAAAGCCTATTTAACATATAAAATTCCCTTTTAGGTCCACCATCCGAACTTTGTTTTGTGCTCCGATGCGATGAGTCTCCTTCGATGATTTCCGATTGCGATTACACCCTCTGCGATTGTTCCGATGCGATTAATCACAATCACAAACTTCATTGGTATGTTCCACTGCTTAGCCTTCGTGCCGATGCGATGGCCCCACACTACACACACACACACACACACACACACGTATATACACACACACACACACACACACACACACACACACACAGATATATACACACACACACACACACACACACACACACACACACACACATATATATATATATGTATATATATATATATGTATATATATATATATATATATATATATATATATATATATATATATATATATATATATATATATATGTATGTATATATATATATATATGTGTGTGTATATATATATTATATATATATATATATATATATATATACATATACATATATATATATATATATATACACATATATATATATATATGTGTAATACATATATACATATATATGTATATGTATATGTATATATACATATATCGACATTCCAACGCTCCGATGCTCCGATTCCGATGATTCACTATTTTCCAGAACTCAACCTTACATGAATCATAGTTTATAAGCCCATCGGGTCCAGGACTTCATCGCAATCGAAATCTTGGCTTGTTTCGATATGATGGATTACTGTTCACTCAATTGTGCCGATGCAATGAGTCGCAATTGAATTCTTCTGATTGCGATTGGATCCTTTGCGATGGTTGCGATGCGATTAATCGCAATCACAACTTTCAATATTATGCTCTGATGTTCTTCCCTTACTCTGATGTGATTGATACCTTTGCGATTGATCCGATGCGATTAATCGCAATCGCATCCTTCAGCAGTGCGGTGCGATGAACAAAGGGTCCCACTCAAATCAAATCTCCGGAACTCAAACATATATGAATTGTAGTTTATAAGCCCATCGGGTCTGGTTTTTCAATCGCAATCGCAATCTTTTGATAAAAAGTTCCGCTGCCAACTTTTCTCTAAAGCGATTGGGTGAGGGTCCCACCTTATGGTACTTTGGTTCTTTGTTTAAAAGGCGCTATACTTATATAAAACGCTACATATATATATGCTTCCACTTCCGCCTTTAGTGTAACCTCCAGCTGGGTAATGATTCTTAGAATAAGGTTTATATATATACTTTTCCGCTTGGGTTAATATTCCCAGAATATTATGTATCCTCCTGCCTGGGTTACGATTCCCAGAATTGTGTTTATGTATCCTCTGGCTGGGGTAATGATTCTCAGAATTTTATGTAGGGGTCCATAAAAAAATGGCTTTGCCTCTGCTGTGATAACGGCTCTGCCTCTGCCTCTGCCTCTGATAACGGCTCTGTCTCTATATTCGCTACCTCTGCCTCTACCTTAGCTGTGCTTATTTCTCTGTCTCTGTCATTGCATCCGCTCTGCTGTTTGACTGTTACATTTCGATATTCTTCTTCCGCTTGACTCCTTTGCTTCCTTTGTTCGCTTCTTTGCTGCCTCCTTTGTCTGTCTCTGTCTTTTCTGCCTCCATTTCCATCAATGACAACATTTCCAACAGTCTCCCCCTTTGGAATTGATGGAAATACACTTCCTCTGTTTGCCTGTTAGGGTCCTTTCTCCTATTTCTTGCTCTTCCTCCCCCTTTGACATCAATGGCAAGGGGGTTTGATTTTTTTTTTTTTCAACATTTCGTGCATTTCCTCTCTCTGAGATCTTCTGACTTTGTACGCTGATGCTCTAACCTTAGGATTAGATCCACGTCGGGTTTAGCACTGAACCTTTAGCCTTTTTATTGAGTATTTTATGCTGGATGTATTCTTTCCATAATCCTTTTGATCCTGAGGACCTGTTTCATGCTTCCCTCGTTGGCTAATCTCCCCTTGGAATGATATTTTCGTTTCTGTTCTCCCCCTAAAACTGTGCTTTTTCTTCATATCAGAGAGTAGCATCTACAGATACTACCCCTAGTCTATCTCTCAAATATTCAAATGGTTCTCTAGCAAGTGGTTTGGTAAATATATCTGTTGTCTGTTCTTTTGTTGGTACATACTCCAGTTTTACTATCTTCCGAGCCACTTGTTCTCAGAGAAAATGATACTTGATTGGGATATGTTTAGTTTTTGAGTGAAGCACAGGATTTTTAGATATACATATAGCACTTGTATTATCACATTTGATTGAGATAGGTTCATAAATGCTTACCTTCATGTCTTGGAGGGTTTGCTTCATCCACATGACTTGTGTACAACATGCTGCTGCTACTATATATTCTGCTTTTGCTGTAGACAGAGAAATAGATGTTTGTTTCTTGCTTAACCATGCCACCAGACTTTCTCCTAGATAGAAATCACCTTTACTTGTGCTTTTCCTTTCATCCACACAGCTGGCCCAATATGCATCTGTGTATGTTGTCAAAGTGAAGCTTTTTCCTTTAGGATACCAAAGTCCATACTGTGTTGTTCCTTGTAGATATCTAAATATTCTTTTGACTGCCAGAAGATGGTTTTGTTTAGGTGCTGCTTGATATCTAGCCACTAGTCCTACTGCTAGCATGATGTCTAGTCTTGATGCTGTCAGATACAACAGACTTCCTATCATGGATCTGTAGAGTTTTTGATCTATATCAGCAGACCCATCATCAACACACAGCTTGCATCCCGTGATCATGGGAGTTGACACAGGTTTGCAATCCTCCATTTTGAACTTTTTCAACATTTCTTTTAAGTATTTTTCCTGTGAGATGAATGTGCCTATGTTCTTTTGTTGATTTTGAAGTCCTAAGTAGAAATTGAGTTCTCCAATCATGGACATCTCAAACTCTGATTTCATCTCCTCAGCAAACCCTTTTGCTAGTTCATCTCTGTTGCTTCCAAACATAATGTCATCAACATATACTACAACAATCAGGAGTTCATTTTCATGGGCTTTTATGTATAGATTGTTGTCTACTCCACCTCTCTTAAAGCCTTGTTTTTGAAAATATTTGTCCAGTCTTGAGTACCAAGCACGAGGAGCCTGTTTCAGTCCATATAGAGCCTTCTTCAGTCTGCACACATATTCTTCTTTGTCTGTTAAAGAGAAACCTTCCGGTTGTTCCATGTAGACTTCTTCTTCTAGATCTCCATTCAGAAAAGCAGATTTTACATCCATTTGATATACCTTGAATTCTTGGTAGCATGCAAAGGCCAGAAACATTCTGATGGCTTCCATTCTAGCTACAGGGGAAAATGTTTCATTGTAATCAAGTCCTTCGATTTGAGAATATCCTTTGCAGACAAGTCTGGCTTTATTCTTGATTACCTGTCCTTCCTCATTCATTTTATTTTTGAATACCCATTTTGAGCCTATGACATTTTTCCCAGTGGGTCTAGGAACTAGTTCCCAGGTATCGTTCTTCTCAATTTGGTCCAATTCTTCATTCATAGCATTCACCCAATACTTGTCCTTGTAGGCTTCTTCAAATCTCTTTGGCTCTATTTGTGATAACATGGCTATGTATACCTCTTCTGTCTGTTCAGTTAGCTTCCTTCTTGTCTGGACCCCTACTTTCTTGTCTCCTATGATCTGATCTTCAGGATGATTCTTCTGAGTGTATCTTGAGGGGGCTTTCGAGCTCAGCTCTGCATCTTCTATTGTCTTGCTTGTTTCATCATCATTTTGGTTTTCTTCTTCATGGTTGTCTGATGCACTGCGGCAGTATGTATCTCTTGTATTGTTTGGAAGTTCTTCATCAAATCTCACAGCAATACTTTCTACTATTTTTTGAAGAGTCTTGTTGTAGCACTTGTACCCTTTACTTTTGGAAGAATATCCTAGAAAAATCCCTTCATTTGCTCTTGCATCAAATTTCCCAAGATTTTCATCATTATTATTTATGTAACACTTGCTTCCAAAGATTCTAAAGTGTTTAATTGAAGCTGGTTTCCCATGCCATAGTTCATAGGGAGTCTTGTCACTGCTTGGCCTTAAGTGGGATTTTTTTAGAATATGCATGGCTGTGTATTGCTTCTGCCCAGAAGGTTTGAGGAATATTACTCTCTTGCATCATGGCTCTAGCTATTTTTTGTACAGACATGTTTTGTCTCTCTGCTACTCCATTCTGCTGAGGTGTCCCTGCAATAGTAAATTGTTTCTTTATGCCATGTTCATTGCATAGGTCTGCAAAGTCATAATCAGTGAATTCACCTCCTCTGTCTGATCTGATGCATTTCAGCTTGCATCCTGTCTGATTTTCTGCTAAAGCTTTGAATATTTTGAATTTTTCCAAAGCTTCCAATTTATTCTTGAGAAATGAAACCCATGTCATTCTGGAGAAATAATATATTATCAGCATGAAGTAGGATTCTCCACTTGGTGTTTTAGTTCTTGCAGGTCTGCACAGGTCCATGTGCATAATTTGTAGTGGTATTCTTGTTGATAACTCATCTTTGGCCTTAAAGGATGTGCAAGCCTGTTTTCCTAATTGACATTATTTGCATATGATATTAGAAGGCCTCTTTATTTCCGGCATTTCTCTGACAGCTTTCTTCTTTCTTAGTATGATGATGTGATCGAAGCTGAGATGTCTCAATATTTTATGCCATAACCACGAGTCCTAAAGTTTGCTAAGATAACATGCTTCATCTTCCTCTTTCACAATGTAAACATTACTCTTTGTTCGCACTCCTTTGAGCAGAGTCTTACCTGTGGTGCTTGATCTAAATTCACAATCTTGTGCTCTAAAAAGAACTTCACAACCTTTATCACACATTTCACTGACACTCAAAAAATTTGCTTTCAGCCTGTCCACAAGTAGTACATCTTGGGCCTTTCCTCTGCCATTGTCTAGGCTGACTGAGCCTTTTCCTTTTATTTTTCCCGATTTATCATTACCAAAGGTAACATTGCCAAATTTCTTTTCATCAAGAGTTATAAACTTGCTTCTGTCTCCAGTCATGTGTTTTGAGCAGCCACTGTCCAAATACCATTGGCTTTTCAGATCTTGAGCAGTTAGAGCCAGGTCACACTTATTCTCCTTCTTTTTCCACTGGAGGCATCATTTTGTTTGGTATCTTTTGTGAGATGATGAATCACATCCTTTCAGAGGAAATTTGGAAGGCATATGTCCAACTTGATTGCATATACAACATTTGATCATAGTTTTTGCAAAATTGTGAAGTATGAACATAATTTATTTGATTCATAAACCTCCTTGAGGTGTTGAACATCAATCTTTGTCCATACTTTCTACATTCAATAATTTTATGGCCAAATTCCTTACAATAAAAACAATAACCATAGAAATTATTTTCATACCTGATGTAAGGTTGTTTTCTCCATTTGTTTGCTTGAGACAGTCTCTTCACTGTTTGCATCTTTTGCTGGTTTGAATTACTCCTCCTTGTATGACAATATGCAGCAATGTGTCCCAGCTTGTGGCAGACATAACAGGTGGTATTCTTCATAGGAGGAAAGAATCTCCTTTGATGGTTTCCAAATTTGACATACTCAGGGGTCTTAGTATTTATTACTTTCTTTGCTACTAGTGGTTTCTTCTGTCTCTGTCTTCCTCATTACGGGTTTCTTATTTTGTAGGAATGGTTTGAGCTGCTTCATCATTATTCTTTCTTTTACAAAAATAATCTCTCTGTTTTCCTTTTCTTTGCTTTTACTTGATTCTCCTTCATAGCCTATTCCAGTTTTTATCATAGGAGATCTTTGAGCACCAAGAATTTCGTTCAACTTACTAGAGCTTGTTGTTTGAGAGGAATTTGTAGACACTTTCCTCTGACCATTTTCTAATTTCTTCCTCAGACATACAACTTCTTCTTCCAGCTTCTCTTGTTCTCGGGTTTTATCCTTGATTTTCTCAAGTAACATGTCTTCTATATTCTTGGCTTCTTCAAGCTCTACCTTTAACTGCATGAGGACTTCTGAATTATGTTCTTCTCTTACATACTTGAGGAGAATGTCCTTTTGTTTTCTGCACTTCATTTTGAGCCTGTCAATCTCCTCCAGAGCACTTCTTAGCTCCCCCTCAAGGTCGACTTCACCTTCTTCTTCTTCATCTTCTAGCAGGAGTCCTTCAAGTTCTTCTATGGCCATCAATAAAAATTCAGAGGTTCCTTCTTCACTTGAGGGTTCATCTGAATCTTCAGATGTATTGCTGTCTTGTTGAGCATAGAAGGATTTTCTGCTGAACTTCTTTCTTTTCTGCCAGTTCTTTGATGTATTTTTCTTGGACTTTTGAGCCTGATTCCTTACTTTCTTGTGAGGACACTTAGAAGCATAGTGTCCAACTCTTCCACAGTTAAAGCATTTGAAAGGAAGTTTACCTTTGTATTTACCTGAGCCTCTCTCCAATTTATTGACAAATTTTGCCTCTTCTTCATCCGAGCAAGAGCATATGTCTTCCTCTTCTTCTTTCTTATTTTCTGTTTTAAAGGCCGCCTCCCTCGTACTTGGCTTCTTCTGTGGGAGCCTAATCTCATATGCTGTTAAATTTCCAAGTAGCTGGTTCATGGTCAAGGTCTCCCAATCAGCTGTTTCTTCTATTGCAGACACCTTGGGATTAAACCTGGATGGAAGAGATCTTAGAATATTTTGCACAATTATACTTTCTGGCATGGTTTCTCTAAGAGCTTTCATATTGTTAACAATTTCTGCAAATTTTAGGAATAAACTGTCAATGTCTTCATCATCATTCATTTTTAAGTTCTCAAACTGGACTCTATAGACTTGAAGTTTGGCAGTCTTTACATTCTTGTATCCCTCATGGATGTTCTCCAAAGTATCCCACATCTCTTTGGTAGTGTCTTTGTGCATTACTTTGATAAACTCTACTTCACATAATCCATTCAATATGGCATTCATGGCTTTTGCGTTAGCTACAAAATCTCGTTTGGATTCTTTCTCTGAGTCAGTTTCCTTTGGGGCATATCCTAATTCCACAACAGCCTAGACTTCTATTCCTAGAGACATTATGTATGTCCTCATTCTAATTTTCCAGAAAGCATAATTTGCACCAGTGAAAAAAGGGGCTTTATTGGTTGAGCATCCTTCTTTACTAGCCATCTTGGGAACCTAGGATCTCCTTTCAGTTGTTAAAATGGTACAAAGGAACCTGGCTCTGATACCAATTGTTGAATTCTTAGTTAAACTGAGAGGGAGGGGGGGGGGGTGAATCAGTTTAACACATACATGAGCTTTTTAAATTTTTCATCAGCTAATTTACAAATTACTTTTATAATCAATCTTAGTGTATGAATAGTCTTAATATGTTGCATAAAATATTAAATTAATATGACTTCAAACTTCTTATGAGAGCAACAAACATTAATCAGATTTGGTAAATCATCTCAGTACACAGGAAACACAGATAGGGACAATAGATTTAAGTGGAAACCCATAAAGGGAGAAAACCACATCTTATTATTGTTGTGATGAAAAGGCAAGCTCCAACTCCCTCTCACCATTTTTTTTCTGTAGGCACCAACCTACAGGAGGCTCCAACCTCAATTCTGCAAGCTACAACTTGCAAGGAAGCACCAACTCCCTTCAATTTTCTGCAGGCACCAACCTACAGGAGGCTCCAACCTCAGTCAACTACTACTGACAGCTATCAAGTTTCAACTTGATAGGGAAGCTCCAACTTCCTCAATTTACCAAAATAATTGATTTCTGATTTACCTCAGATATCAGCTCTGTTCTGTAACATCTCTTTTTTCTCCTCTCTTCCTAATATTCTCTGCCTCAATTTTCCAAACATTGCATTCTCTCTTCTTAATCTCTCTCACCTCTTGCAACTTTCTTATTTTCTTCAACTCTCTTCAATTCTGCTGCACACTCTCTTCTTCTCTCACTCTGTTTTCGTAACATTATACCCTTGGATATTATCCTATTTTATACAAACTAGCTTCATGGCTGTTTGTATTCTACTGGGAATTTGAAATGGACAGCCATGTCTCTTTGCCTTCTGCCTCCTTAACTCTTTTATCTTCTCATTTAGAAAATATAACTGGAGGTAACAATTTAACATTTTAGTGGGATATTTATTTTTCCTTTGGATACTTGCCTTTGCATCACAAACAATATAAAACAAAATCATTTACATTCAATTACTATGAAAACTCCAGCTCACTCATTCAACCTCTTGGCTCGCTGGGAATTTGTCTTTTCTTTGACTATGTCTTTGTCCCTTTCGGCTCTGTTTGTTTCCTTATTCACTGTCACAGGGTAACGGCCATCTATCATACATATGTAACTGTGCTTTTTATATCAAGCTAATTGATTCTCGACATAATAATAAAAATATGTTTTGATATGTGCATTGTCGTGGTGTAACTACTATGTATCTATAACAGTGCCTTTTATATATAACACAACTTCAGCTCTCAGCATAATAGTAAAAGCCTGTTTAACATATAAAATTCCCTTTCAGGCCCACCATCCGAACTTTGTTGTGTGCTCCGATGTGATGAGTCTCCTCCGATGATTTCCGATTGCGATTACACCCTTTGCGATTGTTCCGATGCGATTAATCACAATCGCAAACTTCATTGGTATGTTCCACTACTCAGCCTTCGTGCCAATGCGATGGCCCCACACTACATAGATATATGCATATATATATATATATATATATATATATATATATATATATATATATATATATATATATATATGTTCTCCAATGGAATGTAAAGACCCATGAATTCACTTTAGCGAATGTCCAACACGCACCTCATTTTATATAAGTTTCGACTTTAGCACAATATATAAATATATCACCATGTATGCATATTCCCCAAGTCAAGCGTTATAAAATTAATATAAGGGGTCAATTCCATTTAATCAATAGAATATCATATATCTGGTCCCACTTGCCACGCTTTCCGATGCTATACATTACTCCTCGAATTCTTCCGATTGCGATTGATCACAATTGCAATTTCCATTTGAATGTATCGACATTCCAATGCTCCAATTCCGATGATTCACTGTTTACTAGAACTCAACCTTACATGAATCATAGTTTATAAGCCCATCGGGTCTGGGACTTCATCGCAATTGCAATCTTGGCTTGTTTCGATGCGATGGATTACTGTTCACTCAATTGTGCCTATGCGATGAGTCGCAATTGAATTCTTTCGATCGCGATTGGATCCTTTGCGATGGTTGCGATGCGATTAATCACAATCGCAACTTTCAATATTATGCTCCTATGCTCTTCCCTTACTCCGATGCGATTGATACCTTTGCGATCGATCCGATGCAATTAATCGCAATCACATCCTTTAGCAGTGTGGTGCAATGAACAAAGGGTCCCACTCAAATAAAATCTCTGGAACTCAAACATATATGAATCGTAGTTTATAAGCCCATCGGGTCTGGTTCTTCAATCGCAATCACAATCTTTTGATAACAAGTTCCACTGCCAAATTTTCTCCGAAGCGATTGGGTGAGGGTCCCACCTTATGGTACTTTGGTTCTTTGTTTAAAAGGTGCTATACTTATATAAAGCACTACATATATATATGCTTTCGATTCCGCCTTTAGTGTAACCTCTGGCTATGTAATTATTCTTGGAATAAGGTTTATATATATACTTTTCCGCTTGGGTTAAGATTCCTGGAATATTATGTATCCTCCCGCCTGGGTTACGATTCCCGGAATTGTGTTTATGTATTCTCCGGCTGGGGTAATGATTCTCGAAATTTTATGTAGGGGTCCATAAAAAAATGGCTCTGCCTCTGCCTCTGATAACGGCTCTGCCTCTATATTCGCTACCTCTGCCTCTGCCTTAGTTGTGCTTCTTTCTCTGTCTCTGCCATTGCTTTCGCTCTGCTGTTTGACTGTTACATTTCGACATTCTTCTTCCGCCTGACTCCTTTGCTTCCTTTGTTTGCTTCTTTGTTGCCTCCTTTGTCTGTCTCTATCTTTTCTGCCTCCATTGCCATCAATGACAACATTTCCAACATTTCCTTAAACCACCATTTCAAAGAGGACATCAAACCATTTATTTCCGTGCATTTTTGTATTTTAACTCCCTTTGTGGACTCATTACACCCCTTCAGGTTAGGGGGGAATGATGGACACCTTATCTGTGAAGGTTGGTGTGGAGGAATGCTAACATACACATAATTCAAAAAGACTTCTTGGGATATGAAACCAAGGGCCAAAAAATGTATTTATATGTACATATTGTGAGTAGAAATTAATATCTCATTGAACTTAATTATGCTATCTTTATTTTAGTGAGTGTTTAACAATTGCTGACTTGTTACATTTTCCTGCTACAATAACCCATTTATCTAGGATGAAAGAAAATACTACAAAGAAAGTAAAAATTTCTCTTTCTTGATGGAAGCAATCAATCAGTTATAGGGAAAATATTATATATATCATCAAAAATATTTATTAGTGGTAGCATTAATTCCAATCTAGTTAGTTTTTTCACAAAAAAAGTTCGTAACTTTTCAATTAATGATCAGCTACATGTTACATAAAGCTGTAGTATAAACTACTGTTCAGTCCAAATCAATTACAGTCAGCCACACAATAAAAAACTGTAGGCAATCACAGTCTCAAAACATGATCCAATCTAGTTAGTTATTTGAGAAATGGAAAAATATTGTAAATAATATAACAATCCTTCATTAAGTAGTAGCATTGAATCTTTTGATTTATTTGGTTGAGTTGATTTAGGAGAATTTTATATCTTACATATGTATATGATCCTTGAAATCATTCTGGGGTTATATCTTATGTCATTGTTCGTGTTTATGATTTTTGGGCATGATACAGTGCTATCACAAATATGATTCCTACTGCACAAAGAATGATCTTGGAGATCTTTCTAGTTTTACCTATCACAACTCTTTTTGGACCCATGGAAGTCATCCATCCACTATTTTTAGATTCTCTACAAACCAATCTTCTCATACCACATTATAGGATTAATAGTGGGTTCTTGGGGAGTTCATGAGCCATTACAATGAATTTTCCTTTATTAATGGATTTTTACTTTTTCTCTCTTCCTTTCATTATTCTTATCTCAATTCTAGACCAGTTATTAATCGATATATTTTTTCCCATGTGAATTTCAATTTCACACAACATAAGGGATGTATACTATATTTCACCAACTTATACATATGGAAGACAATTAGGGGCATCATGTGCTGATCTTCTCTCTCATCTATTTGTAAGATCAATTCCACTTCATTTTTTTAAGCCATGGATCCAACTATGAAACTATACCCTTGAAAGTGATGTATAAACATTTTGAAAAAAATTCTCATATTCCCACACCTTCCATTTTCCATATTTTATTCCATACATGCAACTTGTATCTTTCATGAAGCTATATTAACATCCATATATTCTTATTTTGATTTTAAGTAGAATTACTTCCAATTTTGATGTATATTTTCTAGCCACATATCTATTGCTTCCTCCTATTTGTTGTCTCATTTTTTGTGTGTAGGCTATGCAAATGAAGGTAGAAATATTACATGACACAATATATACTATTCTTAAAAATCTAGATCTTTGAGGTCAATTTTTCATGTTTTTTTTGTCATACTTCATCTAAATTTATTTTGATGTACTACTTCATATTAAATTGAACTATTGTTTTTGGTAATTGAATTTTTTTCATATTAATTTGGATTATTTTCTATTCTCAAGAAAATGCCATTAAAAATGCAATAATTAAATAAAATAAAAAAACTGATGGAAAAATTCAGTTGGTCAACATTTAATAGTGCAATAATATGTTTGGAAAATATTTTGTAAATGATTCATGTAAAAAACAAATTCATGGTAGAAATCCAGCTAACAAGATAAACTATGCAACTATTGATGTAAAAAAAATGAGCTTTGGGGCAATACATTGACGTTGAATACACCTAGATTCTGGTGTTTTTTTTCTTTCAAAAGGGAACGTTTTCTTTTATTTTTCTACTCTTTAAATGAGGCTTTAACCATATCATACATAGTGAAGCTACTTTGACTGAATACTAGAGATTTCTTATAAATTGATAAGGACATGGGAAAAGTCCTTGGAGAACTTATGTATGATGAAAACCCACCCTCAAAGGATTCCTTGAACTTATTTCTGATTACAATGTACCCCAGAATAAGTCCTTGCAAAACTTATCGCATATAACAACCTACTTGAGAAGCTCTCAATTTTCTAGATGAATATCGGCGGATGTTCTATGGGCCATTGGTGGAGAAAAACAAGGTGGGTGGGATATGGAGGAAATAATAAAAGTATAGAGAGGAAATTAAGTATATTTACATGGATTGGTGTTGAATATTGCATGTAAATGTGTTGATCCTTGCGTTGCATGGAAAAACCCTTATATTATTGATGAATAAGTTTATATTAACTGTTCAATCTAGAACCTAATATCTTAGGTGAAATGGTTCACCGTTGAACAACGCACAATTGGTTTCCACTCATAAGTCTTATCTATTTAATGTTAACCCAATTTCTAAGGAAAATATGGCCATTTTAAGTTTATGAATAATTCCAATTTGGAACAGAAGAGTGAGTTCTTGTTGATGTGTTTTTATGTCACACATTAATTAGAGTGATTTTAGTTCATATTTGAATACCTATATATCTCTAGATGAAGATCAAATTTTAAATGATGAAAGTATTAGATGACCTTCAATTCCTAATGATGAATACCCTTCAAGTCCTTAATAATTCAAAGTCAATTTAAATGTCACACTACTTCCTCATACAAGGTCAATGGGGATGGTTTATCCTTTTAAAAACATGTTATAAAAGAATATATTTTTTGTAATAGTCCTCTCATTAGATATACCTATGTGTCATCTTTGTCCAACACTTTAGAAAATAAAAAATGAAGGCCATATGCATGAGAAATTGCAATTTTGGCAAGAAATCATAGATTTAACTTTATTTTCCCTTGGGAAAATCACAATTTTCATTAGTATAATGAAATGATCACTTTTTGTAGATGCATAACCTAGTATGCACTCCGATACAAAAATTAATATACTAGATTCTGGCCGCATAAATACCATCTTGTATTCACATTAATTGCATTTTATTTCTGTACATAAATGTAGAAAAATACCCTAGTATTCCTTATCCACAGAGTTCTTAAATATTAACATAACAGTTTGATGTATTTACAAAAAAAATAAAAAACATATAAACAATAAGGAATCTGATTGTGTGAGGTATTGTAGGTTCAATGAAGGGGCAGTGATAGTATTCATAATGTCTATCATCTCTAAGTTTATTTACAAGACATTGACCCAAATTTTTTTGTATACCCGCTTTAGAAAGTGAATTTTCTTGGCAGTTACAATCCTTGTAGACATGAAAAAGGGTATATCATCAAAATTAGTTGATATACGTAGTATCTATTCCAATAAAGGCAACACATTTTGATTATGAAATCACTATTTTCTTGAGACCTAGTTTATTACAAGCAGTGAATCACAAAAACCTTGTGGAGAGGTACAACCTTGTTCTTTAAAAAAATAAGGAGAAGTTTTAAATCCAATAAATTTGCATTGTTATTAGACCCATGACCCAGTCCCATGGTGAGATCAAAGTGGTGATATTAAGACAAAAAGAGGAGAACCCATCCTCCACAGACCCGAGCCTCCCCATGATTTTCCCCATCAAAGTAAGCCCTAGGCTGATAATTTTCTATTTTGTCAGGTTAAATCGGTCTTTTTGGAGGGACCCTATATTTTTTTGGCAATAGATCAAAAATAGCTAAACATTGAGCCACAACTCTATCTGGGGAGGAAGGAAAGCCTTGGAAGATAGATTTATTCCTGGCTAGCAACACTCCCCAACATATGAGTAAAGAAAAAATCATTTAAAGCTTTAAATCACCTCGTTGATTCCACTGCTTCCATGTTAGTATAAAACTTACTCCATTCTACTCCTTGATGAAAACTAGCTTGTTCTAGCAATGTGTCTAAATGATTTTGTATAAGTTTCATTCAAGAAAAAGGTGCATGATAGTTTCTTCAGGGTATTTGTAGAGTACACACCACTCAAACCATTTTTTTGTTTTCTTCTTGTGATGTTGTCCCAAGTTGGTGCTTTCTTTTCCAACAAACACCAAAATAAAAGGCTATATTTGGCAGGACATTTGAGTTTCCATATTTCTTCCACCACCGAATCTGATCTCCCTAAAAACGTTTTGATATTAAATGTAAATATCCCAATTTTGGAAAATAGTCCCCAAAAGGAGAGAAACACCATTCAAGTCATCTTCTTTATCCACAATCTGAATAAGGGAGTTTCTCAATCCAACAATATAAACCTCCCAAGGATCCACCTCTGTGGCCAATCCAAGTTGTTCAACAGTTTTCCAAGATTGAGCCTAAAGGGCCGTATCTTCTTCATCTGCAATCTAGTTAAGAGTAAACACACCTGCATTATTGAGACTCATCACCAAGATCCACAAAAGACAAAAAACATTGTTGTTTCCCATCCAAGGATCAAGGCCAATTCTTAGTCTATTTCCATTCCCTACATTCCATGCAGTTCCATCCACAAATAAAAAAGTAAGAGGATATAATGTATTTCCAAATCACCAAGACATTGGTTTGTAGTTTTTTAGGGCTCAGATCCAATCTTTGATTGAGAGAGGGAAAACACACTTCTTATAAACTAGAAAGGTCCACAAGCTGACAGTTGTAAGTAGCCCCCAACCCACTTTTTCCACTAGAAATTTGGAAAAAAATGGTAAATTTTTAAACTCCCAGCCTTCCTAGGGTTTTGACATCATGATCCTAACCCAGTTCACCCAAGAGATGAAAAAATTTTCATGTATCCCATCCCATAAGAATATAAGGAAAAATTTTCTGATATTTTCTAAGATTCCTTTAGGAATCCAAGAGAATTACATCTAATACATAAGAATAACTTCCAAAACTGATATAACCAACACCAATCTTCCAACCCTTCACGACCCTCGAAGCATCCAAGTCTTTTGCCTCTTTTATAAATTTTTTATTAGCCAATCCCAATCAAATTTCCTATAGTCATTAGGTTTAGTGAAATCCCAAATATTTTAGACCTTTTTCAAGTTCCAATCTGATGATTGAGAAGTTAATTAGTAAGAATACTGCTTCTACATATTAAAAAATGAACAACTAAAACAAATAGTTTTTAAAATTGATTTCCATATATGTGTCTCTTCCAATCCTTAGAATTATATCCTTAAGAGTTTCCACCTCTCGTTGAGATCCATCACTGTGTATAAAAATCCAGAAGAAAATTCTTCAAATTCTGATCACCACAGAAACTTGCAAAAAAGGAAGATTAATACGTCATCCACAAATAGAAGGTGAGTGATAAACAATTTTTTTGCCACGACAATACCTTTGTATAATATTCTCCTCGTAGTATCCCTTGTCATTATGCTAAGAGATTCGACAACCAACAAAAATAACAAAGGTGAAAGAGGGAAACCTTGTTGTAGGCCTATTTTTGCATGAAATAAATGAGAGGTAGATCCATTAATTAGAACAAAAAATATTATCGATAGGAAGGCCATTATCAAACTTATGAAAGACACCTCATGTTGATCAGTGGTTGTCATTAATGTTAACCCAAGCAGCACTAGGGGCTAACCCAATATTGCATGGAAATTTTGACTTAAAAAATTAATATATTCTGGGTAAATAATTCTTTTGATGGTTTCTACTTGTCGAGATGTTTCCATTGATATATGGCACACCATGTAATTCTTCACGGTTTGAGAGATATTCATGTTTGAAGTTTGTACCCCCAATTAGTGGGCTAAAACCCCATGGGGTTGGGGCATGGGTCATTGAAAAGTCATAATTAATATTTTTTATGCTCCTAAAATCCCCCCCACGTTCACTTGTTGCAGCCCCTCTCAACTTAAGCATTCATATAAATTGTGATCTTCATTTCCTCCTTATGTAAGGGATTTGACCATCTGAAACAGGTCATCTTGGAATTTTCGCTCTAAATTTTTTTCTACGGAGGTTCAGAAGCTGAAATTTTTATGAGGCGAAGCCGAAATCGTGAGGAAGCTGCAGTAAAAATTTCAGATCAAGTTGCACAATATTGTTTACGATATGATCTATGTAAGTCAGGGTTTTTGCAGGCTCCTGAAATTCATCTCAAAGAAGTGACCTTGGTAAATTCGTCATAACTCTCTCTCTGAGTATCGGATTGGAATTCCGTAACAAGTGATGGATAGTGCACAATATTTAATTTTTTCTCTATCAATTTTAGAAACAAATGAAGAAACAATGACACGTGGCATGCCGTACAAGTGCGCTCTGCTGAAACAATCCATAATTAGGGCATTGTGAGAGATTGGGTATAACTCTCTCTTCAAGAATAAAAATTGGGTCAGACCTATGGCATTGGAAAGATGACTCAGAGGACCACTACAGGACTGAAAATCAGATATTGAGGATCTGAAATGACAGAGATACACCAGATTCAATATCAAGCTCCTAAAAGGAAAGAAAAAGCTAGATCATGTGTTTTCAAGGGTTGCAAAGGACCAGAATTTATATAGTAGAAAAGCAAAGCAAGGTGTAGCAGATGGTAGCATAACAAGAGTAGCAAACAAGGTGCATAACAACAGCAAGAAGTTCATCATATGAAGTCTTCAAGTGGGCAACACTGCATACAATCATTGTAAAGGTATCATTGTACTTAGTCATTGTAAATACATTATTGTACAAATTGTACTAGTGTCTATCTGGCAAGGGTTGAAGAGGCAGTGTTGGGTGGTCTAGGATCATCATTAGGTGGTTGTATCAAAGTTGGGGTTATGGTCTAGTATACATTCTTCTTCTACGTCATTCTATATCATTGTAAAGTGGACCATTTTCCTTGGTACGGGAGTCCATTCTTCTTTAATTCTTATATAGGGTGGTAGGGTGGTGCTAGGGTGAGTTGTAGCTCATTGGGTGTTGAGGCATCCATTCAATTGACTACTGAAGAATATCGAGCATTGGAGCGTCCATCTAGTGGGAGCTGGAGAAGAATGCTTTTCTAGATTCTAGGAATTTGGAGCTTTATTTTCAATTGGAGTTGAATATTAAAGAATTATTAGAAAAGCATTAGGTGGTTTTTGTCCCGGAGTGGGTTTCCACCTTAAAAACTGTGTGCATTTGTGTTCCTCTTGTTTACTGCTATCATTGTAAAAACACTGATAATAATTGAAGATTAACTAATGCTCTAATTGAAAGGAATACTGATTCACCCCCCTCTCAGTATTTCCAACAATTGGAATCAGAGTTTGGTTCCTTCAATAGCAGTTTAACAGCTGGAAGGAGGTCATGGAGCATACCAAGAATGGTGTACCTCTATTCAGTGAAAATAGTTATGCACTTTGGAAAGGAAGAATGGAGGTCTATCTCTTGGCGCAAGGTTACGAAGTATGGGACACTGTTCAAAATGGATTTACATCAATTGCGAATGAACAAGGTAAGAAGAATTTGGTAAATGATGCAAAAGAAAAGAATATTATTATCACTGGACTTATTGAATCTTCTTATCATAAGGTGTTGGGTTGTAAAACCGCAAAAAAATGTATGGGAAAAACTTGAGAATATATATGCAGGTGACTCAAATGTCAAATAATCAAAGCTTCAAATCTATAGAGCAAAATTTGAGCAACTCAGAATGAAAGAAGATTGCAACATTGCTGCATACTTCCAATACGTTGATGAAATAACCAATACTCTAGAAGGATTGGGAGAGCCAGTTGACGAGAAGAATATTATACGGAAGATTCTTAGAATGTTACCAGGGAGATTCAACCCAAAGGTATCGGTCTTAGAATACAGTGCAAATCTGGACAAACTCAGCAAGGAAGAATTACATGGAGTTCTCATAGCATATGAAATGAGACTTGATGAAGAAAAGGGTACTTCAAATCTAGAAACTGCGTTCATTGCATCTAAGCAAACCAATAAGGACAAACAACCTTCAATTGAAATGACATGGACTTGCAAGTGTGAAGAAAAGGGAGATGATGGAGAAGGTCTTTCAGATGAAGAATATGCTTACTTTACAAGAAAACTAAAACCTGGTAAGGAAAAATTCAAAGGTAAACTTCCATTGATATGTTTTGGTTGTGGTGAGGTTGGGCATTTCGTAGCAAAATGTCCAAACAAAAGTGATGGCAACTCAAAAGGAAAGAAAGGCTTTAAGAAATTCAACAAGCAAGGCAAAAATAAAGGATCCAAAAGGAACTTTCTCTCTAAAGAAGATAGCTCCTCATCTGATGAAGAAAGTGACAACAAAGAAGAAGCCAATGAGAAATTATTGTTTATGGCCAAGCACAATAAACAAGAAGTATCAAAAAATGAAGAAGAAGGGTTGACCATAGAATCATTTTATGAGGAGGCAATCAAGCTTATGAAGAAAAGGGTACTTCAAATCTAGAAACTGTGTTCATTGCATCTAAGCAAACCAATAAGGACAAACAACCTTCAATTGAAATGACATGCACATGCAAGTGTGAAGAAAAGGGAGATGATGGAGAAGGTCTTTCAGATGAAGAATATTCTTACTTTACGAGAAAACTAAAACCTGGTAAGGGAAAATTCAAAGGTAAACTTCCATTGATATGTTTCGGTTGTGGTGAGGTTGGGAATTTTGTAGCAAAATGTCCGAACAAAATTAATGGAAACTCAAAAGGAAAGAAAGGCTTTAAGAAATTCAACAAGCAAGGCAAAAATAAAGGATCCAAAAGGCACTTTCTCTCTAAAGAAGATAGCTCCTCATCCGATGAAGAAAGTGACAACAAAGAATAAGCCAATGAGAAATTATTGTTTATGGCCAAGCACAATAAACAAGAAGTATCAAAAAATGAAGAAGAAGGGTTGACCATAGAATCATTTTATGAGGAGGCAATCAAGCTTATAAAAGAGCTCAATGCTGAGAAGTTCCGTTCCAACACTCTTGAAGAACAAGTTCAAGGTCTCAAAATTGAGGTTGAAGAACACAAATGTATTGAAGAGTCACTTCAAAAGAAGTTGCAAGAAAGCAACCAAGAAAGAGAAGCATTAGAAGCCAAAGTAGTCTCGCTGCGTAAGGAAGTGAAGAAGGGAAAAACTATCCAAAACTATGCCAACAGCTCAATGGAATTAGAAGAAATCATCAACAATCAACGATCTTACAACGACAGAACTGGCCTCGGTTACAAAGAAGAAGAAGCATGACCTTCTACAACAAAATACAATGAAACTATGAGATCTGATATACATGAAGACTTCATTGGACAAGATTCACAAGCGCATTCTTGGAAGACGATTCCTCGACGAAGATTTTCATCCAGGTACCAACATATTTTTCATGGCTATTGTTATTCATGTGAAAAATTTGGTCATAAAGCTGTAGAATGTCGCACGTACTCTATGAACCAATACAATTCCAAGAGATTCTTCAAATATGAACCTCCCAAGGCTCAATGAAACATCAATAGATTTTAAAATTTAAGAAATAATATGCAATGTTACAAATGTAAGAAATTTGGACACATAGCCAGAGACTGCAGACTTGAAAATCCTCTAGAAGAATCTTCGAAGCCACAGAATGAGCGAACATGGAAGAAGAAGAAGACTGATAATTGTGCTCTCGCTCTCAAGGCTCAAAAAAAGAAAGATGTGTGGTATGTTGACAGCGGTTGCTCAATGCATATGACTGGAGTTAGAAGGAAATTTGTATCTCTAAAAGAGAAGAAGGATGGAACCATATCCTTTGGAAATGATGGATCTTCAAATGTTATAGGATCATGTATCGTCACTCTCGGAAGCAAAGATGTTATAGCCAAGAATGTTCTATTGGTCGAAAACATGAATCACAATCTGCTCAGTGTTGGACAAATGTGTGATCAAGTACACAAAATGCTATTCAACTCCACAAAATGTGAAATAAGGAAAGGCAGGTATGGTAAAATTGTGGCTACAGCAAGTCGAGCTCCAAACGACATATATGTTTTGGATGAAGCAACTAAAGCATGTCTACTAGCTAAAGAAGATGAAAGTTGGTTATGGCACAAACGAATGGGTCACATAAACTTTGACAATATTGTCAAGATAAGAAAAAAGGAAGCAGTATGAGAAATGTCGAAAATCACAAAACCTTCCAACACACTATGTGAGCCATGTCGGCATTGCAAGCAGACAAAAGTCCAATTTAAAACAAAAGAACACTTTTCATCACATCCATTGGAATTGATACATACTGATCTATGTGGTCCTGTGAGAACAAAAGGCTTAGACGGAGAATTATCTTTCATGTTAATGATAGATGACTATACCAGGATGACAGCTGTCAGTTTCCTAAAGAAAAAATCTGAAGCATTTGAGTGCTTTAAGATCTACAAGGAGTTGGTTTAAAATGAAACTGATTTGAAAATAAAGTGTTTAAGATCAGATAATGGTGGAGAATTCACTTCCAAATTATTTCAGCAATATTGTGACAAAAATGGAATAAAAAGGAAATTTTCAACAACACGAACACCTCAGCAAAATGGAGTTGCTGAAAGAAAGAATAGAACTGTACAGGAAATGGGTAGAACAATGTTGAAGGACTCAAAATTGGATGAAAAATTCTGGGTTTAAGAAATTGATACAACAATCTTCATTATCAACCGAAGTCTTCTCAGAAATAATTGCAACAAGACTCCATATGAATTATGGAAAGGAAAACTAGCTAATGTAAAATATTTCAGAATCTTCGGAAGCAAATGTTATATCAAAAGAGAAGATCAAAATTTGGGTAAGTTTGAATCACGTGTTGATGAAGGTATCTTTGTTGGTTACTCACGCAAAAGAAAGGCCTATAAATGCTACAATCTAAGACGAAAACAGATAGTGGAGAGCATAAATGTTACATTTTATGAAGATGGTGTTCTAGCGAGTAATGATGAGGATCTAGAATCTTTGAAACTTGAGACAGAGGCTAAAAAAGACACAGATAAAATTGTAGAAAAAGAAGCAACTATCAACGAGGAAGAAGTAAACAATGATCATCAAGATATACTAGAACAACAACAAGAAGCTCCTCCAAGGAGAACAAAAGAGTGGATTCAAAAGAACCATCCATAAAATCAAATCATTGGTGACATAAATGAAGGTCGACAGCTTCGTTCATCACAACAAGCTCACGTTGCTTTTCTCGCAACCTTTGAGCCTAGTAGTTTTGAGGAAGCCAGCCAAAATGAACATTGGGTAGCAACTATGAATGAAGAATTGGATCAAATTTAGAAGAATAACACCTAGGAATTAGTTCCACGACCAAAAGATAAAAATGTCATTGGGACTAACTGGGTGTTTAGGAACAAATTGAATGAATATGGGCAGGTTACCAGAAACAAAGCAAGATTGGTTTGCAAAGGCTATGCACAAGTGGAAGGAATTGATTTCGACAAAACATTTGCACCAGTTTCCAGAATGGAAGCCATCCTAATGTTTATCGCCTATGCATTTTCAAGAAAAATCAAAGTCTACCAAATGGATGTTAAGTCAGCATTTCTAGATGGAGAATTAGAAGAAGACGTTTACATCGAACAACCTGAAGGTTTTCTACTATCACAAAAAGAAGACTATGTCTGCAAGTTAAAGAAGGCTCTATATGGTCTCAAGCAAGCTCCCAAAGCATGGTATGCTTGTCTTGATGGATATCTACGTCAACAAGGGTTCAAGAAAGGTACTGTTGATAGCAATCTTTATGTACAAATAGATAAAGATAATTTAACAATCATTGAGGTATATGTGAATGATATAATATTTGGTAGCAATGATGATCGACTAAGTAAGAAATTTTCTACAAAGATGCAAAGTGATTTTGAGATTTCTTTACTTGGTGAGCTGACATACTTCTTAGGGCTTCAAATATCTCAGCAAGAGAAAGGAATATTTATATGTCAAGTCAAGTACATTAAGGAAATGCTCAAGAAATTCAAAATGGAAGATTACAAACCTGTCCTTACTCCAATGGTAACATGTTGCAAATTGAGCATAGATGACTCATCTAAGGATGTGGATTAAAAGTTGTACAGATATATGATTGGTAGTCTTCTATATGTAATAACCTCTCGTCCAGATGTTATGCAAGCAGTTGGACAAGTAGCAAGATTCCAAGCAGCACCAAAAGAATCACATATTATTGCCATCAAAAGAATTCTTCGATATCTAAAGGGCACAAAAGAATATGGCTTGTGGTATCCCAAGGGTAACAATCTCATTATTCAAGCCTTTACAAATGCAGATTGGGCAGGAAGCATTGATGATTGTAAAAGTACTAGTGGAGCAGCATTCTATCTAGGTGGTTGTCTCATATCATGGTTGAGCAAAAATCAAACTTCAATATCGTTATCTACAGTGGAAGTAGAATACATTGCAACAACATCATGTTGTACTCAAGTCCTTTGGATGAAACAAACTTTGCAATATCTTCAAGTACAATTCAGTGAGCCTATTCCCATATTCTGTGACAACACTAGTGCCATCAGCATCTCCAAGAATCCTGTCATGCATTCAAAAACAAACACATTCCGATCAAATACCATTTTGTTAGAGAACAAGTCGCTGAAAAGAATATCAAACTTGAGTATGTTTGTACAAAAGAACAAATTGTTGATATCTTCACTAAACCTTTACCTCGTGAATCATTTGAATATCTTCGTCAAAAGCTTTGGATTCTCCCAAGTTCTCATTAGATTTTCCTTTTTCAAGAATATAAAGCGGGAGTGGAAGTGTGTACAGGTCTGCAGGACGATTGTGTGTCAGCGGGAGTGGAAGTGTGTACAGGTCCGCAGGATGGTTGTGTTTCAGGGGGAGTTACCCTTTGCCATTGATGTAAAAGGGGGAGAGAATGTTGTAGGAAGAGGTGCCATGATCGTAGGGGGAGTACTTGTGTTGCCATCAATGCCAAAGGGGGAGATTGTTGATCAGCAGTTGTCATTGATGTCAACCCAAGCAGCACCAGGGGCTAACCCAATATTGCATGGGAATTTTGGCTTAACAAATTGATATATTCTGGGTCAATAATTCTTTTTATGGTTTCTACTTGTCGAGATGTTTCCATTGATATATGGCACACCATGTAATTCTTCACGGTTTGAGAGATATTCATGTTTGAAGTTTGTACCCCCAGTTAGTGGGCTAAAAACCCATGGGGTTGGGGCATGGGTCATTGAAAATTCATAATTAATATTTTTTATGCTCCTAAAATCCCTCCCACGTTCACTTGTTGAAGCCCCTCTCAACTTAAGCATTCATATAAATTGTGATCTTCATTTCCTCCTTATGCAAGGGATTCGGCCATCTGAAACAGGTCATCTTGGAATTTTCGCTCTAACGTTTTTTCTATGAAGGTTCAGATGTTGAAATTTTTATGAGGCGAAGCTGAAATCCTGAGGAAGCTGCAGTAAAAATTTTAGATTATGTTGCGCAATGTTTTTGGAGATATGATCTATGTAAGTCAGGGTTTTTGCAGGCTCCTGAAATTCATCTCAAAAAAGTAACCTTGGTAAATTCGTCATAACTCTCTCTCTGAGTATCGGATTTAAATTCTATAAAAAGTGACGGATAGTGCATAGTCTGTACTTTAGCTCTATCAATTTCAGAAACAAATGAAGAAACAATGACACGTGGCATGTCGTACAAGTGCGCTCTGCTGAAACAATCCATAATTAGGGCATTGTGAGAGATTGGGTATAAATCTCTCTTCAAGAATCCAAATTGGGTCAGACATGTGGCATTGGAAAGATGACTCAGAGGACTACTACAGGACCAAAAATCATATATTGAGGATCTGAAATGACAGAGATACACCAAATTCAATATCGAGCTCCTAGAAGGCAAGAAAAAGCTAGATCATGTGTTGTCAAGGGTTGCAAAGGACCAGACTTTCTACGGCAGAAAAGCAAAGCAAGGTGCAGCAGATGGTAGCATGACAAGAGCAGCAACCAAGGTGCATAACAGCAGCAAGAAGTTCATCATATGAAGTCTTCAAGTGGGCAGCACTGCATACAATCATTGTAAAGGTATCATTGTGCTTAGTCATTGTAAATACATTATTGTACAAATTGTACTAGTGTCTATCTGCCAAGGGTTGAAGAGGCAGTGTTGGGAGGTCTAGGATCATCATTAGGTGGTTGTGTCAAAGTTTGGGTTATGGTCTAGTATATCTTCTTCTTCTACATCATTCTATATCATTGTCAAGTGGACCATTTTCCCTGGTACGAGAGTCCATTCTTCTTTTATTCTTCTATAGGGTGGTAGGGTGGTGCTAGGGTGAGTTGTAGCTCATTGGGTGTTGGGGCATCCATTCAGTGAATACTAAAGAATCTCGAGCGTTGGAGTGTCCATCCAGTGGGAGCTGGAGAAGAATGCTTTTCTAGATTCTAGGAAGTTGGAGCTTTATTTTCAATTGGAGTTGAATATTAAAGAATTATTAGAAAAGCATTAGGTGGTTTTTGTCCCGGAGTGGGTTTCCACCTTAAAAACTATGTGCATTTGTGTTTCTCTTGTTTACTGCTATCATTGTACAAACACTGATAATAATTGAAGATTAACTAATGCTTTAATTGAAAGGAATACTGATTCACACCCCCCCCCTCTCTCAGTATTTCCAACACCTCAAATACGAGATGTGTTAGGGTAAGCCAAAGATAAATCAAATTAACTCTCTCATAGGCCTTGGATAGGTCAAATTTCAAGGTTTCATCTTTGAGTATTTTGGTTTTAAGGCAGTGAATTCCTTCCTGAGCCACCCTAATTGCTTCATGAATTTTTCGACCATCAATAAAGGCAAACTACTCCTTAGAAATAACTTGGGAGAGTATCAACCTAATTCTTGTGGCAATTATTTTGGATATGATCTTATCAATATAATTACAAATGGATATTGGCCTAAAATCACAAAAGTCTAGGGGTTGTCCTGCTTAGGAATGAGGGATAAGAATGTAGAACTAAATACTAGGAGGACACTTCCTAACCTACTAGACTCTTCCACCACCCAAATAATATATTTCCCAATAAGTTCGAAGAACCTCAAGAATAATCTCAATGTCCACCCATTCGGCCCTGGAGCCTTGTCTTTTTGAAGAACTATGAAGAATCCCCAAGAATTATTCTTCTGAATTTATTTCCTATTGGATCCTCATTATCTCCCTCTTCCATAAAAATTGGGAATAATTGCGCTAATTTCACTACTTATACAATGGAATTCCCTCTATTAACCTTGAATAAATTACTGAAATGAATTTTTCAAAGCTGAGACAGATCCTTGAAAGTAGTCAATTTAATGCCTTTAGAGTCCTCTAGGCTCCAAATTGTATTTACTAGTTTTATCCCTTTAGAAAAATTTTGGAAAATTTTTGTGTTTCATATCTGCATTCCAACAAGATAGATCTACTCTTAAGCCTCCAAGAAGATTCTTTCTCCTCTAGCAAATTTTTCCTCCTTTATTCTAGTTGCATTAATATTCCTCTAGAATATGTTGACAAGAAACCCTCTTGATATTCCTGACCTAAGGGTTTAAATTCAAATTCCATAGTTTTGAGCTCTTGGTATTCGTTGAGCCTTTTAGAAGCTTACCATTCCATAGTCACTTTCTTAACCCTGGACACATTTGTAGCAAAGTGGTTTGCTACTGAAAGCTCATTCCTAGGATCAAAAGGAATCTAGGTAGAATGGAAAAGAGTTTAGAAATATTTATCTTCAAGCCAAGAGGAATTTAATTTAAAAGGACTAATTGGTTTCTTATCCACCCACTAGTTTTCAAAAATATACGGTTGTGATCCAATTCTCCTTTTGTAATATTCCTAAATTAGCACACAACTACTTGGAATATTAAAATTTTGTTTTGTTTCTTATTTGGAGGAATAAGAGGGTATGGAGACACATAAATCTCTTTAGTAGGAATAAAGACACTCCTAGTGTGAATGGAGGTCATCTAAAATCTAGATTGAAGACCCTTAGGTGTGAAAAGGGGCTGGAGCATGAAGACTGGGTCAACTTTGACCAAATCAACAACGTTGTTATGGAGAAGTGGCATTCAATGATGGAAAATGCAGTTTGGGTTGGAGACACTTTGCATGGAAGTAGTGAATTAAATGAGTGGGTATTAGGGTTAGGAAGCTCACAACTTATATAATGAAGAGGATGGCAGCCATATGGAATTATGTTTTAGATTATTATTTGTACATGGTCCATTTAGAATTGTTGCTCTCTTCAGTTGTTTAGCTAAGATTGCATGTGCTGTTTAGCATAGGGTGTTCTTGGTTAGGAATCCAACCTCTTTCCTTGAGATGCCTCTTGGAAGAGTATTGCACTACATTTTCCACTATCCGACACCAGGCCAAGCTCCATCTTTGTTATACAATGCAATTTCTGTAGAGTGTTGTGTTGTGTTGTAGGGTGTAGTAGTGGAGAGTTGATTTGGGTCATTTCCTCGATTGATTTCAGTCAGAGGAAAGTTTCCTTCCATTGGGAGGCCAACAAAGAGGACCCTTGAGCCTTATTTCATCATCCAAAAATAAGCTAAGGTACTGCTATCAATTACAATGCATTTTTCTGAAGAAACTGCATTATTTCAGTGTGTAGTTGTAGTAGAGGGTTTGGAGCCCTAGTTGGAGAAGACAAATTTTCAGTGAGGGGATCAACCTCTCATTTGAAGAATATATAGGAGGATATTTTAATACACTTCTAGATCTGATCAGACACCTCCTATCATTTATCTAGTTGCAAATATTATTCAGCCCTAGGGCCATATTTGTATTTTCTGCATTTCGTGTTTTTTAGGAAACCCTTCCTGGGTTATCTTGGAAATGTGATTGGGAGCTTAGATCTCTGTTCCCAACATCATTTGAGCCATATAAATTTAGATATATGTATTTACATTCTTCAGCAACATTTATATCTAATAAAACTGTCCTGTCATAGCCTTGGGCATTATTGAGTAGCAGTGTTCTTCATGTTTCATGTACATGTTCTCTTGAGCCTTGTTTTTGCCTAACTTGAGTGACTATTTCCTCAAGAACTTGTATACATTTTGCTGCTATGATATTAATATAATGGCTATATTACCTTCTTACATTTTATGTTTTGATTTATCACTGCTATTTCCATTATTGTGTTCATATATTGCTGCATCCCCATTTGGGAATATTACAGTGGTATTAGAGCATAATCTTGGCTCAGACTGTGGATCTCAGCCATTATGCTATTAGGAGAATAAGAATAAGGAGAAAGAGATCATAATGATGGAAGGAATTAGTTTTATCTCATCTATTTAGATATACGAGGGACCTCACCAAGGAGGTCAAGAAAAGAAAGGTGGAGAAAAGCAATGAAACCACCATAGTGTTTCAAGATGAGGAAGGTCCTTGTACTTCCTATTAGCAGAAGAAAGAACTTGTATTAAATAGAGCTCCAAAGAAACATACTATGCCCTTTTATTTTGTGTAGAAATTATATACAAGATGCATGTATGAATCCAGATTCTCCTGATCTAACAATATTTTATCTTTTTTCTAAATACAGAATCCTTCCACTATTAATATTTTTCAGAAATTAAACTCAATTGCAAACACATGAAGCAATAAAAAAAATCGCACTTAACACAGTTGTTTAACGGGAAAGCCTGAAGCTGAAAAACCCAACTATCATATATTATTTATCATGGAGATCATGTAACAATCTCATACAAAGCTTATTACATCAAGCTCTGAGTACAATCAATCGTCAAACACTAACATGAAGAAATATGCAAATCCATGCACTGATTTCTTGCCACCTGATAGCCTGCCTCCACTACACAATCCTTGCTGAAGAAGACCTCTAAATGAATTCAAATCTACCTTACATTGATAGTGTAATCCTCATTGGCAACTCCAATATGTGTATGATGCAACCAATGCATCACTATAGCCACAACAGATAGTCCATCTCACCCTTTCACCTATCTCTCCACTGGGTCTCCACTGGAACTGACATGCACTGTAGTTAACTGTTGTATTTGTTCAGTTGATTAATGAGTTATTATTTGTGAATTAATTAACTAATTAATTCACTCCACTCTCACTAGTGTATCATTTAGTTAGACTAGATACAACTAGCTCAACTGAGTTTAACTCCATTAACTGAGTTAAACTGAATAACAATTCCATGAACTACTCTTCCAACTCTGTCATAACTTTGCCACTTCATTTCTAACTGAGTCCTCCATACATGAACCACCAGTAAACCCTAGGAATTGCTTAATTCCTTTAGCCCACTGATTTTCCAAATCTGTATACTGAAATAAAGTGCTCCAAGAGAATAAGTTGATGTTTATTGTCGGATTATTATTAAGAGCTAATAATAATCAACACTTCTATTTTTAGATCAACAATCTATAAATAGAGTTCGAACAATATTCTGAAAATACAATTTCATCTATTTTTCCAACTTGACCAACCATCCACAAATAGCGTCCTGCAACTTTTGAAATATGATCACCATGTCTAAAAATAGACATAGTTTAAAATAGACTTACACCTAAAAATAGCCTGCGGGCCACTTAGTGAAGGTGAATGATTTTCACTAAGCTCATCATCTTGTTGAATTTCAACACTCCCTCTCAACAAGATAGGGATTATCCTTCACCCCGATCTTGCCTCTATGGTATTCGAATTTTCTCCTGGCGAACACTGTAATATTCCCAAATTTTCACATCATATTTGGAATATTAGAGTCCTTGATTTTCTTAATGAATTAAGTAAATAAAAGGGTGGAGGGACCCACAATCCTCAATAAGAATAAATATCCACTTTGTGTGTGTGAATGTGGATTAATTTAGCTTGGATCTACAAAAAGAGGTAGTTTAGAAACTACTAATATGAATGATATTGGAGATCATGTCTCATTTAATGAGGAAGATCATGGAGGGTTGATTTAGTCAACTAATATCTTGAAGATGTTAAAGAAAGGATCATTGAGCATTTATGATCAAGTGATGGAGGATCATGTGCAAATGAAGCACACATGATGGAGGAGGTGTACATTGCACCTAGACTGTTTGGTTGATTTGGTCAAACAACACAGTCCCACTTGGAGGATCTTGTCCACATGAGACCGCACAGTTGAGATTAGGGCCAAAACTTGGGAAGGCTCAAACATTATAAAGGAGATGAAGGCAAAGGTGAAAGGCATCTTGGATTATTTTGATGTATTATCTTTTAGATCTGGAATTGTCATGTGACATTCCATTGCATTCTTGGGATGTTTAGCAGATATTATAGGTGTTGTTTAGCACAGGGTGTTCTCGGGTGGGAATCCCACCTCTTTCTTAGAGTAGCTCTAGAAAGGGGATTGTAATTCATTATAAATCAGGCTTTAAGTTCCATTTCCTTTTTCTACTTTTTGCAGAACATTTATATTCATAAATCTGTAGATTTTTGAAGATCAGTTTGGAAGGTGGAAGTTGTCTTCGGTACTTTAGCAGGAGAACAAGGTGAGGGATTATTCCCATCACTTGGGATTATAGATGAGCACTCCCAGAGCCACATTGCAGATCTGGCATCAGGCCAAAATTTATTGATCTCCTAGTAGCAGTATTCTCTTCAGGAATAACGACGTCCATATTGCAGATCTCAAAGGAGGAATGAAGTTGCTAGTATTTTAGCTAGCAATCCTGTGAGGGATCATCCCCTCACATTTTCATCAGTCTTACCATCATCCTGGAGTTTATTGTAGCATTTTTCAGCAGGCAGAAGGCCTCTCTTTCCCTCATAGCACAGTTTCTGTTGGTAGTTGTGTTGCAGCAGCTGAATTCATCATTGGAGGATTGAGAAGGTAGATCTAGAGCTTTTAGCTCATAGATATGATGAATGGATCAACCCTTCAAGCATAGATCTGATCTGAGCACACATTTCATCCATATATTATTCAGATCTAGCTTCAGATCTGTATTTCCCAGCAGATCAAGGATCAAATCCTAGGGAGGTTATTTTCCAAAGTTGCAGATATGGAAAATCCTTTCTGGGTTATCTTGGGAATCCATCACATTGGCCAGATCTTGAATCTTGGCATCATCGGAGCTCCAGTTTTGAGTATATTTTCATTTCCCTTTTCAGCCTGCAACTCTATGTTTATATTCTGCTGAAGGGACATCACAGTATTTGCTGCAGAGCCTCTCCAGTTATGCTGTACCTATTGTATGCATGTTTTCAAGGTGATATTAGCTCATATTTTTGGATAGATATACCTATATTATGTACTTGTGTAACTGAATCATCTACAATATAATAAAATGGCTTAGCTCTTTCTGCATATTCTGATTTGTACTTAGATTTATTGTTTATATTGCTGTAAGTTCTTATATTGTCTGAAGTATTACTACATTCTCCCTTTTGGGATATTAGAAGCGCCTTCGTCAGAATGTCCACATCTTGATCTTCCGTAGGAATACTGAAGCAACATGATATTATTCTGCACACAATATATGATATGATGATACCAAATATCAATATATTTAGATCTATCATGAAACACAAGATTAATCAATATTTTAATGCAACTATGATTATCACAATGTATCACTGTAGGATCTAAATGTGAACCGAACAAACCGACCAAGATCTTCCTCATCCAGATAGCCTCACATGCAGCTTGACTTGCTGCCATGTATTTTGCTAACGCTGAACTGAGTGCCATGGATATTTGTTTCCTGATTTACCAAGAAACTTCTGTAGATCTAATATTGAAAATCCCTCCTGATGTGCTCTTTCTGTCCGTTGGGCTGCCTTCCCAATCTGCATCCGCGAAGCCATGCAAATTCACTTCATCCATCTATTTGTACCATAATCCATACTCAGATGTTCCCCTGAGATACCTCAGGACATGCTTGCCTGCCTTCCAAAAGAGCTTGGTAGGCTTAACCATCACTTGTGAAAGCTAGTTCACCGCATAGCATATTTCCGGTCTTGTATTAACTAAATACATGAGAAAACCCACCAACTGTCAATAAATAGTGGCATCCACTACCTTTGCCGATGTAACATCCTCTTTCCTCCAATTTACTGGAAGAGGAGTGTCGATAGGCTTGTAGCCTTGCATGTGAAACTTCTCCAGTATCTCTTGGGCATACTTTCCTTGAGACACAAACAGTTCACCTTCCCGTTGCCATATTTCCAATCCAAAGAATAATGAAGGAGGCCCAAACCCTTCTTCTCAAAATCCTTTGCAAGATCTGCCTTAGATGAGTGTATCAACTTCTCATCACTCGTTAGTATTAAATCATCAACATAAAGAACAATGATTAAAATCTTACCCTCCACCACAATTTGGTACAAGTTTGCATCTGCCCCACTCTTGGTGAAACCAAGTCCAATGAAATAACTATCGATCCAAGTGTACCAAGCACGTGGTGCTTGCTTCAACCCATAGAATGCTATTTTGAGCCTGCACACTCGCTGCTGAAGATTTCAAATCTTTCAGGCTTCTCAATGTACGCCTCTTCCTCAATGATCCCATTAAGGAATGCAGTCTTCACATCCATCTGATGAATGTACCAACCCATCTGCACTGAGAGAGCAAGGATGGTCCTTATGGAATAATACTGTGTGAAAGGTGCAAAGGTTTCTTCATAATCAATCTCCTCGATTTGTGAGAAGCCCTAGGCAACAAATCTTGCCTTATACTTCTCAATGCTCCCATCAACAACTTTCTTTACCTTGTAGATCCATCTTGACCCTACAACTGATATACCCATCGGCCTTGGAACAATCTCCCAAGCATTGTTTCTCACAATGGAGTCATACTCTTCCACCATGGCACCTACCCATGTGGGCTCCTACACTTCTTCTTCAAAAGAAGATGGATCTATCACGATACACTTGCTCATGAGAGCCATGTATCCAGTAAATTGGTCAGGTGACTATCTCTATCTGCGCTGTGATGTAGGGACTCCTACAATCTGTGCCGCATCAAGCTTCAGTCTCTCAACTTCTGTGGTACACTTTCTGCCTTGTCTGATGTTTGGGTTTGCATGAGTGGACTCCTCCACTCCATGAACTTCCCCCTGTGGTTGATCCACATCTGGAGGTTCATGTTTCAGAACATGTAGTTCCTCCATTGCATGCAAGTCTAGCTGCCTCTTAAGCATAGCTCATGCAACACACACGATCCTTATTTTCTTCCTCTCCGTGACCCCATTCTGCTATGGGTTATGAGGCATTATGAGTTCTCTTCGAATTCCTTCTTTGCTACAGAAGTATTTGAATTCACCTGAGATGTATTCACCACCATTATCGCTCCATAGAGCTTTCACTTGCTTCCCCGACTCCTTCTCCACCAATGCTTTAAACTCACAAAAATTTGAGAATGTTTCGCTCTTCTTCTGCATGAAGAATATCCAACATCTACAAGAATAGTCATCAACAAATATAACATAATTCCTGTGTTTTTATGTTGAAGCAACCGAGAAAGGTCCACACACATCTGTGTGAATTCTCTCCAGGATCACCGAAGCACGATTCTCCTTATAATGAAAGGTGTTCTTCAAAAATTTACCCATAGTACATCCCTTGCACTGATCTGAATGCACAAGATTACCCTTGGGAATTCCAGTAGAAATCTTCTGCAAAATCTTCAAAGCGCCATGGTGAAGATGGCCCAATCTCTTGTGCCATAATTCGCGCTCATCTCGACTCACCACTTCTTCTGCTTTGCCCATCATTGCAGTGAAACCATCTACCTCCAGCTTGTTGATATTCTTAACTCGAATCCTTATCCTCTTGGTTTGAACCTTTGTTTTATGTCGAAGGAAAGCTTTTCCATCGTTGAAAACAACGTCATAACCTCTGTCTTTCAACATTGCGACCGAGACCAAGTTCTTCTTCAGACCTGGAACATGCATAACATCTTTTAATAGAAATGGATTACTTGACTCCCTCTGAAAGGTAATGGTCCCAATGCCAGTCTCACTGTATCGACCATCGTCGCCCATCTCTATATGCATTTGAAGGTACTTCTCCTCCAAGTCACTAAACAACTCCTTGTCTCCCGTCATATGGAAAGACGCACCACTATCAAGATACCACATCGATCCCATTGAGCTTGAGACCAAGCATGCGATCAAAGAGAAATCAAGTTCAAATTGCGAGGCTAAGGCCTCTCTAGCTGCAGCTCCAACAACCTTCTTGTTCTTCTTCTTCTGTGGGCAGTTAGTGGCGAAATGCCCATGTTCGTGACAGTGAAAACACTTCACCTTGGAGAAATCCTGCTTCTTGCCTTTAGCTTCGGATTTTGGATGGGATTTATTCCCCTCCCCCTTCCTTGATTTGGTATCCAAAGCGTAGTTCTCTTCATATTCATTCTTCGAGGAAGAGCCATCCCAGGTACTTTTCCTTATCACCTCCTGCACAAGATCCGACCAAAGTCGCTCCCAACATGGCAGTTTCTCCCGTCCATTGATAGAGTATTCATAGCTATGCCAACTCTTCGGAAGCCCAAGGAGAGCCAAGCTCACCAACTATTCATCATCAAAAAAAATCCCCACACTTCCTAGTTCATCCCTACAGTGGAAAAACTTTGTGAGATATTTTGGAATACTGTTGCCCTTCTCCATTTTTATTTTTTTGAGCTTATCTTTCAGCGCCAACTTCCTCTGGTTGCTACTGCTTTGGAACAGATTTTTCAAAGCCTTCCACATTGCAAATGGAGTGGCTTTCTTGTGAAGGCTGGACACAATATGGTCCTTCACACCTTCCAATAGAATTCTTGTTATCTTTTCTACCTTCTTTTGCCATTCATCAAGTAATGCAGCATCGCTAGAACGAGGCTTAGGAACATTGCTATCGATGAACTCCTTCAGTCCATTATCTTCTAGCACCGCCTCCATCCTATCCTTCCAGGCTATGTAATTCGAGCTGCCATCAAGGGAATACTCCAATAAAAACCCATTGAAAGACATTTCAATGTATACTCAATTGTCGCACCAAGAATTTTCTGCAGCAAATTCGAATTGTCCACCAGCACAAACTCAACAATTCTTCACAATTGAAATCTTCAAGAATTAACACTGCTCCAATACCATGTAGAAATTATATACAAGATGCATGTATATATCCATATTCTCCTGATCTAATAATATTTTATCTTCTTTCTAAATACAGAATCCTTCCACTGTTAATCTTTTGCAGAAATTTAAACTCAATTGCAAACACATGAAGCAATAAAAACAATCGCACATAACACAGTTGTTTAACGGGAAAGCTTGAAGCTGAAAACCCCAAATATCATATATTATGTATCATGGAGATCATGTAACAATATCATACAAATATTATTACATCAAGCTCTTAGTACAATCAATTGTCACACACTAACATGAAGAAATCTGCAAATCCATGCACTAATTTCTTGCCATCTGATAGCCTGCCTCCACTGCGCAATCCTTGCTGAAGAAGACCTTTGAATGAATTTGAATCTACCTTGCCTTGATAGTGCAATCCTCATTGGAAACTCCAATGTGTGTATGATGCAATCAATGCATCACTATAGTCACAACGGATAGTCCATCTTACCCTTTCACCTATCTCTCCACTGGGTCTCCACTGGAACTGACATGCACTGTAGTTAATTGTTGTATTTGTTCAGTTGATTAATGAGTTATTGTTTGTGAATTAATTAAATAATTAATTCAATCCACTCTCACTAGTGTATCATTCAGTTAGATTAGATAAAATTAGCTCAACTGAGTTTAACTCCATTAACTAAGTTAAACTGAATAACAACTCCATGAACTACTCTTCCAACTCTGTCATAAATTTGCCACTTCATTTCTAACTGAGTCCTCCATGCATGAACCACCAGTAAACCCTAGGAATTTTGTGATTCATTCAAGCCACTGATTTTCAAAATCTGTATACTGAAATAAAGTGCTCCAAGAGAATAAGTTGATGTTTATTGTCAGATTATTATTAAGAGCTAATAATAATCGACACTTCTATTTTTAGATCGACGATATATAAATAGACTTCGCCCAATATTCTAAAAATAGAATTTCATCTATTTTTCCAACTTGAACAACCATCCACAAATAGCATCCTGCAACTTCTGAAATATGATCACCATGTATAAAAATAGACATAGTCTAAAAATATACTTACATCTAAAAATAGCCCGTGGGCCCACTTAGTGAAGGTGATTGATTTTCACTAAGCCCATCATCTTGTTGAATCTCAACATTTTGAAGATGAAGAAAAAAGGCATGGAGATGGAGGACACTTAGATTATGAGATTCTAAATGAGTATCTTGCAGAATACAAATCTCAATCAAAAGCTTTCAAGGAGAATCTAACTCTCACACAGTTCGTTCATCTCAGAGAAGAAAGAAGACCTTGTAGCAATATATTTATATTGTCTACATTTGATGGGTCATCCACATGCACAACAAGGGCCTGGGGAATGAATTTGGATGCATTTTTACTGCTACATCCAGTGGTAGAGAGAGAAACTGTTGAGATTGCAGCGCTGCACCTTGAGGGTGAAGAAAACATTTGGTAGTTCAGCCGTTTGAGTCATGCAAGAGTGATTGCATATGTATATTTTACTAAAAGGTTAATCAAGAAGTTTGACAAGAAGAAATTAGGGAAGAAGAGACCATCACCACCACTTGCTGCAGGAGTAATTACATAAGGGGAAGGGACAATTGCACCTTTGTAAAGTGATCTTGATCTCTTGACATATAGAGTCTCATGCACTATTCTGGAGATGCACGAGGAGGAGGAGACTTATACCAGTGCTAGTGTAGCCATAGAAGAGAAATCATCATCATTAGTAGTTGGGGAAGTCATCACACCGGTGGGAGGAACCCTTGTAGCAGTACAAGATGTTCCCAAGCTTTACGAAGTTATGCGCATATTTGCATTTCTTATTATTTCAGCACATCATATGAAGGATTGTGGGATCATGCTATTAGGACAAATACATGACCTAGGGTCAAAGCACATTGCTAATTTGGAGCAGTAGACTATCACTACGCTGAGGAACCTTGATTTGTTCAAGGAGGAGATATATAGTCATCCTAGTATATCATGGTTGTGCTGCACACAACTCTTGGGGTTGGAGTGTAAAATTTTGGAGGATAGGATGAACATTGTCCTAAAAAATCCAATGCAGAACTATATGTTCAACATTGAGCATAAGCACGAGACAACATATGCACCGTTATGGAGATCAGCAGCGCTGTCATTGAGAAGCAGTGATGAGTTGGGGGCCCAACTAATATTGAGAAATTCTGATGACCAATTCACTTGTGTAGTAGTGGATAGGGAGATGATTGATGGAGGGCATCTTATGATGGATGACATATTCAATTATTATTATGGATACTTCTTGATGAGCACTTCACATCTTGATGAGAAGTTTTTGCCTACATCTTATTTGGATCCTTATGGGGTCAACTTGGTCATTGATGAGTGGTCTTCATTTGGAGATCTCCAGGAGGTTGTACTTCAACATCCCATGAAGTACAAAGATATAAATCTGATTTGGAAGGATGGTATTCCCCAATGGAGGGATACCAATTTGGAGCATCATAAGAGACCCCCACAGTTGGATGAATGGGTGTGGATGGTGAGTAAGAGGTTTGTGAGCAACTTGCACATCTATGACACAGGGCAGCAGGAGGCATGGCTGCGCTGGTTACTCTTGAAAGAGTTTGGCCATCATGTGACATATCCTATGTCCAAGGGTATGTTATGGCTTGAGGCATTGCATGACACCCATATGTTATGGCAACAAAATATTTGGTTGTATGGGTGTTATGCCATTTTTTGGTCATCTAACCTATTATCATTAGATGGACCCAAGTACACCATGTAAGACCAATTTTACCCTAAGTAAAATTGCCTTCACTATGTTAAATAACTTAATAAACCACATTTATTAGGTTGTTTATGGTCCAAACAGGAAACCCCAAAAGGAAATATTAAAAAAACCTATATTTGTTTGATTTTCCTCATGGAATAATTAATTAAACCATAATTTAATTATTATTACCAGTCATGTTTAACCCAAAAACAAAGAAATTAATTAGATAAACCTTTATTTATCTTATTATTTTCTAGGAATAATTACTTAAATCTTATTTAGATAATATTCCTTGTTAAATATGACCAACTCACCCACAAATAATTAAATAAATCATTATTTATTTGATTATCTTTCAACCACTTCCTTAAATAATTAAATAAATCATTATTTATTTGATTATCTTCCAACCACTTCCTTAAAAAGATAAATAAATCATTTATTTATTTATTTTTGACTAATTAAGGGATTTGACCCAAGTCAAATACCTTTTCCCTCCAACAAATATAATAAAATATTTCATAAAAGGTGGATCTAGATTTGGTTAACATTATTTTAATCATGCACCAAGATCTAGAATGACCCAATATTTTGTTATAAATAGGAGGGTTTTTCCTACCATTCTTCACCTTTTGTTGCCTATTAGATCACTCTGGATCTATACACTTGGTCACATTTTTCCATCATTTGCTTTGTGAGCTCCCATTGAGCTCTATTCTTTGCATTGGGTTTTCTACACCAACAAGAGAGAGAAATCTTAGATCTGAAGTGCTGAGGACTTCCAAGAACCCATCCCACTGAGGAGAATTGGATACACCTTCTTGTTTTCCTCCCAGGTGCCCAATTAATACAAAAATTATTTCAAAAATTGTTCTTGTCTTGTCTATTGGTATATGGAGAAAACCCTTGTTTTTACTGCTTAATGTCTTTTCATGCATAGATCTCGTTCTTGCAGCTCTTTTCTTGTTCAACTAACAGCAGATCTGAAGATATTGGCAGCCAATTTTGTTGTTAGGGCTATTAGTTATGTGTAGCTAAAGTGGTCCTTTTTCGTACACTTCGACAAAGGATTCATACTAACAAATGGCGACTCCACACGGGTTTTAAATTACGACCGCTGTCGTTTTTCATATTCTTGCATATCCAGCTACTTCAGACCCTAGGGTTTCTTTTCAGCTGTTTATTTTTCCTATTTTTATGTTGTTTTTCTCACATAAAACCCTAAAACATTAAAATTTTTAACTTCCGCATGTTTCTGGCCCTATTGCGCAGGTGACCGACATCAGTCGCAACTGAGATGACAAATTTTCCGAAAATCTGCCGCCGAGACAACCAGAGCGGGGGGTCGCACTTTTCAGCCCAAAAACTGCGACCTGGACCTCCAGGTCGCACTTTTCTGCCCATTTTCTGTGACCTGCACTGAAAATAGGTCAGAACCTGCGACCTGCCAGTTTTTCAGCTGTTTTTCTGCAATTTTTCTGGGTTTTTCTTAAGCTTCTGTCAGGGTTTTCCAGCCTCTATCTCAGCTCGTTTCGACCTGTTCCTGATCTGTTTTTCTCACCTAAATGGGAACCTAGCCCCCTAGGGCTTCAGTACCCTCCACTTTTGGTGGAAGAGTTTTAGCTGCTTCAGGCGTCTATTTTTTCAGAGTTTCAGCCTCCCTTTTTCCAGATCTGATGCCTCCTTTTCAGATCCCTTTAAATCAGCCTTTCTTCCTTTCAAATCACCTCTTGTCATTTTGTTTGGACCTCTCTTTAGGACCTCCTCCCTGTCATTTCTGATTTTTGCTGATTTCCTCCCTTTTTCCAGCCACCTTGCCTCTGTCTCTTGGCTGTGATCTGCACCTCTTCTCAGCAGCTTTATCCTTTAGATCCCTGTCCCTTTTGACCTTAGATCTATTGGCCTATTTTCCATGTGTTTTGCCTAGATTTTTCCCCTTTTTTCGATTAGTTTTGAGAGACTCGCCTTCATGGGTTAGATAGATGCACAAGTAGCTATTAATTTTCTGTTATTTCAACATTATATACCGTTCTCTGCAGATTTATTTTCAGTTACGCAGCACACTTTTTTCTTGCTCTCAAAACGGAAAGGGTTTAAAAATTAAAATTAACGCACGCCACACACTGACCCTAAGTGAAGAAGCGCCTGGTTAACACCGCCTGGCAAAGACTCTAAAATAAATTGTCACTGCACCTTTTCTGCCCTTGACCTCACTTGATTCTGTCCCTTTTTTCCCTTGTCGGTTTCCTTCTTCCCGTCATCATTGCGCCCCCAAGGCGCCTTTCCCGGAGACTTCTTGGCCTTCACCCTCAGTTTCCGGTCGATCGACCTGCTCCGTCCCGCCGTCGTCGAGCCAGTCCTCCTTCGAGTCCGCACTCTGACTCCTCTTCTGATTCATTGGGTTCTCCTTCTCCTCCTGGTTCTCCCCCTGTCACCTTCACTATGTCTGGTCCAGGGCCTAACGCTAGCGGTGCTCCAGGCGCTAATGCCGGAACTACTACTAGCGGAACCGCCACAGGAACTACCTCGGCCATACCCTTGCTACCGTACATTGCAGGCCTCAGCCTCCCCGATTTCAATCAGTTGATCAATGACCCTATCCGCCACGATGTTGGTTGGCCTGCTATGCCAACCAAGCTCCCCTCTGACATCCCTAAGTTCGAAGGCCTTGCTGGAGAAGATCCAACCAATCATGTCCGATATTTCCACATGTGGTGTTCCTCCAATTCCATTACCGATGACTCCATTCGTCTTCGTTTGTTCCAATGCACGCTTACCGGCAAAGCTTCTAAATGGTATGTAGACCAAGCCACCTCTTCCCATACCACCTTTGCGACCATTGCCCAAGCCTTTTTATCTTACTTCCAGCTCCCTCTCCGATACGATACCGGTACGGAGCTCTTGACTTCCTTCAAACAAACATCTTCAACCCGCCTTTCTACCCATGTTCAGGAATGGCGACGAAGACGCAGCTTATGTCGAGCTCCCCCCTTCGAAGATCGGATCTATATGGACTGGTTCCTTCGCTCTCTCTTAGCTCCCATTGGCAAAGATGTCGCCTCCCATTTCCCTCAAACCGAAGAAGCCGCCCTCCAAATAGCCTTGAAATATGACCCGATCTATGCTCAGTCTGGTTATGTTTATACCGTCCTTCCTGACCTCCCTAGGCCCGGTGGCGCTAACGCCCCGGGGGCATCTCATTCCACCGACGGTATCGTTGGAGCCCTTTCCCATCCGTATGCTCAACCTCCTATGGGCTATGGTCTCCCTCACGGAGGGGCCAGCACCTCTAGCACTCTTCCCCCTCCCGGTAGCATGTACCCAGGATACGGCATGCCTCCTCCTTTTGCCCAACCTCCTGCTTACCTCAATGTTGCCCAACCTAACCATTACCCTTATCTGCAGCCTGGTATGCCAGCTCCTCCAGCATATGCGCTTCCACCTCCCTTGCCTCCTCAACCCCAGCAACAGCACCTACAGCCCCCTCCAGGGCAAGTATTTGCACAGCAGGGTGCGACTAATCCCCCTTCTTCTCAAAGAAGGCGGAGAGGCAATCCAAATCAATCTGCCCCTGGTACTCATGGACCCAATCCTCAAGGTTTTGACCCTAACACTGCTAACCAGCAATAGGGCACTCAACCCAAGCCGGACAGGCCTCTTCGTACTAACAAGCCTTGTTCGTGTTGCAGTGTTTACGGTCATTACACCCACGATTGTCCCCTTTTACCACATATGCGGCAAATGTGGGAGTCTCAAGCCACATTGCGAGGACAACATGCCTCCCCTCATGCTCCCCCTAATGTGGCCTCTACTCAACCAGCTGTGTTTACTGATCCTTTCCCTCAGCAAGGATTCGTGGCTACCAAACCACCTGACGGGTGGGTCTCCACTCCACCTTCCATTTCTGGTTCTTCCGATTACCAGATCCTCATGATGAACTCTGATCCATTCCCAACCGTCGACCTTCACCTTCAAACTCGGTCTCGCCAGTACCCCAAGCCTCCTGCTCAGTCTGCCCCCGAGCCTCCTTCTTCAGGTTCTACAGAGCCTCTTTCGACGTCCAGTGGTCCCTTACATATCCCTCAACCCAAAGTTGAGGTTCATACCAAGATTCCTAAGGGACCATTACGTCGAAACGCTGCTTCCGGTCGAGCTGCTCATTCGTATAGCATAGTAGATGATTTGGTGCAATCTCCTGCTGCCATTTCCACATTGGAACTCCTCCAGTCGTGCCCTTCCCAAAAGAAGGCTCTACTATCTGCCGTGGGCGCTGTAGATCTGCTGATGACCAAATTATTTTTTTCGACGCCACTCAATCAGACCATCCTCCTCTTCCTCCTTCCGTCGCCTTCCAAATCCCAGTCAAAATCCGGAACGCCAACGTTTCCCGGTGTATAATTGATGAGGGGGCATCCACCTGCATGATGTCCGCTTCGGTTTGGAAGCAACTCGGATCCCCTGAGCTGGCCCCTTCCACGATCACCCTTCGAGCGTGGGACGGCCACGCCTCCTAGCCCATTGGCCTCTTCTGTAATTGTCCTATCACCCTTGCCGGTAAGACTGTTTGCGTTGACGTCGAAGTCATCGATGCCCCGCTAGATTACAAAATTTTATTGGGGCGAAGCTACACCTATGCTATGTCTATTGTCCCATCCGCGGTTTTCCGCAAGATGTCTTTCCCTCATAATGGAAAGATAGTCACCATTGACCAGTTGACATATCATGAGCCAAAATATCAGACCTCACCTGAGACGACCATCTCTTCTGTAGCCCACAAGAAAACCGTTGATTCCTTGACCAGTGTCTCTCCTAGTGTCTACAAATACTCCTCTTTGCTCAGAACCTTCCGTGGTCTTCCTCCTCCTCCTATCTCTGACCCCAGCTCATCGAATTTTTGCATGATGCAATTGTCTCGGGCTGCTCTCAAGCAACCTGCTTCGGCTAGTCAGCAACCATGCTCTCTGCAACCTGCTCCTAGCCCTTCACCTGCAGCTGGTAGTCATGAGCCTCTTTATCCTCTTGGCATGGTTCCTCCAAGCCTTAGCCATTTAGGAGCCATCCCACCTGGCCATTACCCCTCTGGTCAGATACCGTTCCTAGCTCCCCCACCAGGAGTGTACACGGTATCGGTCATGGCCACCCTCTCTCTTCCTAACTTGACCCTTGGGATTCTCGTCTGGTACCATGATCCTCCAGCCGCAACCCCGCCTGGTCAACCCAAACCTTATATTGCTTTGACCCCGGTTCAACCGGTCCCCATGACTTCTCCCGCTGCAACAGTGCCTCAGTCACCTCAACAGGAACCACCTCCTATTGTGACCGCTTCGGGTAAGAAGGGCAAAGCTCGCAAGGGGGCATCAAAGGACAAGGCTGCCCCGACAAACTCTGCTCCTCCTCAGCCTCCAAAGCATACCATCCAGTGCGCTTTGTGTGATGTTGTCGGTCACGCCTCCCATACCTGTCCTGAATTACTTCATCTCAAGCCCATGGTTAATGTCATGTTCCCTGAGTCCGCGGTCCCAAAAGCCTCTGTTCCTTTTGCGACCTCGGCCAAGAACCCCAAGACTATTCACACCAACCACCCCTGTGCTTTGTGTGATCTCCATGGCCATTACACCCATCTTTGTCCCCGCCTCGAGGACTTCCGCACCTCTATCGCTGCGGTCCACCAATTCGAGGCCAAGCGCAATGAGTCCACCTCTCTCCTATTTGCGCATTCTGCTTCAGCAGAACTACCAGATATGACTGCTCCCATTGACTTTCCCCCTCCGGATGTCGAGATGACGGAGCCTTCGTCCAACATTTTCTACCTATCATCATCCATGAGACCCTTGGGGAACATTCCATCTGAATCCTCCCCTGTTGTTTCGCTTGACCTTCCTTCAGCGGTCATCTTGGGCTCAACATCGGTAGATCCGTTATCTACTTACTCTTCGGTCACCCATTGTGACGATGCGCATGTGAACCTCTCTTCTCATGATGATGATTTAGGCCACTTCACCACGTCAGGTAGTTCTTCTTCCACTAGTCACCCCATCTTCTATCACGATGACGACATTATGGAAGAAATTCCCACCCCTGACTTCATCTATTCCCCCTTACATCGAACCCATGCGTTCACACCACATCCACCTTGTGGTCATTACATCGAAACCTAATGTTTGGGTAAGGGGGCACCCACATTTGAGAGACCAAGAGAAGCCATTCTCCACCACTCTCCTAGTGTATCTGGTCGTGTTGACTCTAGACCCCGTATTCTCCCACATTTAGAAGAACCTCTAGAGTCCCATATCACTTCAGATCACTCTCGGGACGATACCCCTTATCGTTCCCTCATCTTACATCAGCAACCCAGTCTCTTAGACATTATTGTTGACCAACCTATAGCTTTTCTACGAGAGCATCAATTCATTATCTCCAAATCCTCTTTTTGGGATAGTGACACCAGGTATGCCAACTCGGAAACTTAAAGTCCATTTGATCCCTATATGCAGTACCAAAAGAGATTGGTAATCCTCCATTTCCTTTCTCAAACTGCATAACCATAACAAGAAAAAATGGCACACCACATCATTAAAATGTGTCTAGATTCCCCTTTTTCTAAATACATTTTGGCATGACCACACCATGCTCGGGGGCACCCATGCCCCTTAACCATAACCCTCCTCACCTCGTTTTTGGAGAGGAGGCTGTCTTACCGATCGAGTGTGAAATCCCTTCCCTTCATCTGGCTGTTGAACTTCTCCCTGACACACAACCTCTAGAACAACGACTTATCCTACTTGAGCGTGCCTCTGAAGTCCGCCGTGTTGCATTGAAAACCATAGAAGCGGCCAAGAAACGCACCAAAGCTCAATATGACCAAAAAGTCCAGCCTCTTCCTTTTCACGAAGGCGACCTTGTTCTAGTATATGACCAGGCCCATGATGTCCTTGGTCACGGGAAGTTCGACTCATTATGGCTAGGCCCTTACGTCATCAGTAAGGATCTTGGTAAGGGGGCATACTTTTTAGAGGACTTCGAAGGCAATCCTCTTCCTAATCCTCGCAATGCACTCTATCTTAAGAAATATTACCCTTAGTATTTCCCTTCTCAGATGCGTGTTTTATTTTCTGTTAGATAGCCAGCATCTTTTTTGTACTTTCATCCTTCGTCAGGACCTATTTTGTCCAAGAAGGGCCACTTCACCTCCACTTTAAATCAAATTTCCTCACTTACGATACTTGTACTTGGGGCACCACTTCGCCTCCATACTTGTCCATGTTCGTGTCGATTTTCGTCATAAGTTCCCACCTTGTACTCATGTTTTCATGGTCCCCCATTGGGCCTTTACTGTGTGGTAGCACCATCGAGTCACCCTTGTTTAGCGCATCCAAGTTGAGTCATCATCGCATTCATGGAGTCTATCCCGAGTCCCTTTGTACCCCGCCATAGCCCTCCATCCTTCATTGCTTGGTCTCTCTCTTCTGTCGCACATTATGACCTTCAGTCCCACTGTCCCCTATCCCTTATGATATTGTGTCAGTAGCTGCCATGTCATTCATGCCCTTTATGCTCTAACAAGGGAAGTCATTCATTCGCTACTCAGTCCTTTCCATTTTCCTATCATCATCAGTGTCAGTCTGTCTGTCGCTCTACTATTTTCTCTCGTGCCTTAGTTGAGGATTTCTCATTGCCTCACCTATGGCGGACCTCCTTCTGTTGACATCAGCTCATTCATTCCAGATGCCAGGTCTAGAGGGTGGTGTACCTTGGTTCCAGCTTCCACTCTTGTTCGGTGCCTCAGATCAGGCAAAGGGATCTCTCATTTCCCTTTGACTTGATTGTTTCTCCAGCTCCTTTCAACATGACCGAGATTCGTATACTTGATGGTTCAGTGATACAGCAGTAGCTCTTGATGATTCCCGGGTGTGTGTGAGATGTTTCAACCCTCATGAGGGGGTGGCCCTGCAGGTAGCCCCCCACATGCCTGGATATGTATAAACAACCTAATAAATGTGGTTTATTAAGTTATTTAACATAGTGAAGGCATTTTATGAGAAAATGAGGGTACATGAGGGAAAAATGGATGAGAAGAAGGTGTTTTTGGAGGAAATCATGAAGGTGAAAAGATGGAGAAAATGGTTGGAAACAGTCTCCCTTATATAACAGAGCTTTTTGAGGATTTCTTTGAAGGAAACAATAGTGAAGATTACTCTTAAGTTAGGAAAGACCAGAAGGCTTCAAGAATGAGTAATTTTCTATGAAAATAATCTCTTGAAGGCTCAAAACTTGTTTTAGCCAACATTTGTTGTGACAAACTGATGGCTAACAAGATGGAAATGAACAATTTTGATCTAGCAAATTGACACTAAAATCTGAAAAAACCTATTCTTTTTACTATATTTAACATAAAAAATTGAAAATAGTTTGATATGTTCAAAAGGAAATTGCAGAAAATTTTGGAAAGTTTGTTGCGTCCAAATTTTAGTTACAATTATCTCTCTCAAATCTTTTATTGTGCAATATTTTTTCTATAGTTGAATCATATATCTGGGGACTGCCTCCCTTATTGGTTTATATCCAAGAAGATAAAATTATTCAATGAATTCTGTCCCAATCTCCCATACCTTGATGCAATTTTTAATGGATTTCTTGGTCCACACTTGGATTTCCTTTGCTTCTGGTTCTCTGTTGTTTAATGAAGCATACATAAGTCTCTTTTCCTTCTTAGTGGTTTTAGGAATGTACTCAGGTTATATTTTTTTCCCATTCGAAAATTGATGAAAGCATTGCTTTAAAATTTATATCCTCTTCAACCAAAGATTCAATACTTTCATTGAGATTCATAATCTCGTGATAAAGTATTTATATTTTATCCATTCTTTTGTAGAATCTAGCTTGATATATTTTCAGTATTTTGTTAACCTGCACTTCCTGTTATTTGAATACATTATGGTCCATATTTATGTAGGAACACAATAAAATACAAAAATAAAAAAAATGCAGAGCAGCAGGAATAACTCCTCATTCCATTAATATCAAATACTGAAAAATGCTTACAGACATAATAACAAATAAACTAGCTCAGGAGATGGTAGCTTATCTCTGAGTAGAGATGTCACGACTACATGCCTTTGAACTGTGTTAAAATGAGGCTCAAGGAAATTTTTATTATTGAACAATTTAAAACCCTAAACAACCAAAACCCTAACCCGAGGAGATGTAACACCAAGAGTTTATGGGCCTCGTTGGGGTTAGTTGGGCAACCGAATTCCCGAGGTTGTAAATTGGTCATATTGTCTCTATTTGGCATGTATGATATCTCATTAAAAAGGTATCTCTGATGAATATAGCTTCTAATTTGATTTAAGAGAAATTGATAAAGGAATCATGCCAAAAAAACGTCATTTGGGGCCTCAAAACAACTGCGGAAGTTGAGGACCTGAAAAACTGTGAAAAATAGTAAAAAGAAAACTGATGAAACTGACTAGGTGGATAGGCAGGTGGCCACCAATATCCACCTAGATCATTCCTCCCCCATTAGGAATCAATTTTCCCCATTGCATTGAGTGCCTCCATGAGATGGGGGAATTTTTGCTAAACTTGGCCCTTGGTGAGCCACTTGCCTTAGTGCAAGAGTTGGCCAACTTTGACAACCCGATTGTTGGGTGTGGAGCCTGATTATCTTCTTTATTTTGGATCACAATGTTGGACCCCTGTTCTTAACGGGGTGGAAATGTCGCCCGTAATTAAACACTACCTCGGGGGTCCAGGCCGGGGGGCGGCTGCGAGTTTATGAAGCCCCCCCCTGGTGGGGGGTTTCGAGGGCAGCGCCCCTAAAGCTAAAAAAAGATGTAAAATTTCCTTGTAAAATTATCGTAAATTCTATTCAATCTAGGCTGTTAATTAGTCGGATGATCTGACGGTAGAAGTTATGTTTAATTTAGGGATTTTTTCCCTAGAAGGAAACCCCTCATTTTGTATGAGGGTATTGTATTGCGATTGTGTATTACATGTGTATTATCAGAGCGAGAAACAGATAGGGATACTGTGAGAGAGAACAAAGGATATTACAGCGGATCTACTGTAGGTTGTGTCTCTTCAATTTGCTGGGTCATATAAAGGAAGGACTGGATATTTTGGGTGGACGTAGACCAAATTGGGTGAACCACGGATATCTATGTCTCTCTAGTTTTATATGTTCTCTGTGTTTGTGTTTCCGCATGTTTTATGCGTTGCATTTCTCTGTAATATATATTTTTTCTAACACCGATATAGTTGGATCTTCTACTAGAAAGCGATTTTAAGCTATGTTTCCATGATCTGATCAGTTGCAGCATGTTCCATGCAGTATGGATTTAACTTTGTCGAAGTGAGTTGTTCTGCAATGTTAGATGTGTCCAGTAATGGCGGAAACTATGGTTGAATGTGATCCACGTTGAACAATGGGTGCAGGCCAAGGAATGCGGCAATTCTAGGCTCAAAATAATTGTATCCCATGGCCTTGGTGATGGTGTATGAACCATATTGTAGTGGGAGTAGCTTGCGATGGGGTCTAGAGAGGCTTTCCTTCTGCAAATGTAACCAAACTTTGTTCACCACCTGAAACTTCTGTGGCACCCAATGTTGATCATTTTTCTGCTTGTGCTTAGCATCGGATTCCTCCAAGATGTCATGGGCTTGCTGGCAGGTGTGCTAGATGCGTTCAATAAGTTTGGTTTCTTTATCAGCCTCAGGCAATACATGTGTGGATTTTGTGTGTGTGGTCGCATGAGGTATGGCAACATCAGGCAGTGGCATGCCCGGGGTCAGATCAATGGCATGCTTGACCTGACAGTGTAGAGGAACATTTGTGGGTAAGGATAAAATGCCCTTGTATTCCTCCACGTATTTTTCCATCTATTTCTTCCGTGCAGGGGAGCCCTATTTGGAGGCTGCAGCTAAAATATTCTTCTTTCCTGGTGGGTGAATCATAATGAAATTTCTTTTATTGGTTTGGGACATAATCTTACTGCATTTCTTTGTAATACTCAAAGAGATGGTGGAAGGCAGTACTACCTCTGATATCCTTTACAACTTATTTCCCAAAGTAATAATAAAAAAATGAGGCCTAGAATCATACAAAACATGTCGCTTCCACTACTATGGTTGGCCTAATAATACATCAGACACATCAAGAGGAGCAACATCACATAGTACCTCATACGTGAAGGGCCTGATGTTGTACGGAAGGCGACACTGCCGGCAGATGCAGAGATCTCTTCCTTGGTGAATCCAACCAATGGTATATGATTGCAAGTGTGTTGTGATCAGTAGGCTGAGCTGCTTCATGACCTCTACTGAAATGAGGTTCTTTTGGCTTCCGCTATCGACAAGGAATTGCAGTGGAGAGCCCTTCACCCATATTTGGGAATGGAAGAGGTTCTACCCTTCCTCAGGATCTTCGGGTCCCTCCTTATGGATATTACTGGTGGAAATAGTGGCATTGGGTCTGCATCAATGATTTTATTCCCTTTTTCATTCCCCTTGTCAGGTTCTGACTTGGAATTAGAGCATGCATCTAATTTGGATGCCTTCAGTTCAGCCACCAACAACTGTTTGGTTGAAACTCACTTGTGTTGTGAGTGGAGCTATTATGAAATTCACACCACTTCCTTGTGTCATTCTTTAGATTTGTGGTGTTGTTCTAAGTCACCCCGCTTTAGATTTTCCCCTTGTTCTATAGTTTGGGGGCACCTTTCCCAGGCTTCAGATTCGTAGATCCAAAGTCTCGCTTCTTCTGCTTGAATTTTTGCTCGATCTTAGCATCATATCGATATGCCATGCTAATCGACGTATTTTCAAGGAAATCCATTTCCTCCTGAATGTATCTGTGAAAAAAACTGCATTACTTGAGCACCAAATGTTTCTCCGAATATTTAATACCCAACTTTGTGTGCATAACATGGAACAAATTCATCAACTTGTGCACATCTTGATCCCTTTGCTGCTGCAACGTGGTCCATTGGATGTACTTTTCCTCATAGCTCCCATGGAGTAATATTATTCCTTGAAGCCATCTCAGAATGAATTACAAGTGGGTGTGGCCAAGAACAGAGAGGGTTCCCTCTCATCTTGTTGCTCATAATAGGTTTCCCACTAGTCTTTGACATGGGGGGAAACTTTGAGGAGTGAAAAAGTAATATTTTCTCGGTTGGAGAAACCATGGACCGAGAAATACCCTTCCAAAAAATTCAACCATATATCTACGTCATATATATCTATCTAGCCTTAAAATACAATAATTTTGAAGTTGAATTGTACCTTGAAAGGAGTGGTGCCTCTAGAGTGGCTGCTGGATGCAGATGCGCCGCTGGTGGGCAGCCGTTGAAGGATCTGGGAAAAGTTATCCATCAACACGTTCCTTTGTTTCTCAAGGGCCTCCTCAAGAAATATTTTGATAGTATCTCCTACTCCCTCATGTTTATTTTCCTCTGCCATGGGAGGCCATTGGGGTTTGCAAGGCTGATCTTGCAAATTTTCAACCAGATCAATCCCTAACTCCTTATACCCCAACCTCGTTGGGGACATGCAAAGAAATATCGATAAAGAGAAGAATGCTTTGATAACACTGATCCATATTTATCCAGGATCACAATAAAAAAAATAAATAAACATAAAAAAAGATATGGAGTAGGGATAACACTTCATTCCATTAATATCAAATATTGAAAAATTCTTACACACATAATAAAAAATAAACTAGCTCAGGCGATGGTAGCTTATCTATGAGAAGAGATGTGGTGGATACAAGCCTATGAACTGTGTTAAAATGAGACTCAAGGGCCTTTTTATTATTAAACAATAAGAGAAAACCATAAACAACCAAAACCCTAACCCGAGGAGATGTAACACCAAGAGTTTATGGGCCTCTTTGGGGTTAGTTGGGCAACCAACTTCCTAGGGTCGTAACTTGGTTATATTATCTCCATTTGGGGTGTATGATATCTTGTTGGAAATATATCTCTAAGGAATACAACTGTTGATGCGATTTCTGTGAAATTTCTGGATGAATCATGCCCAAAAAATGTCGTTAGGGGACACAAAATGACTTAGGAAGTTCAGGACTCGAAAAACTGCTAAAAATAGTAAATAAGAAAACTTATGAAACTGACTAGGTGGAATAGGTGGGTGGCCACCAGTATCCACCTGGATCACATTAAAAATCTATTTAGCATCATGATACTATTTCACTTGAGACTACAAAGTTCCAATTTTTTCTTTTAGTGTTGTAGTCATAACTTCAAGTTTTCTTTGAGCCTTTTCTTTCAATATCTGGTTGTATTCTTCATGTGATTTTCTCATTTTCTCAATATGATGGGAATTCTTGAGTTCTAATTCATTTAATTAAATTTCAAATTTAATTTTTAAATCGGCACTTGCAATAGTAAAAAATCCAACTAGGGCCGAAAAATGAGCTTGCCAACTCTCTTCACTAAATGCTTTGCTCTTTTCGATTTTCAATTCTAACTCTTTAATTCTTTCCAGTTTGCTTTGATAAGTTGCTCCAAGTTCACTGACATGATATTGCTGAATGTTAACAAATGCTTCAAGGGCATGTGATGTTTCTTTATATTTCTTTCTCACATCTCCAGTTGACTACCAACTATGTTTAGACACTGTTTCAACATAAGTGTCAAGCTTCCGCTTCTTAGCCCTTCTTACAATTGATTTTGTATGTGTATTGAAATAATATTCAGTTAAAAATGGAACATCTTCAAACACTGGGTCCATTTCGGTAACATGCTTAAAAATAAACGAATATAGAGGAATTCATGTGGACATAAGAGTCATGGAAACTCTAGGCAATGTTTCTAGTACCGAAATGTCAATAGTTTTACTATGATGTTTAATTGACTCTATCTCTTTATCAAGGGTCTCTGTAACTGTTGAATGAACAATTTATTGTTCATCCTTTTTATCAGTCTCCATCTCTTTAGTTTGTACAACATATTTTTTAGATTGTAAGTCTTCTTGTGTGGTTTCCTTAGGAGAACCAAGGACAATAATTTCTTTGGGGAAGACACTCTGCTTGGTTACTTTCTCCTATGCTTCTTGTTTATGTTCCTTAACCTATATTATTATCACGCTTTTTTAATCCTTGATTTTTTTTTTCCTTTTTATTTAACATTAATACTTTTCTAACCTATGGACTCGATGACCGTTGGACTATAACATAAACATTAGGCATATTTTCAATTTGAATATCTTAAAACTACTCAGAAGAAGACACTGGTTCTAAAAGTAGTTGAGTAAAATTGACTTTCAGAAATTCAAGAGATTTCAAAACTTCAATTGGAATAGAACACATGCCAATTTGATGTTTAAGAAAATATTTATAAGTGTTTTCCCTAAATTCCAGAAGTTTTTCCCTGTCCTCAAAACTCATTAGTTTTCCCCTTTTAATCACTTGATCAAAACTATCAATGTTTATGAAAATAGATGTGTAGAAGTTTTAATATATCTTACAAACTTATAGTGATAATTTATTTTCCCACTAGGGTCATAATAAAAATAGGTTAATGTGTGAAACCAAACAATGTTAAGTTCTTAAACTTCCTTGAATGCATGACCTCTATCCTTCAATTTTAATCTTCCAAACATAATTAGAAAATTTTGCCGAATCTTCTTTTGAAGTTTACTAATCTTTCGTGCTTGACCATTCAATGCTGTTTGATTTTTCTGCTTCTCTAAGAAAATTTCTTTCTAGAAATTACCTTGGTAATATATTTGGACCAACCTCCCTATTGGAACGGGGTTCCCTAAGCTGCGTTTTTGATATAATTTTGTAGTAGTTGGTCTTGCATAGGGGTTTTGGGAATTGGTACCCTGCGCATCCAGACCCTCTATTTCCAGGTCTTGTTGCGAGTCCAGCTGCAATTCCGGCTCCACACCCTTCATGGAATCCCTTTTCATGGAGGAGTATTCCGGGCCACGTCCCTCTGCATTCTTGGTGGTATCAGGCGGGGTGGTCTTCGGGGCGGTGCTTGTTCCTGCAGTGTCAGTTGTACCTTATTTGAATCCAAATCTCCAATGTGGTGGCCAAGTGGAAACGAGTCAGTCGATTTCCTCGTCGGTGACCATGTAAGGCAGCGATACCCATGCCGGATCCTTATGCCCTCGAATCTACACATTGTGCATTGTGACCTAGAATGCTGCAATGATTTTTTACTTGTCATAAACTGTCGATGATAAGCAAGGCCAGGAGTAGGCCGCTCTGAAAGAGGACCCAAAAGAATTTTTTGTCCTCAATGCGCTGCTCATCCTTTGAATCCCACAAATTCTCATATCGTGCCCCCTCGCACATGTCTGGTTCGAGCTCAGGGAGGATCGAGTCTTCAGGATCTTCCAATGCGACCAACACAATTAGGAGTAGCAACCAAGAGTATTAGAATTCGCTTCCATGATCTTGGGCCTCACGCACGTTCTCCAAAAATTCACTGCAAAGGAACTGGGACCAGTTGAAGTAGACCCCATTTTCGCAACGACCAGCTAAAAAAATTACATAAGCGGGGACGATCATGGCCTGAAACTTGCGCATCATCTTACAAGCTAGTAGCAGGGTACCCATGTTCACTCCTGGGTCAGCAATGGTGTTGATCATGAATCCCCTAGTATTCCGCTCAACATGGTAGTCTTCTCACACCTTATCGACAATCAGTTGCTCATACTTCTTTCCAAAGCACTCCATGGGATTTGGACTCTCCATGGAGAGACCAATAATACGGTGAATGAGGGCGGCATCAATGGGAATGCGGTCTCAGATCCATAAGTTGTCGTCATGGATCAGGGCTAGTAGCTGTCGCACAATTCAGTAAGTTATACTGTATCGGCCAAAATGAGGCATTCATAGAAAGTTTAGTAAAACAGATTTTTCTAGACTGCGTGGCCACGACATTGGGATGACCCTTAGCACATCGTCTTCCAATATTATTTCAAGGTACAACTCAGGTGCCAATTCTGGGAAGGCCTCCAGGTTGGCCAAGTCGTGGTCATTGAACTTAATTGAGGCGAGCTTGCCATGAACTTCTCAAATTAAGGGGACTTCACCCGGAATCAGTGGAATTTGAAGATAGGCACACATACCTTCAAGGTTCTCAGGTGTTCACACCGAGGGCCGATGAGGCTGAACATAGGATGACATCCAAGTGATTGGTTCATCAATCCGGGCCTCTTCTGGAGCAGAAAAATGTCTCTTCGTTGGGTTAGGAGAATGTGCTTGGGGCACCGTTTGGGGGGATTTCACATTTTGGGGGGAGGTGCGTGGCTTCCCTCCAACCCATTTTGCAGCCCTCCCCTGCCCTTGCTCCTGGCCTTTCCCCTTACCCTTGTTTTTCTCCACCTGCTTCCCCTTGGTTGGTGTGGACACAACCTCTTCAACTTCAGGGGTGACCTCCAATAATTAATCAGTAGAGGCCACGGTCTATGATGAGTCAACTGGATTGGTAGTGGTCATTATCACTCAGAAGACAAATCTGAAATTCCTACTATCAGAGGGGGTAGCCCACCCAGACATTAACATAGCACAATTTTTATGGAATTTTGCAAAGCATAAGATTTTCAGAATGCACGGAATCCACTTCCGATTTACCCTCTTGCTTTTATAGCTTTGGATAGTGACCAATGGTTGGGTGAGGCTTATCTGAAACTTAACATCAAGCAAACGGTAAAAAATATTCGGAAATCTGTAGTACAATACTTCACAGCTTTCGCTTTGGCCCAACTTGTTACATAATTAGTTGTAGTGATGATGTAGCAAGCACCTGTCTTCTTCCCTAGTGGGTTGATGGGCCCAACAAAGTCTATGGCCCATTTTTAAAATTCTTGTAGGGCCATCTGTGGCTACAAGGGCATTTCATCCCCGTGTGATGATCTTCCTTTCCTTTGGCATGTGTTGCAGGCTTTGCAATAGTCGTGAGAGTCACTATGCAGTGTGGGCCACCATATCCCAACTCTCAAGATCTTCTGCACCTTTGCTTTCCCTGCATAGTGACCTCCTGCTACGCCTCCGTGGGTTTCTGTTAAGACGGTTTTTATTTCATGCTACAGAACGTATCTTCGTAGTACCTCATTAGCTCCCAACTTATACAAGTGGCCCGCTATGATGGTAAAGTCTGATGCACTGGTTACCAGCTTTCTTTTCTATTGTATCGAATATTCTGCAGGTGCCATTCCCGTAGTTAAGAAGTGAATGATATCAACGAAGTGCGCATCAGCCACCTTAATAACAAAGATTTGTGCATCGGGTAGTCCTTCTTCTAGGTTGGTTAGTTATTCACCACTCTCGATTCGGGACAAGTGGTCCGACCCAATAATTACTTTCCCTGGCTTCATGATGATCTCAAAATCATATTATTGAAATAGCAGTAGCCATCGGCAAATCTTCCCCCCCCCAACACAGGCTTATTCACTAGGTACATCAAAGCTGAGTGATCCGTGAACATATTGAAGTGCCCTCCCAACAGATAATTTTGGTATTTGTGTAGGAAATATACCATGGCCAGCCCTTCGCGCTCAATAGTGGAGTAGTTACGCTCCACACTAGAGAGTTTTCTACTAGCAAATGCAACCGGGTGGTTGATGTCCCCTTCCTCGAGCTGCGTAAGGACAACTCCCAGGGCGATTCCTGAAGCATATACATGGACATGGAAAACCTTTGCCCAGTCAGGAAATATGAGGATAGGTGCAGAGACCATCTTCTCCTTGAGTAACTCAAAGCTCTTCTGACACTTCGCATCCCAAGAAAAGAAACATACTTCTTTAGCAACTTCTCCATGGGTGTCGTGATTAGTGCATACCCTTGAATGAACTTCCTGTAGTAGCCCGTGTGTCCGAGGATAAAGCGCAATTGCTTCTCAGCTGTAGGGACTGCCAGGTTGATGATAACTGCTACCTTGGAAGGGTCAACCATCAATCCTAACTGATAGACTATGTGGCCTAACAAGATCCCAAAAGGTACGCAAAATATGCACTTCTTAATATTCAGGGAAATCTAGTGCTTTCTACAGGTGTCCAACATCATGTGTAGGTTTGAGACATGCTTCTTTACCAAACCATATATTGTCCAATCATAAAAATATACCTCCAATAGCTTATGGATGAACTCCTTGAAGACTGCGACTACCACTCGCGAAAAGATGGCAGGGGCATTCTTGAGCCCAAACGGCATGACGGTGTATTGGAAGGATCCCCATTTAGTGGCGAATGTAGTTTTGCTGTGATCTTCAGGTGAAATCCTGATATGATGGTAGCCCAAGAACCCGTCAGTGAACGAGTATGCTTCCTGCCCTCCTACACTATCAATAATTTCTTCAGATAATGGCGTAGAGAAGGGATCATGGACGCAAGCATCGTTCAGTTTGTGCAGGTCAACACAAATTCTTATTTCTCCTTTAGTCTTTTTCTCTTGGACCACCATAGGGCTTACCCAATATGACTGTTCTACTGGTTTGATGATACCTGCAGCTATAATTTTGTCAATTTCTTCCCTGAATTTCTGCTTATACTTGGGGTTTAATCGGTAAGGCCATTTCTTAACAGGGCCCACATATGGTTTTAAAGTGATGTGCATGACCCCTAGGTCCGCTGTAATCCCCTTGAGTTCTAAGAATTTCATAGGAAATAGGTCCTGGTACTCCATGATAAGCTCTGTGACTTTCCCAACAATATCATCATCCCATTAGTCCCCAATTTTAGCTAGCTTAGGTTGTTCTTTTGTTCTAATGTTGACTTCCCTTAGCTTAAGAGGCTTGGTCACATCAATGGTTTGCAGTGGGGGTCCAGAAACTGCATGTTCTCCCTTTGATTCTGGGGTAGTGATATTTCATGGGTCTTCATCACATTCCTCCATTGATAGATTGCAGCAGTTAAAAATATCCTGCATCTGCGTATCCCAAGCTGGTGCCCCGTACTCCACACGAGGGCGTGATTCATCAAATACTAGGGCATCTATATCCTGTAGGGCCTCGTCTAATGCCTTAGTTCCACCTATCAACTCTAACATCCCCAAAAAATCATCCTTCATGGTCTCCCAGTGGTGGGTACGCTGATTTAGTTCTGCATCCACATACCATGCAGTGGGAATTGGCCCCAAGGCATGAATAAACAGGTGGACCCATTCATTCATGGTCCTTTCACACCATGCCTCCATCCATGTGGCCACGTGCTTGCATGGGTATCCTTGGCCAAGGAATGTCTCCATGTGTAGGTGAAATGGGGGTTAAAATCGTAGGATCATCATCTCTTGGCATTCCTCACAATCCTGGAACGTCCCCTTATGAGTTTCCCACCACCGCGCAGGGGTTGCGCGCATAGCTAGGTTAAGTGCCCACATTCTTCGCTCCCTTGGGACTTCTGCTTCAAATGTTCTCAAACTAATCCCTAATACTACCAGAACCATCAAATTAAGGCAGTTATCTTACCTCTGAGGAGATACACTCAAATCTCTTCATGATCCTAAGACATCGTAGCGTAGATACATCGTGTAACCGATTTTACCAATTTTCAATCTCCCCGTCGGAGTCAGAGAGGCATTCACTGTCTTTATCCTAGAAAAGCACACCATCAGCTGTAGGATTAATCTAATCCTTTTCCTAGACGGTTAGTTTATAAATATGATCCACGTCGTCTTCTTTGTGCACAGGTTCTGTATACCGCTCTCCTTCCGCTGGGTTTAGAGAGACTATCACTCTCGTACCCTCATTCTCAAAAACCATGCTCCTTTTCTTCAGGTTGATAATGCCTCCCATGTCTATAGCCAAATCCAGTACCAGGAGTGCAGGATAAGGGTTTTCATCCTCCACAATTTGAATTACTTCAAAATTCGCGCGTACCTTAACCCTTGCGATATCTACCATAATCTTTAACAGTCTCCCCAATGGTATAATCTTCTATTGGTTATCCATGCGTAGCTATTTAGTAGACCATTCCATCTTAGGTTCTCCCATCCTTTGCCATGTTTTCTTGGGCAGGACGTTCACATCAGATCCCAGATCCAGGATTACCTGATCCATCTCATAATCGCCAATCTACGTCGTTAGCTGCATTTCCCAACCAGTGCGTTTATGATGCTTGTATAGTTTGTGAACATCCTTAAATTATTTGGGAGGGTTAGTTCTCTCTGCGCAACTATCTATCAGTGCTTGAAGGTTTTCTACTGCCTTTTGGTTGCGTAGCAGCTTCATACATGCCTATAGGAAAGGTTTAACTTTGTCATCTACTCTTAGGCTTGTTGGAGCTTTGGAAGTAGATGCCTCATCCTTGGTAAAGTCTTTCTGAGCTTCAATGAAGGTTTATTTCTCCTTCTACAGGTCCAATATTTCCTATTTGATAGTAGCTCTCTGGATGAAGGGGTCAGCTTCAGCCCTTTACTCAGCTCCTCTAGTAGCCATGTTGCTGTGTGTTATGACATTAATAATGGGTCCCTCATCACTCAATTCTGCCTTAAACCTTTGCACATTATGCATTGGTGTCTGATGTTTTTCCTACATTTTCGCTATCAAAAATAAAAATCTTCGATCACATGATCCAGTTGTCTATAATATAGGCAAGATTTTTGCGCAGGGTTCGGATAGTCCCTAGCGAAGTGTCCTACTTCTCCACAGGTATAACAGATCAATTGCCCTCTTCCCAAACTTGCGCTTCCACCTCTTCCCCCTCCTCTGCCTCTGGTTGGAGAGCCTCCTCTACCTGAGGGAGATAGTGGTGAATAAGGGTCATCTTGTACTCTTTACAGGTTTCCTCAGTCGATCATTAAGTCATATGTTCGACTGTTATGTTTGTCGTGTCCCACAGATGAGCAGAATCGACACCATTTTTGCTTCAACTATGGAACTTAAGCACCAAGAAGAGGGCAGTGATTGGTATCATGTAGTCCAGCTACGTGACAGTCAGCGCACCATACCGTTGGGCCATTGGGTTCTGCATCCTCTTTAGGGAGCAATGGGCTGGGTCTCCCGCTTGCATGTAGTTCGCCCGTGTTAGGACTCTATAATGTACCTTTTTGACCATACATTTTGCTATCATTCCACTCTTTTCCAGTCCATATTTAAAGCCTATACTGTCACTTTCATCCATTCTTCCAAAGGTATATAACATTCTTCTCTTTACTATATGTTTAACTTGTTTTACATGTAATTTTACATTACTTTCATCTTTAACCATTAATCGAAAATATATAGTTGCTGAAACAGTTTGAAGACTGCAGTTAATTCATCATGGCTGTTTGAACCGCGTTGTTGAAACTGTTTGGAGACTAAAGTTAATCCATCATGGCTGTCTGAAGATCGCGTTGCTGAAACAGTCAGGATAGAACGCAAATCCCATTGCTGAAACAACCCGTGATTTGCGATTTTGAAGCAGTATTTCAGGAACGACAGCAACAGGAAAAGATAAGTAAGGAAGCTATTACACTGGACGTAACAACTGCACCTTGAAGCCAGTACCATCGTAACCATTGTAATAGGATTTTGCTATGGAAGAACAGAAGGTCCTATTTCAGTATAGAAGATCAGATTGGGTTAAAAATAGGATTTCTACAATGTAATCAACTGTGTAATAGATGTCTCCTCTTTAAAAAGAGGATACATCATCTTTGGTTTTTAAACTCATGTGGTGATCATTTCTTAAGGAGCTTTCCGGATTATCCACATTGCTAGAAAACGAGTGACACTCGTTTTCTAGAAATGTGGATAATCCAGAAAGCTCCTTAAGAGAGGAGACATCAACATTAGAAGAGAGACTACGGAAGGTTTATTTTGAAACAAACTTACAGAGAAGAAACGTGAATCCTTTGTAATATGTTACTTTCGACAAATGAATAAAATCTTGTTCTGAGCATGTCATTTTAATTCCTTCTTCTGGGGAATCTTGTGAGAAGGAAAGGGCCCACCTTCTTCACAAGATTCACCCATTTATTTTCGTAGTTTGTTAACTATTCTTTTCATTTATTCCTTGTTAAACTTTCTTTGCTGAAATCATTTATGTAGTATTGGAACTCTATTATCTATTGCTGAAAATTTGTTTCCATTACTTGTTGCATTGTTTTCATACAATCCATTCCTAGGTAATTGTGGATTATTTTAATTGGTAATCTTGTTTACAGAATGAGTTTGTGAAAGCTTGGTAATCAGAAACAGGTGCTGAAGATTCCTACTTGGGGAATAGGGTCCTGTTCTCTGTTATAGCATAATTGGTCTTTCCTTCTGCAGAATGGTTTCCTTTCCTAGATTGTTGTCTTTTTAACGTAATCCAGGATTCTTTTGGTGATTGTCTGCAATAGAAATATTTCCTTTGTTGTAACTCAAGTAGACTTCAATTTGTTAAAGCAAGGTGTGATTAGTGTAATTTTTACTACAAATTTTCATTTCTTTTGAGATTGAGCATATACAGTGTGTCATTGTATTTGAAATAAACAGACTTCCCTGGGTTGACAATTTATGTAGCACTTGAATTGTTTAAATTAATAAAAAATTAAAGTGACCAACATTTTGGCGCCGTTGTCGGGGAAGGAAATTGTAGATTTAAAAAGCATTGATGTTTTTATTTCAGATGTGTAGATTGCATGAGAGGACACGGAGCCCTTAAGAAAACTAACCCTACAGGTGGCAAGGGCAAAGGAAGGGGAGGAAGAAAGAACTTTATTGATGAGATCATATCAAAAGATGAATCTTCTCAGATGATAAGCTCTCGAAGGCCCAAGCCTCAACATTCTCCCCAATCGAACTACGAAACAGAAGAAATTTTGAGCCCTGAAAATGTTGAAGAGCCAGCAGAAAATGTTGAAGAACCAGCAGAAAGCGTTGAAGAGCCAGTAGAAATCATTGAAGAGCTAGCAGAAAACATTGAGGAACCAACAGAAAATATTGAGGAGCTAGTAGAAAACATTGAGGATCGAGCAAGCGCAGTAGGAGATCAAGCAACAGAAGGGAACAATGACAAATTATTCGGAGGAGGACCAGTAGATCCTAAAGGAGGAGGAAAAGATGAGAATTCTCTCTCTACCTTGGGGTTTCCTATTGGTGATACCCCTAGAGGAACAACCCCCATGAAGAATATCCCACTTTCAACTTTACCTAACTTTCATGGTTTATCTTCTGAAGATCCTGATGAGTTTATTTTTGAGTTTGATATATTATGCAGAAGCTATGATTACATTACTAATGCTAAAAAACTGAAGCTATTTCCAGCAACATTAAAAGGAAATGCATTAAGGTGGTTCATGAGTCTTGGAGGCCATGTAATCACAACACATGAACAGATGAAACATAAGTTTCTGCTCAAATATCAAGACTACTACTGAACTAGAGAAAAAATAGAGGAACTGTTTAAGATGGTAAAAAAGGAGGACGAGAATCCGGAGGACTTTGTGGAAAGACTACAATACAACTTGCAGAGATCCAATCATCCCGATGTAATTAAGGACATTCTTAAAACAATATTACTAAAAGGGGTGAGGGATGACTGTCTAGATATTCTAAATATGCTTGGTAAAGGGGACATATCTAAAGAATCATATGATTAAATTGTTAACCTCTGTAAAATATGTGCAAGAGGAGCTGCAAGGAATAGGTCAAACAATAGGGATACCACATATTCAAGAGTTAAAAAATCAGCAAGTGGAGGAGCAACAAGAGCCGAAATAGGTAATCTACTTGAGGAATTTAAGACTGAAATGTTAAGTTCTTTTGCTTCACAGATTGACACCTTGCAAGTTAAGAAGAAACAAGCCGAAGCAGAAGCAACATTGGCTGTCTTTTGCCCCAAATGTAGAGATAAACACCCACTAAGGGAATGCCCATTGGACAAGGTGCCAATTTTAACCCTTTGTGAGAAGAATCATGAAACGCAACAATGCCCTTCTTTACCAGGAATAAAAGCAGCATTGCAACCAACCGAAGAAGAAGCTGAAGCAGTCTATCTGCTGACACAGAAAAGGAAATGGAAACCATGAGGAAAAGGTATGAACTCTAATATGCCATCTACATCTTCTAATCGTTGGAACAATTATCCTTCTTTTAGTCAAGAAAATTACCCACCCTTTAATTAAATGAACTACCCACCCATGCAACAAACAAACCCTCCCTTTTTAGATCCTGCAATGTGGAATCCTTGGCCTCCACAACAACAATCTTACTTTAACCAATGGAATCCGAATCAGAGGGGTCAACAACTCCTGTTTCCAAATCAATTTCCTCAATTTCAGCAACCACTTCCTCTACCATCAAGTGCTCCACCGAATAACCAAATGATGAGACCCCAGCTACCTGTACAACCAAATCCTAACCCCAATAATAAAGCCGTGCAAGTTATTGATATTCAGAACCAGCCTATACTTCATGTTTTCCCTGCACAATGCAATGACATTCATTTACAATCTGGGAAAATAGTTGAACCCATTATCGATGATGTTACCTCTTCTAATTATGATAAAGAAGAGACTGAAAAACGTGATTCACATAAATAGGTACAATCACCCTCTAATAAGGGTGTTGAAACAACAGAACCACCATTCCCTGAGCGTTTAGTTTTAACTAGAACGCCCGAGCCACCTGCCTTTAATCTTCTAGGGGAATTACAGAATCTGTATGTCAAAATTCCACTTTTACAAGCACTAAGAGATGTACCAATTTATTCCAGAACTATGAGAGATATTTGTGTTAAGAAACCCGATAGGAAAGCTAAAGATCCCCTTACAGTTCATGTTATGGGTGATCTATCTGCATTAATGTCCGGTAAAGCTCCTCTAGTTAAATATGGTGATCCTGGCCATCCTACTATCACAGTACAAATCAGAAAAACAATAATCCCTCAAGTTCTGGTAGATTTAGGTGCTGCTATAAATATTATGACTCTTGAAACTTCACAATTTTTACAGCTAAAAAACGTAATTAGAGATACACCAACCATTCTAGAGTTAGTTGATCATTCTACAATCAAACTGGAAGGAGTGATTGAAGACCTGGTTATCTCAGTTGAATCTTGGAATTACCTAGCCAATTTTGTGGTGTTACAGACTAAAACAAAGTTGGGGGGACATCCTCTAATTCTGGGAAGGCCCTGGTTAGCTACAACCGTTGCCTTTATCAGCTGCAGATCTGGTTCAATGAAAATTTCCAATGGATATGAAACTAAGCAGCTTACTCTCAACCCTCATGCTATACCCATGATTAATAATGATAATTCTGTATGGATGGACTATGATGATCATGCTATTCAACCTATTTTGACTATCAGACAAGCTTTAAGTCTTAAAGATACCGTTGAGGATGAGGTAATTAATAATTTTATTTGTGAACCCTCCTCTGTGACTCCTGAAACACATAATCAGCTTGCTGCACTTTTGAAATCAGATGCCCCGGAAAATCTTAAATCTGAAGATCTACCTCAAAATCAACCACCATCTCTTATAAAATTATAACAGTAGAAATAGAACCTAGCAAAATATTAAACATAAACCCTGACTTGACAGGTGCTGAAACACAACAATTAATGAAGTTAATTCTTGAAAATAAGGAAGCATTCACATGGGACTATACAGATATGAAGGGAATATCTTCTAAATTATGTACTCATAGTATCTATATCAAGGAAGGTTTTCAACCAGTCTGTCAACCCCAACAACGAATGAACCCTAATTTAAGAGAAATTGTCAAAGAGGAACTTCAAAAATTGCTTAATGCAGGGTTTATATATCCTATCTCTAACAGTGAATGGGTTTCCCCATTGGTAATATTTCCTAAGAAAAATGGGAAATGGAGAGTGTGTGTAGATTATAGAGCATTAAATAAAGCCACTCAAAAGGATCACTTTCCTTTACCGTTCATTGATAAGGTGTTGGATAGTTTGTCAGGGAAGAAATTCTTCTCCTTTTTAGATGAGTTTAGTGGGTATAACCAAATCAGAATTGCACCCCAAGACCAAGATATACCACTTTTACTAGTCCTTGGGGAAATTTTGCCTATAGAGTTATCCCATTTGGACTATGTAATGCACCAGCAACCTTTAAAAGAGCAGTTATAAGAATCTTTTTTGATATTATTAATGACTCTATGGAAATATTTATGGATGAATTTACCCCTTATGGTGTGTATTTTGAATATGCATTACAGAACCTTGAGAAAGTACTTAAACGATGTATACAAGCTCACCTCTCCTTAAGCACTGAAAAATCTCATATGATGATGAGTGAAGGAGTAGTGCTTGGACATTTTATTTCATCTCAAGGAATTTAGATGGATCCATCCAAAATACAAGTCATTTAGAACCTTCCTATTCCTAAAATACAAACAGATGTGAGAATTTTAGGACATGTAGGATATTACAAGAGATTTATTAAAAAAAAATTCCAAAATAGCTTCTCCTTTGTTTGTGTTACTCATGAAAAATGTTGAATTCAAGTGGACTAATCTTTGCTAGGAGGCCTTTGTAGAACTCAAACATCAGTTATCCACAGCTCCTATTTTAAGGGGACCTAATTGGGCACTTCCCTTTCATATATCTTCTAATGCTTCGGATACTGCAATTGGAGCTGTCTTGGGACAAGAGGAAAACCATCTTCCTTATGCCATCTACTTCATTAGTAAGAATATGACTCCTGCTAAGCTTAATTATACATTTACCGAAAAGGAATTTTTAATAGTAATTTATGCTATTAATAAATTTCGACATTACATTACTGGTTACTCTACTTTTGTCCATACCGACCACTCGGATATCAAGTATTTAATGAAAAAATCTGTCACAAATGCTCAAGTCACCAGATGGTTATTGTTATTACAAGAGTTTGATATCACAATTGTAGATCTACCAAGTAAAGAAAATGTTGTTTCTGATTTCCTTTCTCGGTTAAAAGCTGATGATAATACTCCAGTAGATGATTCCTTTCCTGATGAATATTTATTTGCAGTTTCTACTCACTCACCATGGTATGCAGACATTGCCAATTATCTGGTTGCAGGGAAGTTACCATCACACCTATCACATCGAGAGAAAAGAAAAATCATTCAAAAAAGTGCTCGATATAGCTGGATAAGTGAGTGTCTTTTCTATACAGGACTTGATCATGAAATCTGAATATGCATTAGAGAAGATGAGGTGTATGATATACTAAAAGCTTGTAATGATGGCCCTTGCGGAGGGCATTTTTCTGATAAAATAACAACACATAAAATTCTTAGGATGGGTTATTATTGGCCCTCACTCTTTAAAGATGCAAAGAAATATGTTCGGGCTTGTGATAGCTGTCAAAGAATGGGTCAACCTAATCATAGATATGAAATTCCATTAAACCCCCAGGTAATACTTGAACCATTTGAAATATGGGCCTTAGAATTTATAGGACCCATCAATCCTCCATCCAACCAAAGAGTTTATATGTTAATTTGCACAGATTATATGATTAAATGGGTGGAGGCTAACGCACTCCTTAGAGCTAATGAAGAATTTGTCCTAGCTTTCCTATTTGAAGAAATATTTGTTAGATTTGGAGTCCCTAGAGAGCTAGTTACAGATGGAGGACCTCCTTTCACTTCTCATGGTTTCAAAGCCACCCTTCAAAAATATCACATTCATCATAGAATGACTACACCATACCACCCCCAAGCCAATGGGTAGGTGGAGAGTACAAACAAAGTAATAGAATCCATTCTAACAAAAACATTGAAGGACAACCAGAAGGATTGGTCTCGAAGGCTCCCTGAAGCGCTATGGGCTTATAGAACTACCTAGAGAAATACTACAGGATTTTCTCCCTATGAATTGGTTTATGGTAAAAGTGTTGTTTTTCCTGTGGAATTTGAAATTAAAACCTTAAGGATTTCTTTAGCTATTAACCTTGATTTGAATGATGCACAGACAACTAGGTTGTAACATCTTCATGAATTGGATGAAAAAATATTATATGCCATTCATTAGAAAACTATGATCCAACAACAAAGAAAAAAATGGCATGATAAAATCATCAAGCATAAGCAGTTCCAAAAAGGTAATTGGGCTTTATTATATGATTCTCGGTTTGAAAATTTTCAATGGAAACTACGTACAAGATGGCTAGGACCTTACAAAATAGATACTGTTTTTCCCAATGGAATAGTAAGGCTCCTAACAATTGATGACTCTAAAACACCACTATTAGTAAATGGTCATCAACTTTGTCTGTACCAGCGCCCTATTTCCAAAGAAGATTTCAAGGTCACTTGCATAACAGATGCACATTATCTTTTTTTAGGGGAGCCTTCTGCTCCTCATTGCATTTGATTTTTCTGAATTGTATTTTTAGCATTAGATTAGATTTCTTAAACTAATAATCCCTGTCAAGGGCTGGCATGTTACGATTGATTATTTGTAGATTCTTGATTGAAAAAGGCTTACCAAGGAAGGACAATTTCACCACAAGTAGATCCAAGCTTCATTTTGCGAAGCATTGCTCCCCTCACTTCAACCCATTCATAGCTCATTTTCCTATCTCCCAGTAACATTTCATCATTCATTCCCTTCATTACTTTTTCCTTTTCATGTCATTTTCCCTATTTTTCCCATTGCTGAAAAACCATTCTTCAGCAAATACTTTCCCTATTTTTCACATTGCTGAAACACCATTCTTCAGAAAACATTTTTCCCATATCCCCACTGCTAAAAAACCACTCCTCAGCAACCCTTTCCCTACTTTCCCATTGCTGAAACACCACTCTTTAGCAGCATTTCATCCATTTTTTTCACGTTGCTGAAACACCATTCATTTCTCCAAAGATATGACTATACAACATTTTCTGTCTGCTTATGCTGCCCCTGTCCTTTCACTGCCTTCTCCTATGATAAAATAGACTTCTAATATAATCTCCCTCATGTTTCAAAAAGCTTCTAAAGTTCTTCCATGACTATTGAGCTATTATAAAAAAGCACTATATTTTTCAAAGTACAAATCAAAGGTAAACATGAGGTATGTAAATTTTATATGTAAGTACAATTAAACTATGGTTAAATGAGAATATTTCACAAATCCCCTTACATTTAAAGTCATTATTTCAGTCGTATTTGTGGGGGAATATCGAAATTATATGCCATCATTTCACAACATGCCAATTACCGTCATACTTCTTACTCATTACCTCGCTTCTTCACCATTATCCCATGTTCTCATTTGTAAAATTTACTCTGTTCAAAGTGCGGTAACTTGGCTTTTTGACTGTGCATTTTACCAAAGCTGGATAACTATGGGAGGACCTGCTATTCGACACGAGCCTGGTTCGATAGTTCTGCTTGAATTATACCCAGAGGTGTATCAAATTTTTTAGTAGGCAGGCTGGGTAGGATATTTTCAGAGGCTTCAGGAATTTGATCCACAAAAGGTCCTTGAATTTTCAAAAAATATTCAAGAAGATCATTCTACTATCCAAGGAGTTCAAATTCCAGTCTCAGAGGGTGACATAGCACAGGTTTCAGGTCTGCCGATCATTGGAACTTGATGGTTTAGTCGAAAGCATATCATTTTGAATGCCTAACAAAATTTTCTTCTGCCAGGAGAACAAGTCGAGCCAAAAGGCCGGGGTGTCCGACTTCACTCATTACCACCTCCTTAGCCAAAAGTTGCTAAATTCGTCAAAAAATACCTCACTTGTGAAGGTCACTACCAGGTAGTCTGCCAACATGATTTTGTCTTGTTAAATCATTTACAACATGGTCGACTACTAAATATTCCTTATTATTTACTTGGGTGTATTAGAAATATGTCACATTATTGCAGATAAGTAAAATTCCCACTCCTTTCCCTCACCTATCACCACCTTGTTCAGCTACTGATTCAGAGGGGTTTTGCTCAACAAAAACCTCCTCTAAAAAATCCACCCCTAGACCCTGAGCAAGCTGCTGAAATTCCTCAAGAAGTTGCTAAAATTCCTCAAGAAGTTTCTAACAATCCTTAAGGAATCCCTGAAAATACCTACGAGCAGCAACCAGAGAACATCCCTGATCCTTCAGCAATTTCATCCACAAAACCATCTGATCCAATTAACCCTTCTTCAAGTCCATCCCATAATTTAGTAGAATCATCTAATCCTAGTGTCCATATTCCCAGTGATGATTCTCAAGATGATACATCACTACTCTCCTCTATTCTTAAAAGGAAAAGGTGAATCACAACAGCCTTTCTACCAAAAAGACAATCAAGGGTTGTAGCTAAAGCAGCCACCTCTTCTGATAGCCCTTCTCCTCAGGAAAAACCCTCTCATAAAAGGAAAAAGAAAACGACTTCTTTTTCTACCTTCTTACCTAGGAGACGAATGAGGATGTCTACTGAAGCAGCAACCATTCCTACTACCCCTGACCCTGCAACCATTTTGTTAAAACCCCATGCACCACCACCCTCCCAAACCCCGAAATTATTACCTGTCTCACCCAGTGGCACTGAAACACAAGAACCAGATGCCCAGGGTACTGTGACATCATTTTCTATAGAACAAGTAGCTATCACACAAGAACCACCTACTCAGTCAGTAGTTGTCCCACAAGAACCAACTACTCAATCAGTAGCTGAAACACAAGACCCAGCTGCCGATGTACAAGAACTAGACACCCAGGATGCTACTTATTCAGTAACTACCACAAAGGAACCAGCTCTAGCTGCCACACAAGAACCAGCTACAGCTAAAACACAGCAACCAGTTCCTGAGACTACCACTGACACACAAAGCCCAGTCACTTTGGCTTCTCTTTTACAAGAGAATGAGTTTCTAAGATCAAAATTGGAAACCTATAAGCAAGCATTGGCGACAGCAAAGGAAGCCTATGACAAGGAGTTCAATTTGTATACCCTGGCCCATGTAGCATCCATGGCAGTCAAACACACAAAAAATGATCCATATAAGGAATATATGTGCAGCCAATGTGGAAACATTTATCAGCAAGCAAGATATAAGATAGTTCAAGTCCCAATGCCAGGAGAATCTACATCTTCTGCTGTCAAAGAGGAACACCCTAATATTACACAAGAACCAGTAGGGCCTTCCAAAATTTCAGAAAAAGAAGTTAATTTACAAGTACCCCAACCTACTGTAACTGTTAAATCTGAAGTTCCTGTTGTTATTTCTACTCTAACTATACCTCGACCTACCACTTGCAATACTGAAATGCAAACTGAACCATGGAATGAGCAAAAAATAATGAATAAATGGAAGAAAGAGTATGCCATTTTGCAAGATAAAATCTTGCAGCAACACAAATTAGTATGGTGGAATCATATATATTCAAACTGGGAGATCTTGGAGAAAACACTCCAACAATCTAGGGCTCATGAGAAGCAGAATAAAGAGCTAAAAGGAAAACTGCTCCTAATTTTTGAACTGGTACAAAAATTATTGGCTACTAGGAAACCATCTCTAAATTACTCTCTATTCCTCACAGAACGCCTTGTTTACTTTCAGTTGAAGGCAATCAAAGATGGAAGACCCCATGAGGTGCTTACATCCAAATAGTTTGTGAAAGCATTTGCCGAAGCCTCCACCAGTGATCAGCACTTACTATGTGAGTTGTACCTTCACAATGAAGCCATCCCTGAAAACAGAAGGTTTAATCTTAACCCTCTTGTTGGCGACATTCAGATCAGGGCATTTTCCTCTTTCCTTGCTAATCAGATTACATGGCAGATTGCTTTTCTTGCAACCAGGCATAATGAAGACAACCGTCTTCTCTGGATAAGGCCAGAACCTCAGAACCCTACCATATTTGTGGCAGAATATTATCAATTTTTGAAGAGACCAGGGATGACTGAACACATACGGCAATTACAGGCTTCAGTACTCCAGGACTGCCAAAATTTTATTCAGGTCAAAGAAACTGCTGCTTTAAGAGAAAATAATATTTTTTGGCAAAAATATTCTAAGGAAAAGTAGGAGTACAATCCTTTCAGTCCTACTAATCTCGAAACTGCATTCTCTAGAGTACCCAATTACATCAAATGTGTTCAGCAATGTGCTGAAAAGTGGATAGGGTACCACTTTCATTTTCCTATTTTATGGATGCCAGCAGAGGAATATCATGCTCATCATAGGTTGGCCAACAAGGATGAAGCAGTAGCTTGGAAAAGATTGCAAAAATCACAAGGGTTCAGAGCCTTAACAGACAATACCTTCCATAGCTACTGCCTAAGTAACTTGCATGCCAAAAGCCAATATTCGGACTCTGATTCAGGTTAAAATTGCCTGAGGACATGCAACCTTTTTAATTGGGGGGGATGTTAGGAATCTATAATGTACCTTTTTGACCATAAATTTTGCTATCATTCCACTCTTTTCCAGTCCATATTTAAAGCCTATACTATCACTTTCATCCATTCTTCCAAAGGTATATAACATTATTCTCTTTAATATATGTTTAACTTGTTTTACGTGTAATTTTAAATTACTTTCATATTTAACCATTAATTGAAAATATATAGTTGCTGAAACAGTTTGAAGACTGCAGTTAATTCATCATGGCTGTTTGAACTGCGTTTTTGAAACCATTTGAAGACTAAAGTTAATCCATCATGGTTTTTTGAAAACCGTGTTGCTGAAACAGTCAGGATAGTACGCAAATCCCGTTGCTGAAACAACCCGTGACTTGTGATTTTGAAGCAGTATTTCAGGCACGACAGCAACAGGAAAAGATAAGTAAGGAAGCTGTTACACTGGCCGTAACAACTACACCTTGAAGCCAGTACCATCGTAACCATTGTAACAACGTTTTGCTATGGAAGAATAGAAGGTCCTATTTTCTACAATGTAATCAACTTTGTAATAGATTTCTCCTCTTTAAAAAGAGGAGACGTCAAAATTAGAAGAGAAACTATGGAAGATTTGAAACAGACTTACAGAGAAGGAACATGAATCCTTTGTAATATGTTACTTTCGACAGATGAATAAAAGCTTGTTCTGAGCATTTCATTTTAATTGGGGAACCTTGTGAGAAGGAAAGGGCCCACCTTCTTCACAAGATTCACCCATTTATTTTCGTAGTTTGTTAACTGTTCTTTTCATTTGTGCCTTGTTAAACTCTGTTTGCTGAAATCATTTATGCAGTATTGGAACTCTATTATCTATTGTTGAAACTCTGTTTCCATTACTTGTTGCATTATTTTCATACAATCCATTCCTAGGTAATTGTGGATTATTTTAATTGGTAATCTTGTTTACAGAATGAGTTTTTGAAAGCTTGGTAATCAGAAACAGGTGCTGAAGATTCCTACTTGGGGAATAGGGTCCTATTCTCTGTTATAAAATAATTGGTCTTTCCTTCTGCAGAATGGTTTCCTTTCCTAGATTGTTGTCTTTTTAATGTAATCTAGGATTCTTTTGGTGATTGTCTGCAATAGAAAGATTTCCTTTGATGTAACTCAAGTAGAATTCATTTTGTTGAAGCAAGGTGTGATTAGTGTAATTTTTACTACAACTTTTCATTGCTTTTGAGATTGAGCATATACAGTGTGTGATTTTCTTTGAAATAAATAGAATTCTCTAGGATAACAATTTATGTAGCACTTGAATTCCTTAAATTAATAAAAAATTAAAGTGGCCAACAGCCCGCAGAGGGCATTGATCCTTGGTGTGGTCGGACACCTTGCATCTTATGCACCATACGTCTGGGCTAGCTTCTTTTCCTCGCTATTTTCACATATTCTAGATTTCGAGGTGCATTGCCTCCAGTTGTCCTTGGATATGCTATACCCCAAACAGGGCATCGTCTCTTGGCACAACTTCCAGCTTCATATCAATCTCCAAGGCTTTATCTTGCCTCTCGATCGCTTGCTGACCCATAGGTCCGCCCATGTGAGGTAATAACATGGAGATGAACCATTCTTTGTGTTGTTTATCATCATACTGGAATTCCCCATCCCTGATAACCTTCTTCAGCCACTGATCAGCCTCCCATACTGACTCAGTGGGTCCTTGTCTAAAGTCTTTCAAGTCAACCACCAGCTGAGAGTAGGACTTAGGCTTCCGGAATTGTTGTTTCAAAGAATTCTTAATCTCTTGAATAGATGGATCTGCATGTTGGCCTACGTACCCCATGTACCAATCCAAGGCCCTTCTTTCAAAGGAAAAGGATAGTTGTGCCCTCTTTACAACATTATTAGCCACATTCTGCGCAGTCCATACTAATTCCGCTACGAACCAAAATTGGTCCATAAATTCGTCTCCTACACCCTTGAAGGTGGGTAGCTTCATGTGTGTAGCCATATATTCTTCCAGTGGTAGCAGAGGTGTGGGGGGGTTCTTGCCCTTATGCTAACTCGAAGATGGTGTAGCCGGAGGAATACTTCCTGCGTGTGCAACCGATTCTCTTAATGGGATGTAGATGGATCTATCCCCTTCTCGGTTGGTTCAGTAGTACTTACCACTTCATGTTGTACTCTCGCTCTGATAAGAGGTCATTCATTCGGTGTGGCTGCACAGAATGTCCTTTTCGCATAGTAATATTTTAATTAGTAATGGAAATGTTCACAAGAACTTACCCCATAATCCTTTCAAGAACCTCCGCTCCACTTCAGAATAGGATACGAATTGATCAACTGTGAATTTCATTACAAAAAATCCTAGCATACTATCCACCTAATGATTTACCATACAAGTGATTGTGTTGTTAGTCTTCTTGAACTTTCGAATCAATTCTAGAGTCCACTGCGTAATCTGATCATCTTTCCAACACATCTGGAATTCTACGAGCCTTGATAAACATTCCTGGAGCTCGTGCGCAAAGGTTACAAAAAAAATTTCATATACTTCGATGAAAATGTATTTGTTCTTCCACTTCTCAGCCATTAGCTTCATGTTGCGATTCTCTTTTACAGAAAACTCCTGAATCTATTTTTTGAACCAGCCTTTTGAGCTCCAATTTCTCAGGTCTCCATTGGCTTTGTGGCATTACCCGATCTCTCTCTCAAAATGCTCCCGTCCCGAAAACGAAACCATTTGTTGGCTTCAGGGGTCCTGACCCAGGCTCAGAGTTAAGGTTTTCCAAAAAACCCCTATACTACTGGCCATTTCGGTGATGACCTACTTTCACAGGCCAAGGTCTCACCCGAAGTAGTATGGGAGGGTGTTGGAACTAGGTTTCCATATCTTGGGAGAGAGTAGGTAATTAGGGCAGATATTCGTTGAATCTATCATGTTCGCACAGAAAAAAGACTATTATCGAGATTTTAACAGTATAATCAACATGTAACCATAAAAAAGCTAATACTATTAACATATCTGATCAATACATTCTCATCCACATGTGCATCAACAATTATTACCATAGAACATTACAATCACAACTAATTCATAGATCGTTGATACATTCACAGCTTAAATAAATAACATAGAGGCACTTCAGTAATAAACACGATTAGTCCAGTACCATAAATATAATTCAAATAGATTCTGAATTCATTAGTATCTAAAAAACCCAATTACAAACCCAAGACACAGCCCGCACACACAGCCAACGGGGTCCACACACAATAGGACTGAGGATCTCCGCACACAGAACCAACATGATTCCTTACCCAAAACAACCCAAGATAGATCTCAACAGTTCATTTGCAACATCAATTTTACTTCTTCTTACTTACTAGACCCAACTATCTATCTATTTATATCATCGTAGCCTTTTCTATCCTGTGGTCCGCAAACCATGGTTTGCGGAACCTAGGTCTACCCTTTGACCCATTACAAACATTGGGGGCTTTGACCCACCCCAAAACCCCTACGCAAGACCAAATATTACAAAATTATATAAAAAACACAGCTTAGGGAACCCCATTCCATCACTCACTCCCATATATTATGATATAGGAAAAAAAAAATCAACGAACCACTATCCTATTTGATCAAGTGCTTCTTTAAACTCTTGGCTAATCCTTGGAGGAGAACTGCTAAAGCTGAATTCATGTAGAGGGATAATTACATAATTGAAAATGTCATAAAATGAAATTTATAATTACTTTCCCATAACACTGAAACATAACTTTGAATGCGCAAAAAATGGTCAGTGGGATAATTCCTGGAAGGGGCTAGAGGAAATCACAACGTCCAAAATATAAGTAGACATACAAACAATGTGTTCATAGCTCTGAGGGAATGAAACTACCAAATTCAAAGAACCTGTCAACTTTTGAGAGAGAATGTAAGCCCAACTGAAACATTTTGAGTCATGGTGGATATTGTGAATCAACGAAATCCACTGATTTTTGCATCAGAGTCCTTTTCCCATATAATATGGAAATTTTTTGACGATGAGACTAAAAGGAATTTTAAAACTAACAACAAGGTAATCCTTATATTATTTTTAGTTTGAAGCCCTATTTCTCTTCTGTAAATTTCCTAATGGAAATTAACCGTGATAACCAAAGACATGCAAAGAAATTCAACAAAAATATTTTTCAGCAAACACCTATAAAACAAAAAAATATCCAAAAACGCCAAATGAGAAATTTGATTAAATATATAATTGTTAGAGTACAATGTAAAAAATAATGAGTGCACCTGGGCTTGCACAAGGCAAGCTACAAGCCTCATATGATCGATATGTCAATGCCCAACTACCGCGAGAGTTTATATTCTAGAAATCAGCGCTGGCCTAGTAATTCTGCACTGTTGGCTGTGTTGAGACCCTGATTTGACCCCTCAAATCCACCTAGAAATTTCTGCAAAATTAGTGTTGAGATCCTTGCCAAAAACCTAGAAAAACCCATAAATGGTTTTGGAAAATTCTACCGACCATCTGGGTCCCAAAATTTCAACTCTCTCCTCCCCACTAGCTGCCAAATAATTCTACTATATGGACCACCAAAAATTCCCCAAAAATTCTGCAAAAATAGGAACCAACTCCTTGACCCCTGACCGTCAAAACCCAAAAATGTTTCGGGCTAATTCTGACCTCCTAGAATTAACCAAAATTGGTGCTACGACCTCCTCAGTAGAGACTGCATCCCTAGTGGCTCTATCTGCAACAAAATATCCTTATTTCTCCTCAATCTGTAATAGGAATGGTTTAGGAAATTTTCCTAGATGTAGGGGAGAGGTTTTACATCAAATCCTGGCACAAGATAGCTGAACCCAACTCCATAAAAACGTTGTCTAGTGACCCCCTGCGCAGGCCCTAGGGTGATAAATTCATTCCCCTCAATAACAGTCACCTCTAATTCCAAAAATTTCCTTAATGGCTGATCTCTCCCTCAAGAAACTCCATTTATTTTCTCCCGAAAAAATACCCTCTAAAGCTAACTGAGATGAGTGGTACAATTCCTCTACTGTGTCCTCCCTGGAGTACGAATTGGTTGAAGGAATCTACTAAAATGTGCTGCAATACTTCACAACCCTCTCACCAAAGTAGCAATCGAAGCCCACCAAAATAAGGGTGAATTGTCCCCTTGGAGAAATTTGTGCTAAGAAGTACTTGTGACCCAACTAAACAGCTTGAGCAACAAAGAAAATAAATGAGTGAACAAACGGACCCAATAGCTTCTATTCTCCTTCTATTTATAATTTATTCTTGCTTCGTCATGTGGGTCCCTCCATCTAATATTTCAACCTCCTTCCCTTAGCAATTCGATTTTCCTAAGGGGTTCGAATTCCCCTTTTTGGGTGGCCCCCACATCCCACTACTAATTTAATATTTCCTTTTCTCTAATGTTTGTGGCCTCCATCTGTCCAAAAATTAAGTGGGGACTCCATCCACCCACTTTTCCTAATTTTACATGAAAAAATATAAATTCATCTTAGAAAAATTAATTTTATTGGGGACATTACAGTCCTCCCCACCAAAAATTTCTTGTCTTCAAGCAATGCATGAACAAGAACCCTCTCATTCAGTTGACCCCAAAAATCTCTACACACAATACTGGGGTCCCAAATGCACCAAAAAGTCATATGTGATCTTTGACTTGTCTTTCTAGGATCCCAAGTCATCTTGATCGTCATGAAGTATCCCCCACTCCACTCCTTGTTTAACTCATCATAGGCTCCCAATGCCCTATTCATGCTGCCACTAAGTAGAGCATCATGGTAGTATATGATCTTGATCATATCCTCATGAAAATTCTCTATCGAATAGTCCCTCTCATGCACTTTAGTGGTGGACTCCTGAAAATGCAATCCAATCCTGGTGGGATTGAACCCTCGTCTGCCCGAGCTTCCCCTGATCTCCTCTTGCTGATCACCCTGCAACACCTGTGAAGTTCCTTGCATCATCAATGAGTCACTAAAACCAAATGGAAGATCTAGATGACCTTCTATTGTAGAAACCAACTCACCTCTATAGGTAGATGGATTGCTCAGCCTTGTTATTCCATAATCCCCTGCTCGTAATAGAAGGAACCTATCCTACTGCCATCATGACACCCCGGCCATTCTTGAATACTCAACATGATCGTATCGAACCCTCATCTTCGATAAAATTTTGTCACTATATAAATCATGATCAACACTATGACCAACCTACTAGGAAAATTATGCAATGCTTGAGTCCACCACTCCACAATTAGTAACGATCCTGAGCAAAAACCTACCTTGCCATGTGACGAAGGTCTCAATGACTCCCCATGTGTCAACTTGGGAAAAAGTGGGATAACCCTCTATCGTAACCCTTCACATCAATAAGTGGAGTGATCCTCTCGCCAACTAGATCCCTGGATCCCCTAACCATTGTTGAAGCGAGGTCCCCCAGGGTCAATTTTGATAAAGTTTTGTATATATTTTTGTTGTGCACGCTACATGGAAGAGTCAAAATGGATTTGGGGCGGGTTAAAGTCCCTATTTAATGTAAATGGGTTTTAAGGGAAAACTATGAGTCTCAAACCATGGTTTGAGGCCATGGTATCCGTGCGTCGCCTTGGAAGCCAAAATTGATCAAGTATGCAGTGATTTTCCTACGTTCACTGCCTCAACCGTACCTGCAAAACAATTGGAAGGTCTGACCGCTGCACTGAAGGCATCACACGATGAAGTGTAGACTGTACGAGTAGAATTTGAACAACAAATTGTAGATTTGAAAATGATTCTACAACTGGAAACACCACCAGAGGTCCAAGAACAACGTGCTACAGAATTCAAGGTGATGAGAGACAACATATCAAATGCAGTCATAGAGTGCAAAAAATTGTTAGATGAGGCCATGGGTGTTTGGAATTCAGTTTAGAATGACCCAATTTTGCAGCATCTGCAAAAAAAGTTGCACGTAAAGGAACACCAATTTGCACACATCAGGATGGTGATGCCCACATTGGTGATCGCAAAACACCTTGCCCACCTTTAGGAGGGCTGAGCTATTCCAAAAAAGATAGAGATATGTGTCGTCGGGAACAATTATTGGACGTACGGATGTAGCCATGGGCTGAGGAAGCCCTGAGGTTGTCGTGGACATTAGATGGTGCACTAAAGAGCCTTCAGCAGACACAATGCAACATAAATCTAGCAGCTGAAGGGACGACGACTGCGAAGCTCATAGATGAAGCGCAGGGAGCTGCTACGCAGAGTTTTAAAGTGGTCTTGCCATTGAAGACCTCTATTTCTGTGCTCAAAGTGAAGATGAAGGAGCCCACCCCACAGTGACTCGGGATGAGTCACGAGTTTGTGTTGGGGGCTTGTTGGAGTGGGGTCCCTTGGGGTCAATTTTGATAATGTTCTATATATATATATATATTTTTCTGTGTTGCATGGAAGAGTCAAAGGGGTTTGGGGGGGGGGGGTCAAGGTCCCTACTTAATGTAAATGGGTTTTAAGGGAAAACTATGAGTCTCAAATCATGGTATCTACGCGCTAAGATTAGTATAAATATAGATAGATTGAGTCAACTAAATATATCATATGTTTTGATAATGACTGTTTTGTAAGGGTTTGATCAAGCCAAGTTTTTGGGTAGAAAAGGATCCAGCTAGCTGTGTGCAAGGAGATCTTAGTCTTGGCTATGTGCATGGAAGGGTAATTGGTATTGAAAAAATGAATATATTGAACTACTGTATCTCTTAATATAAAATACTATTTTGGCGAATTTGAATGTGTTATGCACTTGATGTGTTATGTATATTTTATTTTCTTTGACAGTGAAATATGTTCTGTGATGTGTTATATTTTTATGATTAAATGCATCTGTGCAATTAAGTAAATTCTATTATGTGTGAAGTACATTGCTGATGAATAGATATGATTAAGTACATCTATTTAGAGTGTGTGAATATAGACTGAAGTATTTTGATTTAATCTATGACAAGGTTGATCTATTGTTCTGTTGTTTCCTGCAAATGAGTATTATCTGTGATACGTTATTTTATAAGTCTATTTAGGGCCACCGCATTAAATTCTTCCTCAGGGTATGGAAACCTAGTTCCAACACCCCCCCATACTACTTTGGGACTTGGATATGAGAAAGAAGGTCATTGCCGAAAAGGCCAGTAGTTGGAGGGTTTGTTGGTTGTGCAATAAATATGAACCTGGGTCAGGACCCCTCAAGCTAACAACCATACTAGGAGCTCAAAACTCCCACTTCCCATCGGTTGTTGTTGCGCGCCTGAGGGTTTCTATCCCATCCATCCTTATCGGTGAAGGGAGACTGTCACATGCAGGAAGTCGAACTCGGTGAAAGGGAAGGGTATCACCTGAAGGGGATGTGGTTGTGGTTGTATCCATCCAATCGTCCTGTTACCTGCTAGAACACATCCGAATCTCATATATGACCCCTGTATGTCTCCCATAGGTGGACCCCAAGTGATAATAATTTGTTCCAAGAATATCAATTTTCCATGGTTTTGCTAGCCCATACAATGAGTTACACTATCCCAACACCCAAAAATTAGCCGATACATAGCACAGAGTCTAGGCACCATCCTGTAGACAAAGCCTACCATGCACTTTCCCTTAGGCTCCCTTAGCTCTTCCTATTGTCTCACTAAAAGTGCATTATGTAGTTACCTCGCAATCACCTCCCCAAGTGTGAGCCTGCGAGTGGAACATATTCTACCTCGGTAATTAGTCACTTCATCCGTTAGCCTGTTTACATCAACTCGTGCATCCATAAGATATCTCAACTAGAGAGTCTCCCCTCCGCGCATGACTCATGGGGTCTCACCAAACTGCGTAGGGTGGGCCTCCCATGTCTTTCTGATTGAATAGAGAGCATTGTGGGGCAAAAAAAAATGCTCTGCAAATGTAAGAAAAACTAGAGGTTTATGGTCGAGGAGGTCCCCAAGGGTATGATCAAGAGTCCTTAAGGAAACGAGAGAGTAACCCTATGGATGACCCTCTATCTGCCTCAGATATGATGACAATCCCCTTGAAGCCTTGTCTCCTCTAAACATGGTGTCACCAGATGCTCAACCATGTCCTCATCGATCCTAGGTGAGCTGCATCCAATGGTACACCTACTGCCCTTGTCCATAAGTCTCCTTGAAGGTAAAACTCCAAGTGCCTACTACACTGCATCATCTGCCACTCCATACCACCTAGTATCACTGTACAACTTGACATGCCACTGTATGCTGAAACTTGTCCCTGTACACCACTGGATACCCCTGGCTATGGCCATACCATCCTGTATTGTCTTGTGTTTCACCTGTGTCACTGCACCCGTCACTCTCTGCATGTACTCAATGCAAAATGATTCACTCCCACTCCACAATGAAATCCAACATAATAAGACACACCCTGATGCATCTCCATGCTCAAATGCAAACCACTTGTCCTCACTAGATGCTCCTACCCATCCCTAGATGTGATGGCCTAAATATGTGTCCATATGCGTCAGCCCACACTCGACCGATACCATCACCTCCATCGTCACATCACCATACTCCCCGATGAGTGGATCTCCCCTCTAAATCCTCCCTTAGGGTCACAAGAAGTGAATCTCTCTAGGTACCAATAGTAATGCACCCCTGCTTTACTCCTCTATGTCATACATGCCCCACACATATGTGAAGAATCCATAGCTCCATACAAATCAATGTCCGGTGGCCTACCAATGCATCCTCCTCTGACAAACTTCTACTAGAGTATGCTGATCATCCTGTGATCCCATGCACAACTGTCAAACCAAGAAAAACCAAGGAGTATTCTTTATATGCTGGTTGGTCACTGGTGTTGACCACAAATCCCCTAGAGAATGCACGTGCTCAACTGTTAAGTGAACTATACCATTCAGGTCATAGTCAATCGACATACCTAGGAAATGATAGGTAGTCCCTCCCGGATCCCAATGCCAGTCTGGGCTTCTGACATCCCTAGTGCCTGGAAGCTCTTACTAAGCTACACCCAGGTCCACTACCGTATCCATAGCTCAATCCAATAGGTACCAAATAATAATCTCTTTCCATCCAATCGCAAGAGAGAAATCGAACACGTGAACTCTCGCAAATAGAAAAACCAAAACATGCAGATGCTGCACCCTGTGAAACTTAGGCTGTCTCATATCGCTATCCTAGTAAACATATGAAACCTAACTAGGTAGCTCCATCCATCTCTCTCCAATGGGAAAAGGTAACCTAATAGTGCTTCCAACCCATCTATGTATGCTTGAAGAGGGCTTCTTAGACGCTCCAACGTGCACTCTAGCTGCACCAGTAAGGAATATGACCGTTCCCCAAAGTGAGTGATTTTGGCCATTGAAATAGCACAAACCACTCTCATGCCCTCCAAATCCTCATTTTTCTGTAGAATGGCCTCTTGTACTATTGTGGAATTCTCTCTCAATGCTATAAGGCCGACCTAGAACTGATGAAACTACCATGGGAATATATCACCTATAAACTCAGCACAACTCTGGATACCTTAGCAACTGTCGACATCTCATCCATGGGTGGAACTTCCTCAATAGAATACTCTATGGGTGTAGGTTATTCCTCTCCACCAAGGTGTCAACTGGGGATATCATAGAGGTATATAACAATGGTGACTCTTGTGACCCATCGAGTATATTGATGTTCTCCTCACCATATTGTGGGATCTCAAGATCATGCTAAACCTACACCTCAGGCTCCTGATATCTAAATCTAGGTCTCCACCAAAAAAAGCTCTCCCTAGTCTCACCATCTAATTGTCCCCATCATTCCTACTACTTTCGAGGAGATCTAGTGTCTTGAGTCTGTCAATTTACCCCACATGTTGTAGATGGTTGCACCCCCATGATTTGTGTAACTTTAGTCTCTCTACTGTAAGGATGAGTATGGGTATGGTATGTCGCCCTCCTCAATTGGGTCAACCTCTCATCGTTCCAATGAACTCCACCCCAGAATTCCTGCATACTGAATTTCCCTTGAGCCATGGTTTTTTCTATGGTTTCACCAATCATTGTGCCTACATACCTGAGTCTTCCATGATATTACTGGTTACCCACAACTGGGCCAAGATCATGCTCTGATACCAAAGTAATGTTCCTAATGGAAATCAATAGTTATAAACAAAGACATGTAAAGAAATTCAACACAAATATTTTTTAGCAAACACCCATGAAACAGAAAATGATTCAAACACGCCGATCCAGGTGGATATTGGTGGCCACCTTCTTATTCCAATTAGGGCACCACCATTGTTTCTTTCAGTTTTTCAATTTCCTTAATAATAGCACAATTTATTATTTTTAGCATTTTTTCGGGTCCCGAACTTCTAGAGCCGTTTTGAGACCACAAACGATGTTTTTGGGCATCACTTCTCTGAAAAATATGATTCCGTTCTGGTCCAAAATCAATATTCATGGTCAGCAATTGTATTCCTCAGATAGATCTTTCTAACGATGTATCATGTGCATCAAATGAAGATAGTATGCCAAAGTTACGACCCCGGGAAATTGATGTACCAAGTTACCCCAACGGGGCCAATATTTTGGCGTTTCATCTCCTAGGGTTATGTTTTTGGATGTTTAGGGTTTTCCATTGTTTCTAAATAATATATAGGCCTTCAAGCCTCATTGTAACACAGAGTTTAGAGGCATGTAGCCACCACTTCTCTTCTCAGAGATAAGATACCAACGCCCTAGCTAGTTTATTTCCATTCTATCTGTAAACATATTTTAGTTCTTTGACATTAATGAAATGAAGTGTTTTTTTTGCTACATTTTTATATTTATGGTTATATGTCAATTTTTTTGTATTCCTGCATAAATTCAGATTAGTGGTATCAGAGCAGTTTTCTCTTTCGATCCTTCTTTGCATGTCCCCAACGAGATCAGGGTATAAGGAGGTAGGGCTTGATCTGGTTGAACCTTTGCAAGATCAACCTCGCAAACCCCGATGGCTACCCATGGGGGAAGAAAAGAAAGATGAGGGAGTAGGAGATCCTATCAAAATATTTCTCAAGGAGGCCCTTGAAAAACAAAGGAATGCAATGATGGATAAATTTTCCCAGATCCTTCAACGACTGCCCATTGGAAACACATCTGCATCCAACAACCACTCTGGAGGCACAAATCCTTTTAAGGTACAAGTAAACTTTGACATTACAATATTTGAGGGCCAAATAGATGCAGATGTTGTAGATAGATGGCTGAATCTATTAGAAGGATATTTCTCAGTTCATAACTTTTCCAATCAGGAGAATATTATTTTTTCACTCCTCAAAGCTACCCCCCATGTCAAGGACTGGTGGGAAACCTACTGTGAAAAAAAGGATGAGGGGTAACCCTCTCTGTTCTCAGCCATACCCACTTGGAATTATTTCCGAGATGCCATCAAGGAAAAATATTATCCCGTGGGGAGCTACGAGGATAAGTACATACAATGGACTATGTTGCGAGAGCAAATCGATCAAGATGTAGAAGAGTTGACGAATCTGTTCCATACCCTGTGCAAAAAGTTGGATATCAAATATTTGGAGAAAAATTTGGTGCTGAAGTACCGCAGTTGTATACACATATACGTTTAGGAGGAAATGGAGTTCCTTGACATATCCTTGCTTGGTATGACATACCGATATGCTACCAAGATTGAGTAGAAATTAAAACAGAAGAAGCGAGACTTTGGATCTACGAATCAAAAGCAAGGGAAAGGTGCCCCCAAACCGCATAACAAAGGACAAAGGAAATGCATGGAAGCCCAATATAACCTACCAAAGCCACAAGAAAAGAACAACACCATGAAGCCGAAGAAGGACACAAGAAAGTGGTGTGAATTCCATAAGATCTCCACTCACAACACAAGTGAGTGTCGGGCCAAGCAGTCACTGGTGGTTGAGATGAGGGCTTCTGAATCAGATGCATGCTATGACTCTGAATCAGAACCTGATAAGGGGAATGAAAAAGGGAGGCAGATTATTGATGCGGAGCCTAATGATATTGTTGACACTGCAAAGATCCAAAAGGAGGAACCAGAAGATCCAGAGGAGGAGGAGCATATCTTCCACTCTCAGATGTGGGTAAAGGGTTCCCCACTATAGTTCATTGTCGAAAGTGGGAGCCAAAAGAACCTAATTTTAGTAGAGGTTATGAAGTGTTTGGGCTTGCCAACCATAACACACCCACAACCGAACACCATCGGGTGGCTTGACCAAGGACGGGATCTCTACGTCAGCCAACAGTGCTGCCTTCCCTACATCATCAAGCCCTTCACAGATGAGGTATTATGTGACATTGCTCCTCTTGATGTTTGTGATGTATTATTAGGCCAACCATACTTGTGGAAGAAACATGTTGTGTATGAGTCCTGGCCTCACGCTGTTATTGTTACTTTGGGAAATAATTTTTACATGATACCAGAGGTACCACCACCTACGTCTATCTCTTTGGTTATTGCAAAACAATGTAGTAAGCTCATTTCCAAAACCGGAAAATTTGTTTTCTTGATGATCCGTCCTCAGGGCAGGAAGAAGACTATGGCCACAACCTCCAAATAGGGATCCTATGCACGGCAAAAACAAATGGAAAAGGTCGTGGAGGAGTACGGGGACATCTTCACCTCACCCACAAGGGTGCCTCTACACTGTCAGGTCAAGCACCCCATCGATTTGACCCTAGGTGTGCCACTGCCCAATGGACCGATCTATTAGTGCTATGTTTTAGAGAACGACAAAATCAAGAGGCAAATTCAGGAGCTATTGCAGAAAGGTCACATCTGGCCGATTTCATCGCCCTATGGGAGCCCGATCATGTTAGTGCAGAAGAAGGATGGGACTTGGAGACTCTGTATTGACTATCGAGCACTGAACAAGATGACTATCTGGAATAGGTACCTGATCCCATGAATTGATGACCTTCTGGATCAACTCAAATGGGCGAAATATTTCAACAAGATCGACTTGAGGTCTGGGTATCACTAGGTACCAATGGAACCATCTGATGTGTGGAAGACTTCCTTCAAAGCCAAAGAGGACTTTTTGAATGGATGGTCAATGCCTTTCATGTTAATGAATGCTCCCACAACCTTCATGATGCTGATGGATGACATCTTGCATCCATTCACCAACTCATTTGCAGTAGTGTACTTAGATGGCATCCGCCAGGTCCTCCAAACACTATGGCAACACAAGTTGTGTGCCAATTTTGAGAAGTGCACTTTTGGCATGACCCAGGTTCAGTATCTGGGATACGTTATTGATGAAAGGGGGGTGTGTTATAGGTAAAATTTGGCACCATTCCCAATGACCTAGTTAAAATGGACATCATCCCCAGAACTAATGAATAGGGTCTATCATCCCCTATCATTTCAGTTGCTACATGTTGGGTATGTGTTATATTATTTCCAATAGGGTCTATCATCCCGGCGAAATTTTTTTTGGTATGCGGTCCCACTCATATAGGGACCCACCCATGTTTTGTGCATGACTTTGCACATGGTTTTGGGCTACGATGGTTTTCGACCCCTGGTATTTTGTAGATCCGGTCAAGGGAACTACGATTATGTTCTAATCCAGGGTTAATGGATTGGGGTTTATGTATGCTTCGGCATGTATATATATGTGTTGTAACACTAAAAGGAATATAATGAAAATCAAGCTGGTCGTCCCGATTTGGGATTCAGGGGAAAATCTCTGTGTTTATCTGTTTTATGTTTTATGCTCTCACTATTGTTTATTTTCTGTTATAAGATTCATGTGTAGATAATTTATGTTTAGGGTTAAAACCTACATTTGGTATCAGAGCTGTTTCAGCTTCAATGGGACGCCTTTGCTGCTGAGGGTTTTTTTCTCGGGCCTGAGGTAGACCCTGTTCAGTGGGAGATCTGCGGGATCGATTCTTACGGTGAAAGAAGATGGCGAGCAGTGGGAAGATAGAGATCGAGAAGTTTAATGGTCAGAGCTTTGTGTTATGGAAGCTCAAGATGGAGGATCTACTGGTGGATAAAGATCAGTGGATCGCGGTAGATACATGTACTAAACCAACGGCAATGTCAGATGAAGATAGGAAGAAACTGGATCGGAAGGCTAAGAGCACAATACGGTTGTGTGTCTCAGATTCAGTATTGTTGAATGTATCTGGGGAAGCTACGGCAAAGAATTTGTGGGAAAAACTTGGGACTTTGTACCAATCTAAGTCTCTGGTGAATAAGTTGTTCCTGCGGAAAAATTTGTATAACCTGAGGATGAAGGATGGAGACTCGGTGAAAGAGCATTTGAATGCCTTCAATACTGTGGTAAGTCAGCTATCATCTGTTGATATTAAAATCTTAGATGAAGATAAGTGCATCGGTTTGTTGTGTTCTCTACCAGACTTGTGGGATAGTCTGGTTATTGCAATAGGTAGCAATACAACTACCTTGAATTTTGATGACATTGTCTCAGCCTTGCTGTCAGAGGAAATGAGACGGAGAAATATGGAGGGTCAAAATGGAGATGCCTTATCTGTATGAAGAAGGTCCCAAAACAGAAACAAGAATAAGGTTTCGAGTGGGAGATCTAAATCTCCTGGAAAGTTTGTAAAGGTATGTTGGAAATGCGGAAAGGAAGGGCACTAGAAAAAGGAGTGCAGATCTAAAGCTCCTGAGAAAGGAAAGGAATCTCATGATGCTCCTTTTGCAGAGGCAAAAACCACCTCGGATGAAGGTGGGGATGTGTATTTGGCTTCTTCTTCAAATACACATGTAGATCATGAGTCATGGTTGATTGACTCAGGTGCATCCTTTCACTTCACTCCCCATAGGGAGTGGTTTTGCGAGTATGAGAAATATGATGGTGGTGATGTCTTCCTAGGGGATGATAGGAAGGCTAGAATCATCGGATGTGGAAAGGTCAAGCTGAAGCTGCAAGGTGGAAGGATTAGAACACTTCCTGGTGTTCTGCATATTCCTGCATTGGCCAGAAATCTGATTTCTGTAAGCAAGATGGATGATGCAGGTGTAAAAACAGTGTTCGAGAAAGATGCCCGCAAGATGGTTCGGGGAGCACTGGTATTAATGCGGGGAGTTCGGACTGGAACTCTGTACAAGCTACAAGGTAGTACTGTTATTGATGGGTGTAACAGTTCTGTGGTTCCTAAAAGTGGGACGGAAAGCCTAGCTATCTCTGGAGAAAAGACCATGCTATGGCATCAAAGGCTTGGACATATTGGAGAGAAGGGCCTTCGGATACTGCATAGAGATGGTATGGTAGAAGGTATGTCTAATTTTTCTCTGGATTTCGATTTCTGTGAACATTGTGTATATGGGAAGCAGAATCGTGTGAGTTTTCCTTCTGGTGCTAAGAGGGCAAACAAGATATTAGAACTTGTGCACAGTGATGTTTTTGGGCCTGTGTCAGTTCCATCACTGGGAAAGTCTGTGTACTATGTTTCATTCATAGATGACTTCTCAAGGAATACATGGATATATTTCTTGAGGAAGAAATCTGAAGTCTTTGACAAATTTAAGGAATTTAAGGCTCTGGTGGAAAACCAGACAGAGAAGAAGATAAAGGCGTTGAGGACAGATAATGGTGGGGAGTTCTGCAAGAAGGAATTTGAAGAGTTCTGTAAGAAGTGTGGTATAGCACGGCAGAAGACTACTCCATACACACCTCGGCAAAATGGAGTTGCAGAAAGAATGAATAGAACACTGATGGAAAAGGCAAGAAGCATGCTCAGTGGTACCGGGTTAGGACAAGAATTCTGGGCAGAGGCAGTGGAGACTGCATGTTACTTAGTTAACAGATCACCTTCATCAACGTTAGAGGATAAGACTCCACATGAGGTATGGACTGGTAAGAAACCCTCTCTTTCAAATCTAAGGGTATTTGGAAGTGATGCATATGTACATGTTCCAAAGGAGAAAAGGACCAAGTTGGATAATAAATATGAAAGGTGCATCTTTATTGGGTATAAGGATGGTTTAAAGGGTTACAAGCTTTGGAACCCAGAAACGAGAAAGGTTTTGTACAACCAAGATGTGGTGTTTAGAGAGGTGAAAGATGTTGTTACACATGAAGTCCTACCAAAGGAACCTAAGAAGATAGAGTTTGAGCTAAAGGAGTATGAATCAGACTCTACAACAGAGGAATATTCAGAAGAGGAAGAGCCACAAACTCCAGCTTTGAGAAGATCAGCTTAGGAAAGAAGACAATCAGAAAGGTATATTCCATCTACTTTCTGTTCAGGTTTTGCCTTAACTATAACTGATGATGATCCCAGAACTGTCAGGGAGGCAGTAGATTCAGAGGATGGAAAACTCTGGAAGTAGGCCATGGTTGATGAAATGGCATCCTTGCACAAAAATGAGGCATGGGATCTGGTGGAGTTGCCGGCTGGAAGGAAGCCCATCGGGAGCAAATGGGTGTTTAAAAAGAATATGAATGTAGAAGGCAAGGTGGAGAAATACAAAGCTCGGTTGGTAGCAAAAGGTTATTCCCAGGTGCCGGGAATTGATTTTGGTGATATTTTTTCTCCTGTTGCCAAGGTTACTTCTATTAGATTACTTTTATCTGTTGCTGCTGCATTTGATTTTGAGATAGAGCAGATGGATGTGAAGACAACATTTCTTCACGGGGATCTAGAAGAGGAGATCTACATGAAGCAACCTGAAGGCTTTATGGTGAAGGGTAAGAAAGAACTAGTATGCAGGTTGAATAAGTCTTTGTATGGGTTAAAACAGTCACCAAGGATGTGGTATCAGAAATTTGATACCTATATACGGGGACTTGGCTTCACCAGAAGCAAGGAGGATCACTGTGTTTATTTTAAATTAATTGGTGACCGTGTTATTTATTTGGTCTTGTATATGGATGATATGTTGTTGATTGGAAATGACAAAGAAATTATCCAAGATTTGAAGACCCAACTGTTCTCCAAATTCGACATGAAGGATCTTGGTGCTGCAAAATATATTTTGGGCATGGAAATTAAGAGAGATCGGGCAAAGAGGATGCTCTGGTTAAACCAGAGGAAGTATGTCGAGACTATATTGCGGAGGTTCAATATGCAGGATAGTAAACCAATGAGTGTTCCTATTCCTGTAGGTGCAAAGTTGTCTGTTGAACACTGTCCCAAGACACAAGAAGAAGAAGAGGATATGTCCCGTGTTCCATATGCAAGTGCAGTGGGTAGCCTGATGTATGCAATGGTCTGTACTAGACCAGACATTGCACATGCAGTGGGAGTATTGAGCAGGTTTATGTCAAACCCAGGGAAGGAGCATTGGACAGTAGTGAAGCGGGTTTTCAGATATTTACGTGGCACTAGTGATTACGGCTTGTGCTACCAGGGAAGACCAGGATTGGAAAGAATGTTGGACATTCATGGTTTTGTTGATGCAGACTGGGCTGGAGATCTGGACCAAAGAAGATCTACAAGTGGGTATGTGTTTAGCCTATTTGGAGGCGCAGTCAGTTGGATGAGTAAAAGATAGTCTATAGTGGCACTTTCAACTATAGAGGCAGAATACATAGTAGCCACTCATGCAAGCAAGGAAGCAGTTTGGTTGCAGAGATTGTGTTCAAGTATGGGGTTGGTACAGCAAGCTATAAGGATAGACTGTGATAGCCAATGTGCAATTTTCTTGGCTAAGAACCCTGCTTATCATTCAAAGACAAAGCACATTGATGTTCAATATCACTTTGTTAGAGATATGGTTGAGGCTAAAAGGGTGTTGCTTGTAAAGGTGGACACTTTGAAGAATGTTGCAGATGCATTGACGAAGTCTGTGAGCACTCAGAAGTTCTCTTGGTGTAGAGAAACAATGGGTGTTGAATAATTGGCCCAATGACTAAGCTCTCCTGTGGCCCCCTGTGGAAAGAAAACAACAAGTGGGAGAATGTTGGGTATGTGTTATATTCTTTCCACGACTAGCCCCACGCGCTGTACGTTGTGCCGGGCGCAGCAGGGGGGGTGGCAACCCCCCCTGTTGGGGTCCAGGGTAGCGCCCCGGCGAAATTTTTTTGGGTATGCAGTCCCAATCATATGCGGACCCACCCATGTTTTGTGCATGACTTTGCACATGGTTTTAGGGTACGATGGTTTTCGACCCCTGGTATTTTGTAGATCCGGTCCAGGGAACTACGGTTATGTTCTAATTCAGGGTTAATGGATTGGGGTTTATGTATGCTTCGGCATGTATATATATGTGTTGTAACACTAAAAGGAATATAATGAAAATCAAGCTGGTCGTCCCAATTTGGGATCCAGGGGAAAATCTCTGTGTTTATCTGTTTTATGTTTTATGCTCTCACTATTGTTTATTTTCTGTTATAAGATTCATGTGTAGATAATTTCTGTTCAGGGTTTAAACCTACACTACATGCCCTAAGACAAAGAATAAGAATAAATCATCGATGACTTCCATTGCAAGGTCTCCAAGATTTGAAGTACATGTTATATCACCTATGAGCTCACCAACACAGTCTCTCAAGGGGCTAACTACTTTGCCTATGCAGGCACCTCCATTCAAAGGTGATCTGCAAAGCACTTCCCGATACTCAAGGGTGCATTGGTCAATTGGGAACCAAATTATCATTATTCTGAAATCTCCACATGGCCAGTGCCTTCTAGAAGAGTCCATATGTCTCAAAATTTGAATACATGTGTCCATTCAACATCTCTGAGCTTGGGAACAGGTCTTGACTATTATTAGAAATCCATTGATTGTGAAACTACCTTAATCTCATCTATAAATTGAGCACAGATCCTAGTGCTTGAGAAGGAAGAAATTTAGTAGAGAATTGTTGTTGGATTCTCAATTGGGTATTTGATTTGAGTGATATGATACTGGAGAGATGTTCATTGTGATGAGGCTGGGATGATGCTGGATTTGGTGACATCAAATCAATCGTTGGTTGTAACATCCCCCTTCTATCCACTAATAAATATTGTTGTTCATTTTCCCACATATGTATCTGTATAAGATTTTGTCTTTCATATTATGGATTCTTAGATGATGTCTATGTTTCATGTTTCATTGATTTAACTGATTAAGATAAATAGCCATCTGTATATTTCAATCTCTTTGCTGTTTAGTGTTTATACTTGCAAGAACTAGTATGCCGATCAAAGTTGGATTGGAAGATACAACAAGAGTGACAAAAGGAGAATAGGAAGTGCTTGGATCCCAAGTAGGTTTCTTCATCTTTCTGTATGTCTATTTACTCTTAGGAAAAGTGTCTGCAAAGTCTTTAATTTGTTGTTCCAAATGTGCACCACATTTAGGGAATGTGTTTTATCCGTAATTCATAATTCTGCATAACAAATTGGTTACTTTTCTAGGGAATTTACCCTTCATCCTTGGTGTGTTTTCCTCTATTTATCCACCCACTAGCATCTACTCTTAAATATTAGGATTTTTGAAATTAATAATTGCATTAGAAGTGTGTTAGAAGCTTGAGTTTTTGTTCTCTACTACGCCCAACGCACTGTTGGTCAATACAAAGTGCTTTGCATAGCACTGTCTCCCACTCAGGGGTTCTTTGCAATGCACTGTCTCCCCTTAGATACTATGTTTCCCCCTTAAGACAACCAAATTCCCTTTGAATTTGTCATTTCCATTTCTTTTAGCCTTTTATTTGTTGTGTTTTCAAGTGCCTGATGCCTCATAGAGACCAGTGACTTTACCTAAATATTCCTCCTTTGAAAAGTAAGTTTGTTCAATGTCTTTAAAGTGTTTTTCTTTATCATTGAAAAATTAATTTCAAATTATTTTTATTTTTGCATTAGATCCATTTGCTTTTGTAAAGGAAATTGTCATTAAATTATTTGTTTCCTATAGGAGAAATTGTAGTTCCATTCTTCGTTTTTCCTAAAAGAGATATTGTTGATATATTCATCATTTCTCAATGAAAAAACATTTGTTTTTATTGATTTGATTCATTTAGTTTCTTTTTTGCATTCACATTAATGAGACTGAAAAGAAAAACCTGCATTTGCATGTAGTGGATTGTATGTTTTACATAGGAACAAATTATGAAAGTTGCATATTAGTTTGTCCTCTTTGTTGTTTACTCTCAAAACTGATTGCTCTTTCCCCTTAGTAGCTAGGATTTTCATTGAAGAAACTAAAATTGAAAAAATTTCTTATCATTTTAGTTTTCATTTTAGGAATTTCCATCACATCATCGCACTGAACCTTGAAAGGAAAATTGATAAACAATATCAACTTAAAATTTACATCAATTTACCTAACAAAGAATTGGAACCATAATGATAAAATTTAGAAGCTCTAGGCTAGAGATGTGTTATGACGTCATAAAACATAGCAGTTGTCATTAATTTTCTGTGATACATTCCGAATGTGATACCTCACTCCACGTACGTAAGTATATTGTAGCACGTCCACGTACCTTCGGGTATATCGGGCGGTGTTATAGTATGAAAAGTATAAAGGGGTGCTCTCACTGTGCGGTTTCCCATTAGAGAATGATATTATGGACTTGGGCCTCCACGTACCTTCGGGTATATTTGGGAGGACAACTTTAGGTTGCTATCCATCCATAGTGAACCGATTCGGCTGCCTTGTAAATTGTGATATACCGAACACAACATTCAGGGAGATTGCCTGCCCGTACTTCTTGGTTCGCTAGGAGGTATTCTACAGTTCACATTTTCTTGGTAAACCTTTTTCCTAGCATTACCTTTTATTTTTTTTATTTGTTTTTGGTCATAAAATAAATTAGTCATCGTGGAATAATAAAATCCCTTTCCCCGTTTTTCGTGTAGACTTGCATTGAAACCACCTTTACCACCGGAAATCACTTCTGGTCGGAGAAGGCGACATCACTCTACCGAAACCAGTAATATTAGTACCTCTGGTGAGGAATCATATTCCCATATACCATAGTCGACACAATTTGTTTCTACAAATCTTGGTTTATCTACTGTTATCGAGATGGAGTCCTCACATCTACTCGTGGTCACAATCCATCCAACTAGTGAGACCATACCTATTGAACCCAACGTTGTTCAACTGGAATTTGATCTAGTTCTTGTCTCTTCTTTTCCAGAACATCTGAATCCAGAGGTCGAATGACCGAAAGTTGTTCCCATATTGGCCACCCCACAATTTTATGTAGCCATTGGTCAGCTGTGTTGACAGATCTGTTTCCGAATCCGGACACCAATTTGGTTGCTACAGATCCAACTTCTAGTTCTGAAGTTCTTATGCTATCTGTAAAAAAAACTTCAACATATATTTTGGTGTCAACACGTAATAAATATTATGGTAGTCATGCCACTGATCAACCTACTACCATGACCATGAATCCTTCTACGTAATCGGTACCTCCTACTGATATTCCTGAATTGACAATGAATCCACCGAAGGGAGTCATTCATAAATCGACATATAATCCTCAAGCAAGAGCTACTCAAAATTATAATATAGTTGAATATTTGGCTCAATGCCCTTCAGCTATGTTAGCTCTTGAGTTATTACAAAATTGTCCCTCCTAGAAACAAGCTTTATTGTCGGTTATTGGTGGAATTGATTCGACTGATTCTAATCTTGTAGTCTTTAATAATATGGGCTATGTGACACAATTACCAACAGAATTGGCATTCTCCATACAGGTAAATGTTCTCAATCACCTTGGTCATTGTACTATTTTTGATGAGGGGGAATATACATGCATTATGTCTCTAAAATGTTGGAAGTCACTTGTCTCGATGCACCTATCTCAATCATCAAAGATGTTGAAGGCTTCCGACGGATGTACATATAAGCCTTGTGGTATTATTGATAACCTTCATGTTGAACTAGGGGGAAAAATAGTGAATGTTGATGTCGAGGTCATTGGTGGACCCCTTGACTATAATATTCTACTTGGAAGGCCATGGGTATATGCTATGACTGCAATTGTTTCTACATATTTTAAAATGATCACCTTTCCACATAAAGGCGCTATCACAGTCATAAATAAACTATCATTCTTTGCCTCCTCCTCACAGGTAACTGGAAGTTTTTTGTTCATTCACACACCCCAAATCGCACTTCAGAACATTAGTGTAGGACTCTTAAAATATTCCACTCTCATGGGAACCTTTGCATTACCGCCGCCTGCGACGTTGGCAGAAATTGCAAGTATAGAGACCTTCCACATGATCTCTTCCACTCCATTTGGCTTAAGGAAGAGTACGGGTGATTATGAAATTGTTAAATTGGATGATTTTCTACAGCCCAACCCTATTGAGTTGGCATAACAATCAATCTATCTGGCTTGGGCAATGAATCCGAGATCATCGTCGCCGGTTATTTGGGTTGATCGTTCCTTTGATTTTGGTACTCCATCTGATCCTTTTTCCTAAAATTTCTTAACAGATGAGAATATTTTGGAAACCATGATGTCAGAAGGAGAACCATGGGAAGATTATCATCATTGTTCTCATGTTCCTGATTATGAATATAATATTAGTGAACTATATCACTCATCAATCAAAAATTTATTTTTGAATTATTTACCTATTAATGCAATCAATTCCAAGAAAAATTTGTCAAATATTTAAGAAACTATTTCTATCGATATTTCGACCAAACCTGGCGTGATAGAAAATATTCATGTCGGCGTATCTTATTATCCATAAGAACTTGAAATATATCGCTCTCTCTTTCACGAATTTAAAGATATCTTTGCTTGGTCTTATGAGGAAATTCCAGGTATTAACACTAGTATCGTTGAACACACTATTAATATGTACCCTGATGTCAAGCCAATACATCAATGCTTTCGTCATGTTCATCCAAAGAAGGTTGCTTCCATTAAAGCAGAAGTTGAAAAAATTTTGCATGTTGGTTTCATTTACCCTGTTCTGCTAACTGAGTGGGTTTCCAACATCGTTCCTGTCATGAAAAAATGAGGAACCATCACAGTGTGCATCGATTATTGGGATGTTAATCTTGATTTTCCAAAATACAACTATCCTACTCCCTTTATTAACCGGATTATTGATGATTGTGCTAGATGTGAATTTTTATGTTCATGGATGGATTCTCAGGCTACAATCAAATCAATATCTACCTAGAGGATCAAAATAAGACAACATTCATCTGTCCCCAGGGCACATTCACTTATAGGAAACTACCGTTTGGTTTAAAGAACGTTGGGGCCACTTTTCAGAGAGCAATGGATTATGCTTTCAATGACACCAAACACATTGTTCAACCCTATCTAGATGATTTACCCGCACATTCACGAAATCAGAATGATCACCCGATGCATTTGAGATCCATCTTCTAATGCTGCAGACACTAAAAAATACATCTCAATCCACATAAATGTTTGTTTTGTGTTGGGTCTGGTCCTTTACTTGGATCTGTCGTCTCAAAAGAAGGAATTTGAATCGACCCACTAAAGGTCCAAGCCACTCTTTATTTTTTCTTGCGCCATCAAATTTACTTCAGATACAAAAACTTCAAGGAAAGGCTAAAGGAGGTTCGTATCGAACTACACTAAAATGGCTAAACGATTTAATTTACTCTTGAAAAAGTGGGTTCCCTTCCATTGGGACCAAGTTGCGCAAGCTTCTTTTGATGTTGTCTAGGACACTCTTGTCCAAGCGTCATTAATGTATCCCCCCAATTATCAGAGTGATTTTTTTTATATATCGTTGCGGCTGATAGGGCCATTGCTATGGTATTATTCCAAGTAGAAAATGGGATAGAACATCCGATCTATTATTTGAGTCGTAATCTCAATGATATGGAAGTAAAGTATTCATACATAGAAAAGCTTTCCTTGGAAGCTATTCAAGCTGTCCAAATATTTCGCCACTATATCATGTTTCGGAAGACCATTGTCATTTCGGATTGCAACTTGATGACTTACATCTTATCACGTGTAATATCCAAAAATGGAGAATGCAGGAATACTGAAACACAATATAAGAGCTGAAACTAAGTAAACAATAAGTCTATATACACATCAGAATGCACAAAAATAGCTGAGCCATTTTATTATATAGGAGGTGAAAAAAAAAGTACAATAGTGCTCAAAATATGAGACACTAAAGCCAAATGGACGGACTGGAATGATCCTGCAATGATCCCACAAGAGGGACTGTGTAACTGTTGAACTGCTGGAAGGTAAACTGCATTGTCCCAGCTACAACTATTGGGACTACAACTGCCTAAAAGATATAAATTCAGATCTAGGCAGAATGGGAGCTTCAATGATGCTAAAAATAGAGATTCACGCTCTATTATGGATACCCAAGATAACCCAGAAAGGGTTTCTCAGATCTGTCAATCTAAGAAAACCACCCTCTTAGGGCTTCACATATATACTGTTGGGTATGCAGATCTGAAGCTAGATCTAATGATATGATGGCTGCAATGATGCAAAATCATATCTATGCAAGAAGGGATGATCCCTCCACTAGATCCTTGGGCTAAAACTCAAGATCTAGCTCCTCCAATCTCCTCCACTGAAAATAACTACTGGATGAACAACAACTTTAGAAAACTGCGCTGTAAGAGAGGGAGGCTCAATAGCGTACTGTTGGATGTGTCAAATCAGCTCCTGAGTGATGGAAAAAATAGATCCAATGTGAGGAGATGATCCCTTACAATATTTCTCACTAAAATACTAGAAACGTCCTTCCTCCAATAGATCTACAGGATAGGACTACGCAATCCTTGAAGGGGCTGCTGCTGCATGGAGGTTAAACCCAATGGAATGAATCTTGGATATATATTTGCTGCTCTTGGAAGACTGAATGTGAAGAACAAAGTGGTAGGATAAATCCTCCACTGGTTTCCTAGCTGAATGCTAGAAACAACTTCCTGAAGATGGCACCAATGTCTGATAAGGAATGTAGTACAACCCTCTTTCAAGAGATACTCAATGAAAGAGGAGGGATTCCCGCTCGAGAACACCCTGTGCTAAACAACAATGAAATCTTAGCAAAAAAACTCAAGAATTCATAGAAATTTCCTAAGACAAATCTAGATCTAAACATATCAAGAAATGAATAATCCAAATTCCCCTTCTATTGTGCCTTCACCTTCATTATATAGATATGAGCCTTCCATAGCCTAGGCCGACTCCCAAACTATGTTGTACATGTGGACATAAGTCTCCATGGTTGACTTTGTTGTTTCTCGATGTCCTCCATCATGTTCATATGGGGTGATCACCCTCTCCATCATGTGTGCATTAAATGCATCACTTCCTCCACTAACTTATCATAAGTGTTCTATGATCTTCTTTGAATGCACTATGAGCTCAGTTGACCTTATCAAAGATCCTCATGATTTTACATTTAAGATCCATGTCTTATTTGACTGTTTCATCCTCCATAATATATCTCATAAATGAGACATGATCTCCATTAATGGAGCTGCTCCACTACTCCATGATTTTAGATCTAGATCTATAATATCCACATACACACATTAAAAGTGGTTTTTATTCATCTTTGAGGTTTTTGGGTCCCTCCACCCTTTTATTTACTTAATTAATTAAGTTTATTAAGAACTCTAATATTCCAAATATCATGTGAAAAATTGGGAATATTACGGTCCTCCCCTGGAAAATGTTGCTTGTCCTCAAGCAACTGCAAAAGTAGATGCTAGAGCAATCTGTCGCCCTCCAAATGGGATCCACACAAGGAAGGTCTCTCCATTTGCTGCAATGAGTTATGTATACTTAGCACCAAGGTTTCCTCTCTAACTGTGTAGCTAGGTGCCCTCCTTCCACCATGAAGTACCAAGTGACAACCATATGATGTCCAACCTCATCATCAATACATCATATACATAAAGATAGATGGTTCTCTACACAAGAGGAATGCTCCAACTCACAAAGTATACCTCCATCCCATGCTTCATGAAGTAAATAGAGGCTTTTCATGCCTCCATCCTTAGCCCTGTTGGCCTTTTTGGATTGAAGCATCATCCCAACATTGTACAAAATAATAAGTAGAGATATATGGGTAGACAAATATGTCAAACCATATTCTCCCAATAGTATCCAATGCAACAATGTTCCCTGCTGCCACACCATACCATTAAGATACCAAGTATGATGTCCATACTCTCCAAGTAAGAGCCATCAGAGGAGTGCCTCTTGCTGCCATCCTCCAACACTATTATGAAAAGTAGGGGAGTATGTAGGACCAAAGTCCCCCAATAAAATGCACAACAACAAGATCTCTTACTGCCTCTTCACATCATCATGTAAATCATGGAGAAACAACAACATACTGAAGGACAAATGGTATTTCATGTCAGCCCAATACAAACAAACTCCATTATCACATATCATGAGAGTATTATGCCATATTACAAACAATACAAGACACATAAACATGGGAGATGTCATGTGATGGCCAAAATCTCTCAAAAAAAATGAACATGCCTTCTTTTGCTTCATTCTGTCATGGATACACAAAGCACGAGTCAAAGAAATATGAGCTATTGGGTGGTAACCATACTCACCCAAGAGCAGCCAACGCAACCATGCCTCCTTCTTCATTTCATGAGTTTTTTTCAAGGCATGGATAAAAGAAATAGGAGCCTTTGCGTAGTAAAAAAACTCTCCCAAGAGCAACCAATGTAACCAAGCTTCCTGGCCCATGTCATATATCTGCAAGTGGTCATGAAACCCCTTGCTTATCATTCTCACCCACTCATCCCAATGTGGATGATGAATGATGTTCTGTATAAACATGGTATCCTCCCTTTGTAGAATACCATCCTTCCCAAACTGATGAAGAACTTTGCACTCCCTGAAATGTTGAAGTGCACCTCCCATGAAATCTCTTAATGAGACCTTATTCTCATCAATGGCCCTCCAAAACCAATGAGGTTATGGATCTGCTGCGGGTAGAAGTTTCTCTTTGAGCTGTGAGATGCTCATTGAGAAAGTGTCATCTAAAGAGGAGAAAATATTTCTCATCTCAAGACGTCTACCATTTATCATCTTAACCTCCATTTCTTCATGAGTGAAGCTACCTTCAGAATTCTCCAAGAATAATGGGGCTCCTTCTCTATCACTGCTACTAAGTGAAAATGTTGTAGATCTTCATGGTAATACATATGTTGTCTCATAGGAAGGCATAATCTTGAAATCATAGCCAGCCATTGTACAAAGGATCATGCTCGTCCCGTCTTCTGAAAATCTAGACTTGAACTCAAAGGATTGAATGTAGCTCAATAATGATGAACTGGGATAGCTATTCTTCTCCTCCTTTATTAGATCAAGGTTCCTCCGCGCTGTGATATATTGCTGCTTCAAATCAAGATTTTGTTCTAACCCTTGGTTATGCATTGGCCCTGATGGCATGTCCCCATAAGTTTCAATAAGATATACTGAAACAATATGTGATGAAATTGAATGCATACCTTGGATCAACTGATGTGTGGGAACCTCTTGCAAGACCACACGAGTTCCTTCAACTGAGATAATGGTGTCTCCAACCACTGGTAAGAGTGATTTATACTCTTCTTTCAATGTACTAGCACTGGAATATACCTCCTCTTCCTCATGCATCTCCTAAATCATGAATTTGACTCTATATGTCAAGAGCTTAAGACTATCATGCAAAGATGCAAGTGTCTCTTCTCCAGTACAAGTACTTCTGCAACGGGTGGTGAATGTAGTGACCCCTTGTCCAGAGTGAAAAGAATGCCATCCTCCTTTGTTCCCTTAGGAAATGTCTCTTTGTGACACATATTTGGTTTTCTCACATCAAACTTCTTTCTTAACTTGTGAAAGAAATCTGAATATTTAGTCACCTTTGCATGCTCCATGTGACCAAACCACCAATCATTGGCTTCACCTAAAAGATGAAGTGTTGTAATTTGGACTTCCTCTTTTTCAGCCATAGGATGTAGCATGAAAAATGTATCTAACTCTTTCCTCCAAGCCTTAACAGTGCTAGAGGAGGATCCATCAAATGTAGGCAAATAAAATCTATTGTGCCTCTTCCTTCTATTGTTTCTATAGGATCTTATTTCTTCTTTGAGTTCGAAGAATTATTGGAGAGTTAGACTCTCTTTGAATGCTCTAGACTATGCTTTGTACTCTTCAAGATATATATTGAGAGTCTCATGAGTCTCAGGTTTTTTCCTTCTTTCATTTCTATACCATTCACCTTCTTCAAAGAAAGTGGGCATATTAGATCTATGAGGAGATCTATGATTCTATGGTTTTCTTTTTTGCTAATAGGAAGTTCTTGGACCTTCCTGATCAAATCTTCTCCTCGGATCCTCCTTTCTCCTTTCTCTCTTCATTTGATTGACCTCTTTAGAGATATCATGCATGGATCTAAAGAGAGGAGTGGCAAAACTGGAATCCTCCTTCATGATAGATTTCATCTATCTGCTTCTTCTTTTGATGCAAAAGATGAAGTATCCACAAGCTGAGCCAAAGATCATGCTCTGATACCACTGTAATATCCAAAAAGGGAGAATGCAGTAATACTAAAACACAATATAAGAAATGAAACTAAGTAAACAATAAATCTATATACACATCAGAATGCACAGAAATAGCTAAGACATTTTATTATATAGGAGGTGAAAAAGAAAGTAAAACAGTGCTCAAAATATGAGACACTCAAGCCAAAGGGATGGCATGGAATGACCCTACAGTGATCCCGCAAGAGGGACTACATAATTGTTGAACTGCTAGAAGTTAAATTGCGTTGTCCCTACTGCAACTATTGGGACTACAACTTCCTGAAAGATAGAAATTCATATCTAGGAAGAATGGGAGATTCGATGATGTTGAAAACATAGATTCAGGCTCTATGATGGATACCCAAGATTACCCAGAAAGGATTTCTCAGATCTATCAATCTAAGAAAACCACCCTCTTAGGGCTTCACATATATACTGTTGGGTATGTAGATCTGAAGCTAGATTTGATGATATGATGGTTGCAATGATGCAAAATCATATCTATGCAAGAAGGGTTGATCCCTCCACTAGATCCTTGGGCTAAAAGCTCAAGATCTAGCTCCTCCAATCTCCTCCGCTGAAAAATAGCTGCTAGATGAACAACAGCTTCAGAAAACTACATTGTAAGAGAGGGAGGCTCAATAGCCTACTACTAGATGTGTCAAATCAACTCCTGAGTGATGGAAACAATAGATCTAATGTGAAGAGATGATCCCTCACAGGATTTCCAGCTGAAATACTGGAAACTTCTTTCCTCCAATAGATCTACAGGACTGGACTACACAATCCTTGAAGGGACTGTTGCTGCATGGAGGTAAAACCCAATGGCCTGAATGCCGGATATAGATCTGCTGCTCCTGGAAGACTGAATGTGAAGAAAAAAGTGGTAGTATAAATCTGCCACCGGTTTCCTAGTTGAATGATAGAGACAACCTTCTGAAGATGGCACCAATGCTTGATAAGGAATGTCGTACAAAACTATTTCAAGAGCTAATCAATGAAAGAGGAGGGATTCCTGCTTAGGAACACCCTATGATAAATAGCACTACAATCTTAGCTAAACAACTCAAGAATGCATAGAAATGTCTTGAGACAAATCTAGATCTAAACAGATCAAGAAATGAATAGTCTAAATCCCCTTTCTATTGTGCCTTCACCTTCATTATATATATATATATATATATATATATATATATATATATATATATATATATATATGAGTCTTCCATAGCCTAGGCCCACTCCAAAAATGTGTTGTACATGTGGACATAAGTCTCCATGGTTGACTGCGTTGTTTCTCCATGTCCTCCATCATGTTCATATGGGGTGATCACCCTCTCCATCATGTGTGCATTAAATGCATCACTTCCTCCACTAACTTATCATAAGTGTTCTATGATCTTCTTTAAATGCACTATGATCTCATTTGATCTTATCATAGATCCTCATGATTTTACATTTAAGATCCATGATCTTATTTTACTATTTCATCCTCCATAATCTATCTCATAAATGAGACTTGATCTCCATTAATGGAGCTGCTCCACTACTCCATGATTTTAGATTTAGATCTAGAATATCCACATACACACATTAAAAGTGGATTGTATTCATCTTTGAGGTTTGTGGGTCCCTCCACCCTTTTATTTACTTAATTAATTAATTTTATTAAGAACTCTAATATTCCAAATATCATGTGAAAATTTGGGAATATTATATCACGTCAATTGCTAGGGGGCAAGTATTCAAAATGGATTGTCATTTTACAGGAATTTGATTTGGAATTCATCAAATCCAAGTCAGATAAGTCTTTAGTTTTTCCCGATCTTCTCTATGACCTTCCCTTTGATAGTACTACTACTACGTCAGAACCATCTATTTCCTAACGAGTCTCTGTTTCTGATTGGATCATCTGATCCTTGGTATGGATATTTTATCATTTATCTCCAGACCCAAAATTTTCTGCCTGATACCTCTCGCCCTAACCAGTGATGTATTTGATACCAAGCCAAAGATTATCTGATCATTGGCGATACACTTTATTTTCATGGTGTCGATACAATTTTAAGAAGGTGCCTCACTCATGAGGAGGCCAGAATTTTTTTAAATGATTGTCATGCTGGGGCTTGTGGTGGACATTTTTCTGGATACGCTACCACGTAGAAGATACTCTGCGCCGATTACTTTTGGCTTACCATATTTTGCGACTGCATCCTCGCAGTCAGAAGTTGTCATGTGTGCCAAATTTTTGATCGTGAAATCCAAAAACCGCCAGCGTCAATGCATCCTGTTGTCTCTGTAGGACCATTTTCGAAATGGGGTACTGACTTCATGACTTGTAACCCTCTTTTATCTGGGGGGAATGGTTATATTATTGTCGTAGTAGAATAATTTACCAAATAGGACGAAGCAATTCCTACATTCAAAAACACAGGACAAACAACTGCATTGCATGGTTTGGGGTCCCACAAGCAATGGTTATAGACCATGGGAAGCATTTTCACAACCACATGATGACTGAATTGACTTCCAAGTTAGGATTGTCACATGATAATTCTACTCCTTATTATCCACAATCAAATGGAAAATTCGAAGCTATCAACAAGATTATTAAATGTATTATTCAATGAATGATAGGAGTTTGTAAAAGAAACTGGAATTTGATCCGGTACTCGGCCTTATGGGTGTACCGAACCTCGGTGAGAAATACAACTAGATTTACTCCCTTTCAATTGGTGTATGGTCTGGAAGCTATCTTTCCAATCCAATGTGAAATAACGTCTTTGAAACTCATAATCTACTTGTTATTTGACACCTCAGAAGAAGAAGTGCTTCTTTTTAGCCTCATCCATCTTGATGAAACGCATTGCAAAGACCAATTGGCCAACGAAGCGCATAAGAGATGTATAAAGTCGTAATACGACAAAAATGTCCAATCTCGCATTTTCTCAGAGGGCGACTTGGTCCTTCTTTATGATCAAGAAGTTGATGTAATAGGTATAGGGAAATTTGATCCATTATGGCATGGCTCCTATATTGTAAAAAGAGTTCTTGCTAAGGGTGCCTACGAGTTGGTGGATTACGATGGAATTCCATTGGCGCAACCCCGAAATGGGTTGTATTTAAAACGTTACTATGCTTAATCATGATCGTAGTAATTTTTTGTATAATATTGTATATATATGCTGTTGAATTGCATTCAATTTCTTAGTTTGTTTTTAGATTTTTCTTGATGTTAGTAATCTTCTTTAAATTTCATTGTAGATGTTTGAAACTTTGGAACCATTTTTTGGATATGTTAATGGTTCTAGTCGTAGTACGTAGAATTTATCCTCTGCAGCATGGGCCATTTTCACTTTGAATGGCAAGTTAGTGAGTTTTAAAGGGATTTGTATCGGTAGATCGATAAAATATATTGCTGAGTATAACGCATTGATTGAACTTCTCTCTGATGCCATTTCATTTGGTATTAACTGCATCATTATAAAGTTAGACTCACAACTTGTGGTATTACAACTTACTAGTGTTTATACTGTTAGAAATACAACACTGCATCATTTGTTCGTTTGAGTTTGACTTTTAGAAAGACACTTTGATTTTATTCAATATCAACATATTTCCAGAAACTTGAACACATTGACTAATTCTTTAGCTAATCATGTTTTCGACAGACATTTGCAACACATGTAAAGATACATTCACAAAGGATTACACAATAAACATAGGAAAACATTAAAATCAAATAGATAAATAGTTATAGGTTTTTACAAAATTTGTTCCCAAGACACATTGGTCATCTGAACTCAAAATGTATGCAACATGTCGAAAGTAAACTAGTGATTCTCATGGTAACATGCTATAGATATAGCTATCCTATGTAGTAACTGCATCCAGTGGATAGGAATGCCTATAGTGTGGCGTTGCAGCCACATGAGTAACTCTTCGATCTCGAAATCCAGAATCCCAAATTTCAATCCCTCTATGTGCTATCGAAGCTCAGACAGAGTCTCAGCCATGTCTAAATCCTAAAGGACTGCTCTCTTGACAACCCTCTTTGCTGGCTCATCCACTCCATGCTCTAGTTCCTCCACCGGTTGAACTCAAACAACATCTGCATTACATTAAAACTTTAGTTTAGTCTTGGGAAAACATCAAAATAAAAAAACATTGTATAAACCTTAGGAAAATAAAAAAACATGGTCAAACAATTCTTACCTATTGCGCCCCATTGAACGCATTCTGGTAAGGCTAAGTCTGGATATCCTTGGAAATAAATGCCTGCATATGCATACTCATCAATGACGACAACCTGTCACCTGAACCAGGTGAAGAACATAGTCGGGAACACAATGGACGATTGGCGTACATTCCCAGCGATTAGTTCTACCCATCTCTGCATCCTCAGATCTCTAGGGTTAGACACACCCAGTGTCATGTGCTGAGGCTGCATCAGTGGAATCCGTTTTAAGGAAATGAAATGAGGATCAAACCATAAGTGAAGTTTTTCTTCCTTCCTCCCTTTGCCTTGTTCAGTTGTTCCTTTATTTGGGAAAGTACAGCTTTAGACCAATTAAAGACTTTTGGCTCCATACACTCTAGCGCATACTGCATATATGATCTATTCCCTACATGTAGTGTAACGGTGCCAGCAAGTTTTGTGGTCATGAAAAAAATGGTTCTCAAAGGAAAATATCAAACGTCATGGATTTTTATTTTCCCATCCTTGCTTGGCTCTGCCCCTAGATAGAAATACTGCAAAACATAGTCTCTCACTGTCTCTCCTTCGAGAGAAGACCCTGAGATGGAAATGGGCAAGCCTCTCCTCGACAAGCCTGTGAGAAAGTACACATCCTCCACTGTATTAGGAACCAATTTTCTCCTAATGTGAAATGCTTCAATAGCCAGATCCCATGCTCAAACTAGGAACTCCAAGAGTTCTATTTGTTGCCTCATCCCTGACAAGCGGAAGTACTTTAACAACCCACAATCTCTTAGGGCTCTTACTGTACCCATATCATTTAGGGAAACCATATTTTGTTCTTCATGCTCTCTTACTCTCCAAGAAATAATCATTCTACTCTGATGAAATCCTGAAACATAACCATAAGACTCATTAGACTCCTTTTAATGCAAAAAATTAGAAAAATTTTGGGCACAATGCAAGAATAAAAAATGTGAATTTCACCCAACGCAGTCTTAAACAAGGGAAAATGTGTTGCATATGCACTTAGTCTTCAATTTATGTGCTCCACAATGCAATTTTCGATGCTCAAGGGTGCGTTTCTCTCTTTGGGAAAATAATTTACCCTAAGGGGCCTAAATCCCTAAAAAATTGCAATGAAAGGAAATGAATTGACTACTGAAAGAAAAAGAGGGTTCATGGCACCAACCTGAATCAAACTGAAATGAAAATCGTCCACAGAATCGATCGTAATCAATAGCTGAAGTTCGGGGGAAAAAATAGGTTCAGAGCTCCAAAATACAAATGGTAACTTTTTAATGGTAAAAATGAACAGTAAAACTCTTTTTATTAGTCATTTGATTATTTGAAAATCATATTTATTGTTGTGACTATGGTTTTATTCTATTTTTATCATGAAACAGGTATTTTTAATTCATTTGATGTTTTTATGAACAGGTTTTACAACTGATGAACAGATTAGTTGTGCAGATTTATTTCAAGAATGATTTGATCACAAAGCATACTTTTATCCTTATTTTTCGCGCTTTGTTAAAAATGCAAAAGGACTTGAAGTGCACTTTTATCTCTTTTTCAAGCTTCTATAACGGCGAAAAAGGAACCTCTGGATTCTTCTTTTAGCTCTTTTAAAACTCTGATAATGTGAAAATATTTCCAAGCACTTGTCTTTTCGAGCTCGTAAAAGTAAATGAATTGATATCTACTCAGTAAAATTTTAACCCTTTTCTGGGCTGAGATAGATTATTTACGAAAAAGGAATACCTTAGTCAAACATGACTAAAGAGGTTCACTCGGATATTATTTTACACTTTTTTCGATATGAGTGACAACTTTATGAAAAATTGCTTATGGAGTTTTCTTTCGTTCTCTTTTAAAAAATCTCTAAATATGAAAAAGGATTGGGCTATCACTATTGTTAGGCTCATTAAAACATAAAATAGTGACGAACTTGTCAATCATGGCAAGAATCGAGTTTCATTCATTTCTAGACTCATTAAATTATTAAATAGTGATACATTATTTTCCCGAAGGGTTGAATTATAGATCAAACATATGTTATCCTCCTCAAGCTTATTAAAAAATAAAGAGGTACAGGTCGAAAAATGACCAGGGAAAATTTGGGAAACTGAATAGAACTTTTTTCGGTAGTATGTCACTCTTGAACATGACACTTCACTCCATCATCTTGACTATTTGGGTTGGGTAATATTCTTGATTTTTCATTCATACCTATGGTTCATCATACCTTCACTTCGGATTTGGGTCAATGATAGAAATTGAAGGTTCAAACAAGCTCAAAGTTTGAACCTAAGTTTCCAAAGACATGACTCAAATCTATTTTATTTTTTGAGTCAAAAAAGATCTAAATATGGTTCTAATTAGCTCAAAATCTGAACCAAAGGACAAAGAAGGAACAGCTCAAACAAGAGTCAAAACAGAGCTATAAAAGGATGAAGGAAGTGCTTTGAATTTTCAGATCTTAAGACTTCCATTTTGTTTTAAAATTTTCTGCAAAATAAATATCTATGTGCAGCTTGTTTTTTATGCCATGGACCATCTTCAAGTTAGACTGTTTAATCCTGAATTGAATTTTTTTAAATTTCTATTGTAGAATTTAGAGAATAAAAATCTGTTAGACTGTTTAAAACTAACAGATTAGTAGATTAGGTAGAGAAGCATCTGAACTCAACTGTTTAATCTGAGTTCAGGGAGAAATAAGAAGTAGAAATAGATTAGTCTTCCTGCTTTCAAAAGAATAAAATGTTGTGAAATATTTTTCCAATCCAAGTGCACTCTAAATGAAGAAAAAATGTTAGATTAGTAGGATTGGGTAGGTAGAAAGCTTGTAGATGAAAGATCCATTGTTTTTATGGCTGCTAATATGTTTTAAGAGAAATATCATCCTAGCAAAGGAAGGGCACCCCAATGGATGAGGCACAGGTTAGCCTCCCAGAGACCACAATGGATGAGTCACAGGTCAACCTCCTAGAGAATGCAAGTCTGAAGTTCTTGATGCCTTCAAGAAGGCACCATCCCCAAGTGGAGCCACTGTTAGCCACCTATAAAATTTGTTGTAACAAAAGGTGGCTAAGAATTTTTTTGAGCCTTCAAGGAATAAATTTTGTTGCTAAAAAGTGTTGGCTCTTGAAGACTCTTGAAGGCCTCATGCCTCTGTCTAAATATTCACTACTGTTCCTATTTTATACTTAGGAATTCTGCTGATTTCATGAGAAAATATTGTTGCAAAATCATCATTTTTCCCCTCCTCCACTCAAAATTAACCTTCATTTTCTCCCCCTTTTTCTCCACAAAATTTCCTCTACTTTTCATGTTTCCCTTCCCCCCATTCATGAAAATCCTCTTTACATAGTTTAAAACTCATTTTTAAACTATACCAAAACCCCTAAATCCATTGAAAACTCTGAAAAATTTCATAAAAAACAAGTTTTTATTACTATGGACTTAATCCCCCTTGGGCTAAGTCCTAACCACTTCCCCGCCATACACTTTGGTGTGGGAACCAAGCGCTAACCCTTTTCAGTGCTAATCGCATCGCAAAGTCCCAGCGCACAAGTTTTTTTGCCATGTTTTAAAAAAATTTCGATGCGATTAGGCCTTTGAACACAGCCCCGATCTTATCTTTGTTTTATATAATCTGTGAGCCCACATCGGGCACTAAGACCATTGAATAAACCATCTCCGATCAATGTTTTTCTTTGTAAAGTCAAAAAACCCCTTTTTCCAAAGTTTTAGTCTAAATCACGCCCATAATGTGTTTTTTATATATAATAAAATGGGTAGATCAAAAAGACCCGAAGCAAAATCGCATTTGAAAAATCCACAATGGGTTGATTGCAAAGACCTACATCAAACTTTCCGATGCGATTGGGTCACATATATATAAACTCCACCCCCCTCCGCCTTTCACTCCATACAACCTACACCCCGGGACCAAATGTTAAAAGATCCCAAGGCACTAATCGCATCACAAAATATCAAATGGTTAGATTGAAAAGCCCGAAGGCCCGATCTTCTGATTGCGATTAGCCCTTTATTATATACGCCTCGGGCGTATTGTATTTCATATAGACCAAGGCCCCGCAATTAGGCACCTAACCATTTCATATATATATACATCCTGCCCATACCATAAAACCTTTGTTTATATTAAAATATTGGGTTTTCCTATGTTTTAAAGGGTTTCCGCCAGTGCGTAAGTTGAAACAATCCCGACCGTTGATCGTAATCCGATCAAACGGCCCGCGCTCAATCGCATCGCAAGTTTCATCGGGCGCGTTTTATTTCTTCCCCCGATTGGTCATCCCGCGATCAATTGAGAGCCGTTGATTTCCTCCCCGCCTTCCTCAGATCCGACAGCTCTACTTCACTCTGGTCATTAACCCTTCCCCCGCCTTTTTTAACCCCTATGATTCACTTTCCACCGTCGATCTGATCTGCAGATCGATGGTCAACGCTTAATTACATCACAAATTTTCAGCACTGTGCAAATTATTTCCCCGCCGATTGCGATCCTCCAATTGGATCTGAACCGTCCACATGTCTAGATACGACGGTCCCAGATCATTCCCACATTATTTCATCGCCCTCCACCTTCCACCAAAGGGTTTTCAACGTGAATCTCCACCGTTGATCTCAACGGGTAAATTTCATCCAACGGCCACACTCCTTCCCTCACCCTCTTGAGCAGTAAAACCCAAAAACGCAGGATTTCTTAGATATTTTTTGTGTTTTGCAAGTTTCAAAGGATTTTCCCATTATAATATAAAGAAAAGAAAGCCGAGGGTGATGATCCTCTGGCCTTTCGTTATTAAAGGGAAATAACTACGAGGGCTCTATTCCACGTTTCATCGATGCTTCCTGGGCATTGATGCCTTGAGAGCCCTGCGCGGCCTACACATCAACAAGACATTGTGTTATTAAATCATAATTAAAAAGATTATCAGTGTCGAAGACAGAACACAACAGAACAGAAGATTGAAAGACATATAATTTGGGGATTACGGCTAAGAATGATTATCAAAAGCCTAATCCCTAGAATTAAAACACAGTTAAAAGAAAATCATAAGTGTTTTATTAGACGATAGGTCTCCACCGCCACATCTGAGGCAAATTGATTCCTCTCAGCTACCACAGTGCCACCTATAGCCACAAGCATTCAAACAGAGGCCGAAGTTATTGAGAAAAATCATATATTCGCCTCAACACAGCTAGAGAGTTACTTCTGCAAGGAAATTAATGCAAAAAATATCTGCAGAGTTACTCCAACATGACACAGAGCCTCAAAATTCAACAAAATCTCCCATCGAGCTTAATTCATAAGTGTAAAACAGTTAATACAGACAGAACATCTGTAAACTTCTTCATCGATCCCCTCAAAGGCCGGGAAGCCATTAAGACTGTATTAATTATATTGTGAAATATTTTATTGAGATCCCACCTCCTCATTCTTCTATAAATACTTCTGTAGAAGATGAGAAACCGTTGGTTGTAGAAATTTCAAATACATTTGAGTTTAAACTTCTGATTTTAAATAGTGTTCATTGGCCCTTGGAGCTCTGCTTGTGATAGATAAGTTAGGCTGAGATGAGTAGATGATTGCTTAACTAAAGCATTGGAGTTAAAGCTGTAACTGGTTTGGAGCATCAATACAAGCTGATTTATGGGATCCTGGTCTATGTTGACGATGATGTTTTTCTCATTGTAACTTGTAATTTTGTTTCTGTTTTCACTGTGTTTCATATTCTCTTATAAAGAACAACATGCATGGAGTTAGGACCTACTGTATATCAGTACCCTTCTCTGACTGAAAATCTTTATCTGAATGTTTTCTTCCAGTCTGTGTTATTTGGGAATGATTTAATTCAGTTTAAGTATAGGAATGCTGGCGTTCCCTCGTCTTATTGCCTTAGTTGAATAGTATTCTTGAATGTTATGTTCAGTGTTAGTTAAGTAGAGATGAACTATGGAAGATATGGTGTGCCCTGGTCCTAGTTTTATCCCCAAAGGCTGTCTGAATGTTTCCCTTGGAATGTGTTCAAAGCTAGCTAATTTAGAAGTACTTACCAGATCTTAGGCCATTCTGTGTCATCTTTGTGTTTGTCTTGAAAGTAACCAAGTAAAGCAGAGCTAGGAGAGGATTTGTGGTGAGCCCGACCCGTTAGTTTCTACTCCAATAATTGCCTTCAAGTTTCCCTTTGTTTTTAAATGTTTTCTATTGAAAGTGTATCAAAGGCTGGCTAGTTTAAAAATACTTACCAGATCCTAGTTTCCTTTCATGTTTCTTCTTAAGTGTTTGTCAAAGGCTGGCTAGTTTAAAAGTACTTACCAGATCCTGGGCTGCTCTTTGTTCTGCATCTGTTTAATTTTCCTTCTTGTTGTATCATTTCATTCCATAAATCAATCTTTAGAGAGATCCTTAGACATAGATGACTTGCCCGATGGACCACTCTTGCCTCTTGCTATTCCAATTAAACCCTATTATGACTCCATAGCCCAATGGACTAAAACCTGCAATTATATATCTTCCTTGCCAAAGCTTCCTCTGATTTCTTGCAACTTCTCACCTTTAAAACTCTTTGCATTTAGGACTTTCCACCTAAAACAGTAATCATGCTCAACCATCCAAAAAAATAACCAACCATTGGCCTTCATAACTAGCCTAATATCATTACCCCAAACTTCAAATACAAATCCATCTTTGCACTTACTAGAGAGATCCCTCTCCGGATTCAGGAGGGCTAGATCCTAGAATCCCAAAGTGGTTGAAATAATGTTGTTTCTACGATTAGACTTTGCCAATCTTGCTAATTACAGATTCCTAATAGGCGGTAGGGTGAATGGTGATAAGATTAAGTTCTTGCCGTCAGATAAAAAAGGATGAATGGTGGAGATTAATTGGTGAAACATTTGGGGAAACAGAGGGTGGGCAATTGTATTTCTGGTGAAGTTGAATAAGAGCCGTCGGATTAAAATATCCGACGGTGGAGATGAAGTGATGAAATCTTCGGAGGAGAGATGGAGGGGAATGGCTTGGGGTCGCAGAGTAATTTGATCCGTTGGATTAAAACAATGAATGGCCAAGATTAAAAGCTGAAAATTAAATGCTGTGGAAAAAGTGGTAAGGTGGAAAACCATGGGTGGTTTTTGCATTTTATTTGGGGGGTAAGCGGTTTGCCCAAAAAAAAGTGCGATACGATACATCTGTTGATGTGTGTCCCTCCCAATACCACCCATTTCACAAAAAAATTTGGCGTTAACTCCCAAGCGCAAAAATTTTGCGAAAAGAATTATCAACCGTCGGATCAGAGGGCCCAGATCCGACGGTGCGGAAAAATTTCGATGGGGTAAGTTGCGGGGTAAATGGGACCCATGATCATGTCAGTTTTTTGTCGTGTAGTGGGTCGATTTAGCGAGGTTTTTGAATGGTAAGGATAGATCATGACCGTCAGATCTATGACATGGACGACGGAGCTAAAGATGGGGCGAGGTTATATTAACAAAGGAAGGAATAAGGCAGGGGATCGGGTGGAAGAAGGGACGATGATGACCGTTGATCGCTGCAGATCAACGGTGGATATTCGTCGAAAAATTGAACAGTCGGGTTTATGAAATAACAAATAAAAGTAAGGTTTGACGGGGTTTAGGACTCTTTAGCACCCGATTGCGGGGCCTTAGGTCATATAAAACAGAAGGCCAACGGAGATAAGCCCTCAGGGGCTTAAGCATATTGTAGCGCCTTTAGACTGTTTTAGGCCTAAAAAACAGTGTTTTTAAACCAAAATAGGGGTTTCGGTAGAGGAAATGAAGGGTTTTAAACCAAATCAGAGGGGAATATAAGGTTCAAAGGGGTGTCCTGGAGTGATTTTGAAGTTAAATGAGGCTTATGAAGGGATTTTTATGGAGGAAAAAGGGATGAAAATGGGGTTTATTTATGAGTGAAAGGAGGGGTAAAAATGATGGAAAATGATCTTGTCAAGCAACTTTATTTTGGAAAACAACAGATTTCTTAGGATTATGAGGGAAACAACAGTGAAGATTAACTCAAGGATTAGTTATCTTCATAAGACTTTAAGAACTAACAATTTGGCCATGAAATTGTTTCTTAAAGGCTTAACAAGAGATTTAGCCATTATTTGATATGAAAATTTTTTATAGGTGGCTAACATGGTCCAACCTCTGGTCAATGTTGGACACCAAGCTCACCAAGTCCACAACTTTCCATCCCCAAACTGATGGATAGAAAAAGGTCATCAACAAGATGATTGTACACATTCTGCGCATGTGCAACTTAAATCATCCACACACATGGGATGAGAGCCTTTCCTATGTACAACACAGTTATAATCGAGCTCTCCACATCTCAACCGGTCACAACCCCTTTCAGGTGGGCCTGGGGTTCTAGCCACTATGTCCCATTGACGTAGCGATGCCATTTGTGGCTACTCAGACCGATTTGGCTCATGTCCAGTCTAAAGTTGGCAAAGCAAACAACTTCATTGAGCACATTCAGCACATCCGCCAATATATTCATGAAATTTTGGATAGATCCAATGCTAATTGAAAGCAACGACATGATCAACATCGGGTGCCACACCACTTCTAGGTGGGTGAAAAAGTGTGGCTACATTTGTAGAAGGAGCGGCTCACTGGACCCCACCGCAAGCTTCACCCGCTCCGATATGGGCCATACACCATCACCAAGGCTATAAGGAATAATGCCTTCTAGCTATATATTGCACCATTCCTTGGTCTGTACCCAGTATTCAATGTGGACTTCCTTCGGCCCTATTTTCCACCTCTACTGGACACCTATGACATTGCAACAACTCACACCAATAGAGTTAAACCTAGACTGCATAGAACAAACCACCACCAATTATATCGTGGACATTAAAATCAAGAACACTCACCAGCAGAAGGTCCAACTGTATCGGGTGGTCAAAGCTAGCCAACTCCTGCACCAAGGCAAGTGGTTCACCAGGGACCAAGTTCAGCAGAAGTTTCCTCATCTTATGGAGGAACTCAATGTAATGGGCACCATTGCTTCCTAAGGGGGGAGGAATGATCCAGGTGGATATTGATTTCCACTTGCCTATTCTGCTTAGGGCCCCACCATTGTTTCTTTCAATTTTTTAGTTTCCTTAATAATAGCACAATTTACTATTTTTAGCATTTTTTCCGGTACTGAACTTCCGGAGTTGTTTTGAGGCCCTAAACAAAGTTTTTTGGGAAACTCTTCTCCGAAAAATATGATTATGTCTCATTCCAAAAATAATATTCATAGTCAATAGTTGTATTCCTCGGATATATCTTTCTAACAATGTATCATGTGCGTCAAACGAAGATAATATGCCAAAGTTACGACCCCGGGAAATTGATGTACCAATTTACCTCGACGGATCCCGTATTCTGTCGTTTCATCTCCTAGGGTTAGGTTTTTGGATGTTTAGGGTTTTCCATTGTTTCTCAATAATATATAGGCCTTTGAGCCTCATTGTAACACAAAGTTCAGAGGCCTAGCTAGTTTATTTCCATTCTGTTTGTAAACAGATTTTAGTTCTTTGATATTAATGAAATGCAATGTTATTTTTGTTGCATTTTTATATTTATGGTTATATGTGTATTCTGTTGTGTTCCTGCATAAATCCGAATCACAGAAAAAATGAGAAATTTTATTAAATATATAACTGTTGGAGTATAATGTGAAACGGGAGTGCACCTAGGCTTGCACAAGGCAAGCTACAAGCCTCATGTAATCTATATGTCAATTTCCAACTGCTACGGGAGTTTATCTTCTAGAAATATGCGCTGACCCAATAATTATACACTGTTGGCTATGCTGAGACCCTAGTTTGACCCTTCAAATTCACCCAGAAAATTATCCAAAATTAGAGTTGAGATCCTTTCCAAAAACCCAGAAAAACCCATAAAGCGTTTTCAAAAATTCTACTGACCATTCAGGACCCAAATTTTCAGCTCTCTCCTCCCCACTGGCTGCGAAGCACCAAAATTTCCCCAAAAAATCTGCAAAATTATGAGCCAACTCCTTGACCCCTGACCGTAAAAACCAAGAAATGTTTCAAGCTAATTCCGACCTCCCAGAATTACCCAAAATTGGTGCTATGGCCTCCTAAGTAGAGATTGTGTTTCCAGTGGCTCTATCTGTTGCAAAATATCCTTATTTCTCCTCAATCTGCAATAGGAATGGTTTAGGAAATTTCCCTGGATGTAGGGGATAGGTTTTACATCAAATCTTGGCACAAGATAACTAAACCCAGATCCAAAAAAACGTTGTCCAATGACCCCCTGCGCAAGCCTTAGGATGAGAAATTTGTTCCCCTCAATAACAATCACCTCTAAATCCAAAAAATTCTTCAAAGGCTGAGCTCTCCCTTAAACAACTCCATTTATTTTCTCCCAGAAAAATACCCTTGAAACCTAACTGAGATGAGTGGTACGATTCCTCTACTGCATCCTCCTTGGAGTACAAATTGGCTAAAGGAATCTGCTGAAATGTTCTACAATATGCCACAACCCTTTCACCAAAGTACCAATATCTTTCCTTCCTAAGGCAACACTCGAAGTCCGCCGAAAGAAGGGTGAATTCTCCCCTTAGATAACTATGTGCTAAGCAACACTTGTGACCCAAGTAAACAACTTGAGCAACAAATAAAATAGATGAGTGAACAAAAGGCCTTAATACTGCTATGCTCGTTCTATTTATAATTTCTTCTTGCCTCCTCATGTGGGTCCCTCCATCCAATTTATCGACCTCCTTCCATTAACAATTTGATTTTCCTAAGGGGTTCAAATTCCCATTTTTAGGTGGCCCCCACATCCAACTAGTAATTAGTCTTTAATTTTATCTAATTTTGGTGGCATCCATCTCTCCAAAAATTAAGTGGGCACTCCATCCACCCACTTTTCCTAACTTTACATGCAAAATATTTCCCAACACCCAATTGCAAAAATAGAAATTCATCTTAGAAAATTTAACTTAATTGGGGACATTACATCTTCCCACAACTAGTCTTCAATCAATTTATCATATTTTTTGCCACTTTGTTTAAAAACTATATTATTGAAATTATCAAGAAACTTACAAGTAAAGAAGATTTCAGGAGAACTGAGCATATTGATTGATGAAAGGGTGTCTGACCTCCAGGATGCTATCACATTTCTATTAGAATATGTAACTATGTGTGTATGAATTTCAATATGACCCAAAATCCATTGTATCATGTCATAATAAGGAAATATTTTATCCCTAACAACAACCTTGTGTAATTCTGTCCTTCTAATGTTCTCATACTTTGCATTTTTTTCCTTACCATTAGTGTCAGTATTTGTATACTTCCACCAGGGATCAAAGCACATTTGCATGTGCATCTTAGGTGTCCCATTTTGAGGAAATTTTCAAATATTCCATTAGGTCATGATATAAAATTATTCTACTGGTGGTTGTCCTTTTCAGGTCTGTGTTTCAAAGGTGTTTTCCATAGCATTTTCAATAAAATCATGTTCCAAGCATCTCCATCAGAAAGAGCCCAGAAAGAGCTTTCCAACGGTATATTATGCTCTCAAAACTGACTTCTGGATTGAAAAATATCCCTAAGTGAACAAAAGTCCCCAATTGCCTAACTTTACCCCTTTTCCCACTTTTCCCTTAGACTTTATTTCATCTCATTTTAAAGTTTTCCATTATAAAACCCCTTTTCTTCTGACCCGATCGCATCCCCATTTTTCCGACCCGATCGCAAGTCTTCTCCTCCGATCAGATCGCAACATTTAAATCGCAACTCTCGACTAAGTACCCCCGATTGAGTTAATCTCTGATTGAGAAAATCTGATGCGATTGACACATCCCCGATGCGATGAATCGCATATCGCCAATCACATTTTTCATTCCCTGCATTTAAACCCACTTTCCCTTTTTCCCGATTTTCCGATTGCGATTTACCCCTGGGTCCCACCATAAACCCTTCCTCCCATTCCAAACAAAAAAGGGTCTTTTCTTTGTTAAATGCGATAAATCAAGTTTTAAATATTTCTTAAGTGTTTAAACCTCCACGCTTTCCCGCCGATGCGATTGATCGCACATCGCCAATCGCAATCGGCATTCCCACTGTCCTTAACCCCCACCCCGCTCACCCTTCGATTCTTGATTGCGATTCTCATATGGGTCCCACCTTAAATACCTTCCGCCCTTTTCAAAGAGAAAGAGGGTCTTTCCCTATGTAAAGTAGAAAAATTCATTTTATATGAGTTTTCAAAGAGATTCCTCCCATTTCTCATCGCATCAGCCTTTGCACTATCGCATCGCATATTTCATTCTTCTACTATGTGTTACATCCGCTCCCAAACACTGATTTGCGATTGCGATTTCCCCTTTTCCCTATATACTATCGCATCACAAATTCCCATTCACATCCCTTCTATTATATGATACACCCCCTCCCCTCTTCCTATTGCGATTATGATTTGCGATCGCAAATCAGGCCCACCATCCTTTCCTTTGTTTTTTCCAATCAAAAGGGATTTTTCTTCGTTAAAGGGGAAAATGTGATTTTATTAGTTTCAAAGGAATTTCTCGGTATAAAGGATATTTTCAACAAAATGAAAAGTCAAAGGCCGTGAGTTAATTATGAACTAGAGACATCTACAATAGCCATAAAATAGGGATCTGTTCTTCAGATTTCCTATTTTCATTCATTCAGTGTAACAACAAATCTTCAAGATGGTAAATATGTATTGTTTCTCCTTTTTTTTAGGGGAAAATTGTTGGTCTTCTTCCTATGTTTGGATTTCAGTTTATGGGCTGGTGAAACAACTCCCTTTTTCTGTGGATCTACTTCTCTCAAAATTCTGTATATTTAATGTAATTCTTCATCATTTGTAAAGGGGGAATAAAGTGTGGGATTAGTTTGGAAATCATTGAGGACACTTTGCGCTCCATTTGCAACAGTTTGGCAGGGAATTAATAAAGATATGCAGCTCTGATTTGTGGGATCCCTGTGTATGAATTTTAGCATTTTTTCTTTCCTTTGTGTTCATCAGTAGATTTTTTATGTTTACCATTCATTCATTTCATATCTCTGGTTGAATGTTTTCAAGATAGATAGGTAGAATCCATTGTGTAATGCTCTGCCTTGGGAAATCATTCAATACTCTATGTTTTCTTTCTGTTTGAAAAGGATCCATCTCCTATGCCCTTTTTAGCTCCTCACCAGTCTTACCATTCCATCATTATTTTAAACTTAATTGTTAAAATTCCTGCCTACCTTGCCCCATGAAATACCCTGTGTCTCTAGTTTAATTCCCCAGATTCAAACTGCCCCATCTGTTCCACATAACCCTTGAATTTTATAAAAACCTTTCCCATTATTATAACTAGCCTAAAATCAGTTTACTCTTATATTTCATTGAATATCTTCTCATGGAGAGAGCCCTCTCCTGACCTTGTAGGGCTAGCTACAAGGCTGAGCGTGGTTTGAGGTTACCCTGATTTACCTTATTTCAACCTAAGGTTCAAATTAGGTGTTAACATTTCTGGCAACCATACTAGGGATATATTTAAAACAAAATACTGATCACCCAGTAATATCTTCCCTGGTAAAGAATGAAAAAGTATCATATCTAAACGTTGATGGTGATAAACAGTTGGATACATATGAAGGCTGAATCATTTACCTGGCGACCCCATTCACTGAAAGATCCAGAAAATCAATCCTTCATGGTGACTCCACTACAGGAAGATCAGTATCTTTAAGAGATGGCAAGTATTGCAAGAAGGTATGCTCCCATGAGCCGAGATCACATTCCAGGTTTCCCAAATAAAATTCCTAAGGCAGATTGGCAAAGGAATTTGCCTATGTTCAAAAATGTGGAAGGTAATAACGTTGTTCTTCATCTGGTGAGATTTCACATGCATGTGCATAGATTAAAAATTGATTTTCCTGAAGATTGCTTAATGAAGATATTCGTGGCCACTCTGGAAGATGAAGCTCGATCTTGGTATGAAATTTTTCCACCTACTTGTATTTATTGTTTAAAGTATTTTCATACCATATTCTTTGAAAGGTATAAGGAATCTTGTCCATCCTTAATATTAGTTTAGAACTGTTGCAAACATGTTAATAGTTTCATTGACAATCTTGAGAATTTTTATGGAGATGATGAATTCATGGGCGAAGAAATCATGGAAGCACTACACGAAAATCCATTTCAGCACCACACAGAAATCTTAGAGGATACTTATCAAGATCAGCGGGTTGAAGATCTTTGTACAGTTGAAAATGATGGAAGACAAGGTTTTATTTCAGATCTGATTGGAATAAAAGATGATATGCAGGAAAATGAGTTTCCAACCTCAGATTGTGATGAAACCAAATTTACTAATCTAGATCTAGATTCAGAATGTGATGAGGAAGAATATGTTGTTCCAGATCCCATAAAGAGGAGCTCTATTTTTGAGGTCACCTCAAATGAAGAAAGCAGAGTTATAGACCTAAGAGTTCTCATCCCACCAGAAAAATTTCTTCATGAGGAGGTAATCCATTCCCTCTATGAAAAACAAGATGAGATCTTTGTTAAAGTAAGTGAAAAAGTTTCTTTGGATGAATCTTTGGTAGATGATAGAAATTTCAGTTTTGGATTTCAAGAAATATCTGAGGTGTCTTCTCTTATGACTGATGAATGTGATAAGAAACATGATAATCTAGTTGCCGTGTCATATGAAGATGATCAGACAAAAAAGGACCAAATCATTGAGAACTGCCATTCAAAATCTTCTTCCTATGTCTCACGCTTTGAAATTTTTTTTCAAGAGGAAATATGCTCACCTATTTTTCAGAATTTTTTGAAGACCAGGAACACACTCTTACTGAGGTACATTATGAAGAGGGATCAGAATCAAGAGAAAAAGACACCTTGTTTCTTCTATATCATCAGGAGGTAAACCTTCATGTTTTTCAGGATCCAGTGGCAGATCTATTGCAGTTAGCAGTGAAGGTATTTATTGCAGTATTCAGTAATGAAAGAGATTATGGTCAACTATGTTTTTGGATGCCCAGTTGCAAATATCTATTGTTGTCCAAGGGATCCAATCAGGAGAATCACTCAAAGAGGCATTTGCTTGATTGGTTACAATGGCATTTTGATATCGCTTGATGGTACATTTGCATTCAAGAAACACAGGTGGTTGTCATCAGGATTTGAAACCCTCAAGTCTTGGTCATGTACTACCATCAAGCTTCAAATGTTAAGTTTTGTCTTGGTTAGCTTTGAGTCACTTTTTGATTTATTTTGTCGAGTAGAGTTTCTTTCAGAATTCAGTTTGGTTTTTAGTTATTGACTCCATGCCCAATGGATAAGGCTACTAGGTCTACGGTGTTCTTGGCACCTCCAATGAGCTACCATCCCTATTGGAGCCAATGCTAGTGTCAGTATTTGCATACTTCCACCAGGGATTAAAACACATTTGCATGTGCATCTTAGGTGTCCCATTCTGAGGAAATTTTCAATCATTCCATTAGGTCAAGATATAAAATTATTCCACTGGTGGTTGTCCTTGTCCGGTCTGTGTTTCAAAGGTGTTTTCCACAACATTTTTAGTAAAATCATGTTCTAAGTATGTCCATCAGAAATATCCCAGAAAGAGCTTTCCAATGGTATATTATGCTCTCAAAACTGACTTCTGGATTGAAAAATATCCCTAAGTGAACAAAAGTCCCCAATTGCCTAACTTTACCCCTTTTCCCATTTGTCCCTTAGACTTTATTTCATCTCATTTTAAATTTTTCCATTATAAAACCCCTTTTCTTCTGACTCGATTTCATCCCTATTTTTCTGACCCGATCGCAAGTCTTCTCCTCCGATTAGATCACAACATTTAAATCGCAACTCTCGACTGAGTACCCGCGATTGAGTTAATTTCCGATTGAGAAACTCTGATGCGATTGACACATCCCTGATGCGATTGACACATCCCTGATGCGATGAATCACATATCGCCGATCACAATTTTCATTCCCTGCATTTAAACCCGCTTTCCCTTTTTCCCAATTTTCTGATTGCGATTTACCCCCGGGTCCCACCATAAACCCTTCCGCCTGTTCTAAAAAAAAAAATGTCTTTTCTTTGTTAAATGTGATAAATCAAATTTTAAAGATTTCTTAAGTGTTTAAACCTCCGCGCTTTCCCGCTGATGCGATTGATCGCACATCGCCAATCGCAATCAGCATTCCCACAATCCTTAACCCCCACCCCGCTCACCCTCCGATTCCCAATTGCGATTCTCATATGGGTCCCACCTTAAATCCCTTCCACCCTTTTCAAAGGGAAAAAGGGTCCTTCCCTATGTAAAGCGGAAAATTTCATTTTATATGATTTTTCAAAGGGATTCCTCCCATTTCTCATCGCATCGGCCTTTGCACTATCACATATATTTCATTCTTCTGCTATGTGTTACATCCGCTCCCAAACGCCGATTTGTGATTGCGATTTCGACTTTTCCATATACACTATCGCATCACAAATTCCCAATCAAATCCCTTCTGTTATGTGATAGACCCCCTCCCCTCTTCCGATTGTGATTGCGATTTGCGATCGCAAATCGGGCCCACAATCCTTTCCTTTTTTTTTTCCAATCAAAAGGGATTTTTCTTTGTTAAAGGGGCAAATGTGATTTTATTAGTTTCAAAGGCATTTCTCGGTATAAAGGAGATTTTCAACAAAAGGAAAAGTCAAAGGCCGTGAGTTAATTATGAACCAGAGACATCTACAACAACCATAAAATAGGGATATGTTCTTCAGATTTCCTATTTTCATTCATTCAGTGTAACAACAAATCTTCAAGATGGTCAATACGTATTGTTTCTCCTTTTTTTTAGGGGCAAATTGTTGGTCTTCTTCCTATGTTCGGATTTCAATTTATGGGCTGGTGAAACAACTCCCTTTTTTTGTGGATCTACTTCTCTCAAAATTATGTATATTTAATGTAATTCTTCATCATTTATAAAGGGGGAATAAAGTGTGGAATTAGTTTGGAAATCATTGAGGACACTCTGCGCTCCATTTGTAACAGTTTGGCAGGGAATTAATAAACTTATGCAGCTCTGATTTGTGGGATCCCTATGGTATGAATTTTAGCATTTGTTCTTTCCTTTGTGTTCATCTGTAAATTTTTTATGTTTACCATTCATTCATTTCATATCTCTGGTTGAATGTTTTTAAGATAGATAGGTAGAATCCATTGTGTAATGCTCTGCCTTGGGAAATCATTCAATACTCTATGTTTTCTTTCTGTTTGAAAAGGATCCATCTCCTATGCCTATTTTCGGCTCCTCACCAGTCTTACCATTCCATCATTATTTTAAACTTAATTGTTAAAATTACTGCCTACCTTGCCCCATGAAATACCCTGTGTCTCTAGTTTAATTCCCCAGATTCAAACTGCCCCATCTGTTCCACATAACCCTTGAATTTTATAAAAACCTTTCCCATTATTATAACTAGCCTAAAATCAGTTTACTCGTATATTTCATTGAATATCTTCTCACGGAGAGAGCCCTCTACTGACCTTGTAGGGCTAGCTACAAGGCTGAGCGTGGTTTGAGGTTACCCTGATTTGCCTTCTTTCAGCCTAAGGTTCAAATTAGGTGCTAACACTTACTAGAACTTTCTGACTTTAGGCACTCCCTGTTCTCAAATAAATTATGAATTTCCTCCTATTTCATGATACCTACATCTTGCATTTTGAAAGTGGTGTCGGAAATTAAATTTTTCTAGTTCTGGATCTTACACCTCTTTTAGTCTTTCTTTAATCTATTGAACTCCTTACCTTGACGCAGGGGATTTTTTATTTTTTCCCATTTTTTGGCCTAAATGGAAAATAAAACAAATAATTAATATTTTTTTATGAAGAATACTCTAATTCAATGGAATTAAACCTTTTGAAATATCATCACTTACCAGAAGTTGCAGGTTATAGAGAAAACTACTGCAATTATGGTTGAAGTTTAGGTTCTTAGGTTGTGGTTTCAAAGAAAAATTAACACATGAGGTTTCACCAGAAACATAGGGTTTTGAAAGTCCTCGACATTCAGTTGATGTCGGGAGGTCGGGAGGTTGGAGATGAGGAGATGAATTTTTTTAAGAAATAATCATATGTTCAACTTATTTTACCAGTGCTATAAAATGAGCATTGATATATTTAACGAGGTTAATAAAGAGAAAGTGAGTGGCCACTCCTTACAGAAGGAAAGGACCATTCAATGAGCCTCATATCTAGGATTGTAGCAAAGTCGGGTCATAAGAGTATTTACAAGGTGAAAAGAGACACGACCTCCCAACATTACACTATGGGCCCAATATTTAGTGAACAAATAGAGTTTCTTGGACCAAAAAAAAAGTGAGGAGGAAGCCCGATTCCCAATCGCCTGTTAATGCCAACCTCCCGACCTGATCTAGTGGGACCCACATTCAGAGGTCCCTGATCTCGACTAGTCGGAGGTCGATCCTTGTTTTTGTTTGACAATGCATGAAGGGAGATAACCCCGATTCTCAACCATGGCATCGACAACGAGGTGCACTACATAGAAGTTTGTGTAAAGACTCATAAAACATAAAATTTATTTTTTTCTCATATGTCCCAAGTCATGTACGAAATAATAAAGATGATAACATGTGGTCCTTATTGTGCATTGTATTAATTCAACATTCCTACAAAAAAATGACCGAGTGATGGTCCACCCTGCTTAACGTACACTGTATTATATCAACATATCTCCAAACATACGATCTGACGACAAAAATATGGTTGTCAAATAAGACTCAAGCGCTTTGAACCAATTAAAACATAAATACATATAATTAAGAAATTAAAAACAATAGATTAATTTTTTTCTAATGTTTACTTTACAATTTATTTTTTAAAATTTTTTGTTAATAGAGACTCGACCTCCCAACCTCATGTTGTGGGCCCAAAAATTAGTCAATAATCAGAGGTGTGTGGACAAAAAAAAAATGGGGAAGGAGGCTTGATCCTTGACCTCAAGTTGCGTCTGACCTCCCAACATGTTTTAGTGGACACATAGTCAGGGTTGATTCTAGTCAGGCTTGACGATGATTGAGGTGGGTTAAGGGAAAGTATAATCATGAATTTTTGTGGATAACCATCAATAATAAATTACTAATAACATAAAATAAGTGAAAATATGAACCTGTTTCCCTGCCTAATCGGGAGTTGGGAGTGGGAAATGAAATGATTTGGAAAAAGGAGGGAAGTCTTGACCCCTGAATTATTATTGTCATAGTGGCACTAACCCCAAATATTTCTCCATTGAGATAATCCATTAATGTGTGCTGCCTTTGATTTGGTTCAAATATTTATGTTTGGGGCCCTTGTTTTGAAAATTAACAGATTTTGAGTTGCGGCTAGTACGTGGCGGAACGCAACCACAGTAGGAAGAAAGATGTCAAGGTTGTGAAGGAGCAAAGGATAGGTGTCGCAGTTGTTGTAGGAGCAAGCACAGATGGTAATGAGCAGTGGAACTCCCAATGAACAAAAAGAAACATAAGATAGCCAAGCGAGAAGAAAGGAGGAACTGTCAGTCGCACTGGCAATAGAACAAATAGGCAGCCAACCAACAGATAGGAAGGTTGGTGCAGACGGGAATAGGCAACCGGGAGCTGTAGGCGAGCTCTGTCTGTGTTGTACTATTCTCCATTCCTATGTGTTTATGTATTTCTCTCTGTTCAATAGGACTTCTTGCATTCTGATCTGTTCATGCTCACGCAATTGAGCCTTGTAATAGTTTGTGATTGATAGCTGATGCTTAATATAATCAGAAGTGTTGTTCCAAGTATCTGCTATGGGTTTGAATGAATGGTTTTGCAAGCTCCTTTTAAAATTTTATTTATTGCAAGTCTGAATGCATTTCTGAGGGATATATGTTATGGAACATTGTATTATGGTTGTTTAGACTTTCAATGTAACTTTGATTCAACCGTATCAACGTTGTTGTTCGGGTGATACCGATCGATTCCCTACAACAGTAAAGTCGCGGCACACCTAGGGTGAGGCTTTCGGCTCTTCAGAGCTGGGTGAAAATGTTGGCGTGAAGCTAGACTACGGCGGAAAACCTTGTCAGCCCTTAACCTGAACCCGGGTCTTCTCTACGAGACATGTTCTCTTGCCAACAAATGGTTCCGTTGCCGGGACCTGAAAATTCATTTGGGAGCTAGATCATGGTATCTCGGATCTTTGAAAGAGAAATACAAAGCTAGTGGGATAACCACCTAGATCAGTTCATTGCTCAGCAAGCTGAGCTGAGATGACAGAAGGAGAAAACGCTTAAAAACCTGGTTTTATTCTCCGACTCTGCTAGTGATACCTACGAAATATTTTGGGGAAATTTCCCAGAAGAACTATTTAACTGGTTGCGGAGGCTTCAGATCAAGGTTTTCAAGGAAAATTCGCAGAAGATTAATCACAAGTGGGCACACGAGGATCTAGTGGCCCTTCATCGGTTAAACACCGATTTAACCCAAGTCGTAGATTTTTGGGTGGAATCTACCTTGGACAGATATATAGTGGAGTTTGTAGTAGAGTGCTACTAGTCTTTCTCAAGAGCAGAAGATACCTTCAGATCCGGGTTAAGGGGGAAGCTGCTGAAGGAGATTCCTTTGTGGATTAAGGAATTGATGGTAGACAAAGGACTGACGAGGTTCCAAAAAGCAGAGATGGAAGCGTAAAACCTTCGGTGCCAAGGGAAGGGATTAAGGGAGAGATGCTACAAGAGCCGTGAGAAGGGGAGTAGGAGTATGGATGTCGAGACTGCCAACAGGCTCAGGGAGCGACGAGCACATTGGAGGGCGCAGATTGCAGAAAGGTGGCGAGAGAGGGTGATAAAGGAGTTGAAGAGACAGAAAAGTGGTCGAAAGAACAAATAGGAGGCACCTCAGATGACAAAGGGAATGGAAGGTCAGGTGGGTCCCCATGATATAGGAGGGGTTGTTAAAGAAGTGCGGTAGGTGTATAGGAGTCCAGCCCAGACGGAGAAAGGAAAGAAGTCTAACGGGGAAGGTACAGATGCGTGCCCGGAGGAGGTGTCCGATGTGGAGATGCACATTGCAATGGAGCAAATATTTCAAGAAAGGTCGACCTGCATATCTCAAGGTATTCCTAGTCCCCACAATTCAAGTAGCTCTAGTCCCAACCTTCCCCTAGTGCTCTATAAGCCCATAAATGAAATTTTTGTTAAGTTGCATGAATTAAGTAAGTTGCACAGTATTCAGTCTCCAACAGTAACACATACTAGTAGTAGGATTGCTAGTGGCATAATCTCACAACCAAGATCCAACAGCTTCATTTTAGTAAAACCTATTCAAGTGAACATGGTGGGATCACTTACCTGGTATCCAGAATTCTTTGGGAGGGGTAACGACAATGTCGAATAGCACTAGTACCTCTACAAGGCCATATGGAGGGCACGACAGACACTAGATGTTGGGAAGTTGATAGAATTTCCTACCACCCTTAGGGAGAGAGCCCTACGCTGGTTTATGAAATGGTCAGAAGCTCACCCGAATCCAGCGATGGCAGATGTAAAGAGATATTTCATTAAGGAATTAAAACTACCCCAAACAGACCAACAAGGCCTGTCAAAGATGTGGGAAATCAAGCAGCGAGAAGGGGAGACTGCTTGGGATTTGATGCAGAGATTCAAGGACGCAATCGGGAAACTCGGCTATCCAATTGATCCAAACCATCAAAGGGATTGGTTCATTAAAGCTCCACTACCTTTGACCCGAACTCCATTGACTCAACAAAGGATCGAGACGTTGCAGGATGCACTAGAGCAGGAAATGAAGATAGAAGCCATGGCGGGTTACTCGCAAGAGTTTAAGGGAGGAGAAATGATACAATACCCCTCTATAATGGGTCTGCAGCATCAAATAGCCTGTATGACAGAAAAACTCAAGGAAATGCAACCAATGCAACCGGCGAGACCGAATGTATGGTGTAGGCATTGTCTCATGGAGGGACATGTAGCAACTGAATGTCCCCGGTTGTGGGGCCAAAATGTGGGGACATCAGCCGCAGGGGCACAGGGGGCTCCACCACTAGGAGGGGCTGCACAAATAAACACCTAGGGGATATATGCACTGTAACAACAATACACAGGGTTCCCTGCACAACAAATTCTAGCCACCAATGAGTACTGTGAAATATGCAAAAATATGGGCTATCAACCTCACCTATGTTTGATCTTACAAAAATATTCCAAATAATATATACTGTGAGTTCTGTGCCTCAACAACACATGGCACAGAGCAGTGCTGAGCACTGGATGCACTGGCGGAGCGGCTAGACTAACCTTCATACAGAGTAAACGAAGCTCCCCGAGGAATAGGAGGAGGCATGAGGGGAGGCCGAGCAGGAGGTAGAGGTCCAGTAAGATGCTACAACTACAACCAAGAAAGACATGTAGCTAGAGAATGTCCACTCCCTTGAAGACCCTGGTGTTCTCAGTGCCGGGTTAACACACATGCAACAAAAGTTTTCCCGAAGCTTATCAAAAGATGGGAGGAAAGAGTTAGATAGAGGGGGAAAAATTTAGTAAATGCAGAACCTAGGTTAATGGGAACTTAAACAATGCAAAATGTGGCCATAGTGACACGAGGAGGAAAAATAACAGGGGAAGATGCGCATACTATGGACCCAATAAAATTGATCAGGCCAGCATCCCCAAAGCTCCCGATCAAACCAGAACAACAGAAACAATTTTTTTAGGAAGCAGTAGAAATGTTTTCCCAATTGGGGGGAAACAAAGGAATTGAGTTACAGAAAACTCAGGAAGATAATGAAACCCAAAGTAATCTTGAAGCTTTGATCCAAGAGTGGTTCCATCTATTCCTGAAAATTATTAACAACGCACCAATGCTAGAAAGGCTAAAGAAAAACCTGGAAGGGGTGCTGAAGAAGAACACAGGAGCAAGAGAATCAGTAGAGGTAGACCAGAAGTATGTACAGAGAATAAAGAGAAATAAACGAAGGACAAGAAAGGAATTCCAAGTGGACACACAAGTTGCGGGGTTCCAGATTAAAGACACCATGCTTGATTTGGGATTTGATGTCGACATCCTACCAAGAAAAAATTGGGAGGCATTAGGGAAGCCAAGATTGACATATTCCCCGATTCAACTTCGGATGGTGAACCAGTATTACATTGTTCCCATCAGCCAACTGGAGGAGGTTGAAGTTGAAATTGCGGGAGTAAAGACATTTACAGACTTTGAAGTCATCGACATCATGGGAGATAAAGATCTGTACCCTACACTGTTAGGAATTGATTGGGCATTTGAAAATTATGCAATAATCGATCTGAAGAAGGAACTGATGGTCTTCGAGGATGGGGAGATCAGAGTCACTCAGCCACTCAACCCCTACAGAGGACCGAGATATACAAAGACTGTGGATAATAGAGAAGATGCTTAGCTTCTTGACCATCTCTATCAAATGACCACAGGAAGAAGAGAAGATTACATTAACCTGACAGTAGAAGGCTCGATAAGCTGGAGAAGAATCCAAAGCCCATAATTGGGATCAGAAATAGCTTGGGATGATTGGCAGCAAGGAGGGTATGAAAAAAATACAAGGATATGCGCCAATATTGGGAGAGTCAATTGGATCAGGACCGAGATTCAGGAATACCCAATCTTATCTGATATGAAGGCTGTAAGTCTTTTCATAGCCAAGATAGAAACTACGGTACTAGAAAGTCATAGAGTACCATTTATGGACATAAAATTGCAATCCACATATGCGAGATGGTGGAGTAATCATCACAACTCATTGATGCAATGGGACGAAGTTGCAGTAGCACTAAAAGCCAGATTTAATGAAGAAGAAGGACCCGGAAGTAAGGACAAGTACCAAGGGGAATCAGCCCCAAGAAACCATCTGGAGAAATGTGAAGCCAAATGGAGAACCGATGGATATCCGGAAGAACTGTGGGTCCACCAGTTTATCCACTCTCTGGACGTAGTTCCAAAAGCCTGGTACCTGATGGAGGAAAAAAGAAGAGGGACCAACAAATGGCCGGAAGTTGCGGACAACTTCATGCAGTGTTTCTCGTTTGAAGGAAAGATAGAGCCGGTTACACAAGCGTTGTAGGCTATCAAGAAGGTACTATTCTTCCCAGATATTCAATAGACGGATGAGCAGTCATGTCAATACCAGGGTATCCAACAAAAGGTGGCATGTCAAAAATTAATAGTGAGATGGATGATGACAATCTGGAGGATCTCAGGCACCTGTATTTTGAAGAAACAGAAGGGGAGAGGGACATCAAAGAAGAATCGACGACAAAAGGGATCCATCTGTTACCTCTCAGAACTAAGAAAGTAAATATTGGAACATAAGACAAACCTAAATTGGCGACAATTGGAGACTACTGGGATGAACAAACAGCTAAGAAAATATTCAGTTTACTCAAGGAATACGAGGACTTGTTTCCTTCATCAGTAGCAGATCTAAAGGGCATAAAATGGGATATGGAGGAAATGCGGATAATACTAAAGCCCGATGCAAGGCCTGTAAAACATAGACCATATTGTTTGAACCCAAGAGTAAAGGAAAAGGTGAAAGCAAAGATCGACAAAATTTTGAAATCCGGATTAATATTCCCAGTAGAAGAAGTAGAATGGGTAAGTCCCATAGTTATACAGAACAAAAAGGAGAAATCGAAGATACGAGTCTGTGTATATTACAGAAGCTTAAACAATTCTTGTATCCATGATCTGTTTCGTACTCCATTCAGTGACGAAGTCCTCGACAACATTGCGGGGAACAAGGCATACTCATTCACCGATGGGTTCTTAGGATACCATCAAGTAAAAGACAACATTCACCATAGAATGGGGCTCTTTCGCATACAATGTGATGCCATTTGGATTTAAGAATGCACCTATAGTCTTCTCGCGCATTGTGATAGCAGCATTTCGGGAATACATCCACAAGTTCTTAGAAGTCTATATGGCCGAATGGGTTGTTTATAGCATACTAAAGGATCATGCGAGCATGTTGAGAGTAATGTTTGATAGATGTCGACAACTGCAGATCTCGTTGAACTTGAAGAAGTGTATATTTGTCATACCGTTTGGAACACTGCTAGGGCACATGGTATGTAATCAAGGTGTCTGTGTAGACTCGACCAAAGTAGCAGTGATTGTCAGTATGGAGGTGCCAGAAATGGTAAAACAACTAAGGTCACTACTGGGCCACATAGGTTACTACCGGCGTTTCATTCGCAACTATGCTAAGATAACAGTGCCATTAGAAAATATATTGAAGAAATCGAAACAGTTCCATTGGACGGATAGCTGTAGAACAACCCTGGACACCCTAAAGGAAAATATGGCGAGTGTGCCAATACTAGTCCACCGAGACTGGGACAAACAGTTTCATGTACAAATTGATACTTCTAGCATTGCGCTCAGAGTGGTCTTGGCTCAACCTGGAGACACTTCAGTCGATCATCCGGTATATTTTTCTAGTTGCAAGTTGTCAACAACAGAAAGAAACTACACAACAACAAAGCGGGAGGCATTGACAATGGTGTACTCTCTTCAGAAATTCCGCCACTACCTGTTGGGAGGTAAGTTCAATTTTTTCACAGATCATTCGACATTGAAATACTTAGTGAACAAACCAGTCTTAGAAGGGAGAATTTGCAGATGGCTCCTACTTTTCCAGGATTTCACCTTTGAAGTAATTGTAAAGCCCGAAAGACTTAATGTAGGTCCTGATCACCTATCCCGACTAGAGAATGGAGAAAAGGGAGGTTCTCTAGATGATTAGTTTCTAGATGCTAATCTTTTCAAAGAGCACCTAGTAGTTCGAGCTGCAGAGTATCAGCTGATAGAGGGACATCTATACAATATGGGGCTAGACCACATTCTTCGAAGATGTGTCCTGGACCACGAAAGAGAAACTGTACTATGGGAAAGCCACAGAGGTGTTGCGGGAGGGCACATGGTAATGAAACTGACGGCACGAAAGGTACTACAAGCAGGCTTATGGTGGCCAACACTGCATAAGGACAACAAAGAATTTGTTCAGAAATGTGACGTTTGTCAGCGGACAGGACGACCATCTCACAGAGATGAGCGTCCGCTTCATCCGATAAAAGTACTGCAGCCATTCGAAAAGTGGGCAGTCAATTTTGTATGACCAATTACATCGGCTGCAAGGTACTTAAAGGCAAGGTACATCATAACGACGACCGACTACTTGATGCGCTAGGCAGAAGCAGCACCTATGAGGAACTGGACGACAGAGACTGCTTCTAGGTTCATATTTGAAAATATAATCAGTTGATTTGGATGTCCAAAAATCTTGACCAGTGACTAGGGTACCCACTTCATCAACGACACCATTAAGTCCCTCCAAGAGAGCTTCATGATACAACACCATAAAAGCAGTCTGTATCACCCGCAAGCAAACAATATAGTGGAGGCATTCAACAAGATACTAGAGAAGGGCCTTACGAATATATGCAATGCGCAGCGCGATGACTTGGATGAACGAATACCAGAAACACTATGGGCATACCGAACAACGGTAAAATGACTAAACAACCAAACTCCTTTCCAGCTAGTTTATGAAAGAGAAGTGGTAGTCCCAGCGGAATTCATCATACCAAGCCTTCTAATCGCAAAAAATCTACAGTTATTTGAAGAATAATCCCTAAAGGAGCGATTGCAAGAGCTGAAAGAACTTGAAGAAGGACGGTTTCTTGCGGAATTTCATCAGACGGTACAAAAGGAGAGACAAAAAGCTTGGCATGACTGGCATATTAAGCACAAGACTTTTCGAGTCAGGGAGAAAATTCTACTCTATGATAGAAAATACCAGAGATTCCCAGGGAAGCTACAGATGCATTGGCTAGGACCATTTCATGTCATCGAAATCAAAGAATCAAGAGTAGTTCAGTTGGCACATATGAATGGCCAAGTTTTACAGGGATGGGTCAACGGCGCACGCCTGATGCCCTACCATGAGTAATTTAACCATTTCATTTCCAATAACTCTCGCAACAGAGAGGAGTCAATAGGGTAGATTAGAGTCAATAACTCTCTCGCACCCGAGATGAGCCTAGATAGGATTCAGCATAATAAAAGAAATTATAGTTGTGTTATGGAGACCGCAACACAACCAATAGTGGTCGGGGAGGGGTAGTGTCCAATGTGTCATCCACGTCAGACAAAAAAGCATGTCGAACATCAGCCCATCATCATTAAGCGTAGTACCAGTGTCAGTCCATAGGATTACAAAGATTTGGAAATAATTGCTGTTTGGTCAATTTAGTGTGTCCTAAATTGCTGCATTTAATTTGTCAATCCGGGAATCGTAAGCTGATGAAGTGCGGCGCACTATATGTGCAAGATAACCTATTTCTTAAATTTTGTCGTTTTTGGTCTTTCTAAGGTGAAATGGAAATTCTAAAATGAAAACAAGTTTGGTTATATTTGTTCAAGGAAGTGATATCCCCTATAATGATTTACCAACTTGAAACTTTAAAAAGCAAATTGAAAATTACAATGACAAGACTTGAAAGAAAGTAAAAGTGTACTGCTGAAATGAAAAGGTGCTGCCAATCTAATAATCAAAACAATGAACTATTGAGCATGAAAACTAAACTATTTTTGCTGCCAACTAAACATAAAAGAAACTATGCTTAAAGAAATTCAAAATTGCAACAAAATAAATCTAAATCAGATTACATCAATTTATCTTCTGATCCTTCATCATTAGTCCAGCTATGATTTTCGGAAGTAATCATAAACAATTTGAGTAACTGATATTTAATTTGCAGAAAGTAAATTAATACTAAACCATACACTCATGATTCAACTTCTACTCATCACCCACCAGTGCTTTCGGAGGGCAATCAAGATGCCATGCACATTTAATATATCTAAATTCTTAGTAGAAACTAATACTAAACTACACATTTCATAATACAATCCCTCACCACTGTACCCAAATTTTCGGTGGCTTTCGGAGGCAACTGAAGATGCTATGAGCAGCTTAATATATCTAAATTTGCAGAAAAGAAACTAATACTAAACCACACATTTCATAATACAATCCCTCACCATCAGTCCAGCTGTGGCTTTCGGAGGCAACTGAAGATGCTATGAGCAGCTTAATATATCTAAATTTAACTACTGAAGCAGATAAGCAATACTGAAATTAAACAAAAGCTATGAAAATCAAATTAGCAGAAAAATAATGTTAGTTCCATGTCATTAGTCAAAAAGCTATAAAAATGCCCGGGCTGCCTATCTATAACCTGAAACAAGAACACTGATCAGTGATTATCAACATAAAGCATAAAAGACAGAAATGAAATGGAAAATTATGGAAGTTTATAAACAAAAATGAAACAAATGCAATATATGAACATATGAATGGATTATAACACAATGAAATGAAATTAAAATTACACACTAATGCACAAAACCTTAGCTGAGCAGGGGCCCTCTACACCAGCCTTGGCAAAGGTCCTCAAATACGAATTAAGTTGAAAAACAGAGTCTTCTCATATTAAAAAAAACAGTCATTACAGAATGGTAATGTTACGGCACAAGTGCAGCGTAATCACTACAGAGCAGACTAATCAAAAGATAACAGAGACTACATTCACTAATATCGACTCACTTCATATGCGTATGCAAACGCATTATATATAACAGCAAACTATAATTGTTTCATGCTGGTGGTGAGCACGTAGACCACTACGTCCACGGATATAGGAGCATGGCCGTGTTGGAAAGTAAATCTACGAGAGGTGGATGCTTGAATTCGACTCTGGAGACCTGTACAGATGTCGATTTATCCTTCGCAGGCTTAGAAACGGCCTTTTGAACCTTTATGTGACACGAAACAGAGTCCGGCCGACATGAAACTCCATGGTTGACTTCCATGTGGACGCCTTTGACCGCGGCTTCTTTGGATGAGTTTGCTTGAACCAATAGGACACGAACCATGTCCACGTCATTCCTGACCTGCCCATGTGGCTCGTTTTCCTTGTAGATACCTGTAGCATATAGTTTCACAAAATAGCTGCGGAAAGTTGCAGCAGCTGCGGAAAGTGGCAAGATTCCGCAGCTGTATGAACAAAATCTAGATCAAATAGCAAACACAAAAATATAATTAAAAACCATGTTAGATGCTCTTTTGCACATGATATTGACAATTTGGGAGGTTTAGGTGAGTGAAAAAGGTATGGAAGAATGTATGGAAAAGATGCAAATGTGGGACTCAACAATTGCCATAATTAGCATCACCCATACCGTAATAAATTTTCTATAATTAGACATAACCACCAGCTGTCGTGTCTACCCAAATCCAAAAAACACAGTCAGCAATGTCAGAACCCACCTCAGCAGCTAACTAATTGCACGATTGTAGCCGTGGGAGAAGCCAGGGAAAAATTAATTAGTTATGGGGTCTCATCAACCTCACCCGTGCCGGTTACTTACATAACCCACATGCAGAGAAGCGCGAGAATGCCGGAAAAATCTGAGTTAGAGTTAGAAACCTCCAAAAGAGCAAGGGAAGCTGAACCAGAACCAGAACAAGGAAGGCATCTGGAAGAAGGAATTCAAGAGAAAAGAGAGAGAACTATTCTACAGGTATAACAACGACGAGCCAGAATGACAAGAGTAAGCCCAGTGGTTGTGGAATAGGAGACGAACAACAGAATTCAGAAAATGGACTCCCTTGTGGGACAATACGACAGTGCGACCCTGAACGACACAGACCTAACGGATTCTTTTGAGTTTCCTGCACTAAAAAGGCAGGTGTACATCGAGAATTATGCAACAGAAGCAGGGCAGGCAATAGCAAGAGTCCTGCCTGAGTTCAGGGGTATCCAATAGTCCGCGATAATGAATTTAAGGAACTTACCAGTGTTTTGGATTACAGGCGCTGCGATGAAGTGCACAAAAATTCTATTAAGTAGGATTCAAAACAACTCTCTATGGTTGGGAAAGGAAATCCCAATACATGCTGAAGACATCCATATATTAACTGGAATTTCGTAGGAGGGAAGGGATGTATCATCAGTGTTCCAAACTGTATCTAAGAGGGCGAAGAAGTCTGGAGACATAGACTATTACGCCAAGTATGGCACTCGAAGAGGAGGGAAGGGAGCAAAGATTGAGTTGATTAATAGACTGGAGGTCAAGTTCGCTTGCTACCTAATTGCTAGCAAGACAATGAGGCACTGTACAAAAGGGGAGTGCACGTTAGATAAAATTTTGGTTGCGGAGCACTGTGTCCAAGGGACAAGTCTGAATTGGTGCTCTTTCCTACTAAAATAATTGTTCGAAGCTTGCAAGGACAATTACAACAGAGCGACCGGGTTTATCTATGGATATTTGATCATGGCACTGGCCATGTGGAAATGGACCTTCCCCAGCTTCAAGATACCAATAGAGATAACAGAATACCAACTTGTGGCAATGAAGTTTGTGCCATGGAAAGTGTCTAGAGATCGAAGCACAAAGGAAGTAAATGCAGAATCTTTCAGAGTCTGGTATGGCCAGATGGTTGACGTTGTAATGAGTCAACAAAGGATTCCAAGAAATCTACTAGATGGATATAGTGAGCAGGTTTGGTTCAGAATCACACATAAGCATACTTTTCTCAGGCCTACATGTGTACCAGAAAAAACGTTCTAGATGAGGCCTTTGAAATTCCAGATTGATGAAGCAGCCTTCCACACAGAGGTCTGTTCATGGCCAGGAGTGGCGATGGAGATCAATGATGGAGTGTACACGTACTTCTTTGATGGAATTCTGCCAAACCTGCTACTGGGAGAAACTTTAGAGGAAGCAGTGACTAGGATGTCAAACCTACATCTCTTCCTGACTATTCAGTAGCTCAACACCAAGGTAAAAATATTTAATAGAGTAGTTTAAGTACTAGCAAGTGATTCCACTCCATTTCCAACATTTTCAGAATTTCAAGCATCCCAGTCTAATCCATCTTCCAACACGGCCTCCATATTTACGCCAATCCCAATGTATTGTTTAATTCATCACCCCCAGCAGCTACAACGTTGGTTGGAAAGAGTAAAGCCGTAAAGCCCGCAGCAGCATCGAAGGCAAAAAGGGCTAGGGTCGTAGGATCTAGCCCAGTGGTGGACCTCATAGGGGAAGATCCACCCCGACAGTTAAGTGTGGGGGTACCAATCTGAGAAGAACCAATAATTGAGCCTGAAGAGGCCAGAGGAGTACCACCCCACAACCCCATATACCCCCTTGATTTCTTAAACATTCGCATATCGCCACCCCGAACCCACCAAATACCACCCACCACCTCATCCATCTCCCGGGAACCCCACAATTCTGCACCATCCACTTCATCAGCCACCATGTCAAACCCAGTAGTTAGGAGAATAAATAATGGGGACCACGAGATGGAGGTTAACTCGGGTATGGAAGTTGATTTGAAAATGGATTGTACTTGAAAATGGTGCAAGGTATCCATTTTCATTTATGTAAATGCGTGCAAATACTCCAACTTTTAAATCTGAAAATGTGAGAACTTCTTATTTCTAATACAGATATAGAATGTAGGGGCATTTATCAGATATGTCACCTTTCAAAGAAAGGATGAATCCAGAAGCTACCTGGCCCTCTTACAGACTCTGCCTAAAGAAATAATAGAAGTAAACACTCAGACTTAATTAAAATGACCTTACTTAAACTTGACATTATGCGGAATTTTTGCTTGGAAGAGGTATATGTCTTTTCTTCTGTTTATGTGTTTTAATTTTATTTGTTTTTTCTGAAACTTAACATGTATATTAGCAACATAATTCAGCCATAGAATAACAAAACACAACAACAATATAATATAGGAGTTCACCCCAACTCTTGGGCTACATCTCCTTTGAGCTTCGTCAACACGAATAGACTCTTTGGGATTAAGGTGATCAAATTCTTTTACAAGCTCCACACTTAACCACAATGAATACGAAAATGATTCAAAGGGCTGAGAATACCATTTTAAATCACTTTAATGACTGTCCAATACACACAAACAACTTTAGGCTTCCATGGACACACATCCTTCTGTCAGTGCACTAAGCTTCTCTGAGCTTCTAAATGGCACAAAATCCCTCAGATTTTTGTTTCTGCTCCTGAAACCACTACTGCTGCATCCAAAAATGACCAGACATAAAATACCAACTGATAATTTTCTTACATTAAGCACAACATCCCCAAAAATGGCTCTCCTCCACGGTTTGCCCAAGGCTTCCCATGACTTCATATCAACTTCTCGAGCTGTAGAAGTACTCAAAATGATCTAAAACCACTTCCATTGGTTCTAGAATGACTGAAATAGTCAAGATAGAGTTTTGTTTCATGAAAAATGGCCTCCAGCTGCTCCGGTTTCGCCTACACACTCTGTTTGGAAAATGGCATCTAGAACTTAAATGAAGATTTTTGGCTTTCTAAAGTTCTTAACAGGCTCTGAAAACCATCTAAATAGATTCAAAAGGCATTAAATAGCTAAGAATTCCCATTTATTTACCTTAAACAGAGAAACACACTCCAAAATACAACCTTCTCCTTCCAGGCCCTAATGGCTCCTTCATCTTCTTCGAAGCTTAAACCTCTGAAGATGACCTTTGTTAGACTTCAGACCTGCTCCATTGAGTCCAGAATGTCGAAGAGACCCAAAATAAAAAACAAATTCACTTCAAAAGGCCTTTCCTAGCCAAAGTTATGGCACATTTACTCAGACTGCCAGTTTGGCCTAAACAAGCTCCACGAAATGTGGAGACACTGCCAGTTAACTTAACTAAACTGGCACATCCGCCTAATCTGGTGGAACCGGCGCTAAATTCGGTGGAAAATTTTCTGTTAGCATTAAACACTAGGTTGACATGGCCACATGCAGTCTTATCCAAACATTAAACGTTTAACCGTATTGAAATTCCCGTTGGGCCTACGATTCTGTGGATGCGGTCACGTGATTGGGGAGAGGGCTAGCTCGAAGCCCCTCCATAGCCTCCACTCCATTGCAATGTATTACAGCACGTGCTTTTGACACGTAAACCAAAGCCCATGACTTTATGCTTGGATTTTTTTTAAAACCACGTGCTTTACCATACCATGTATTACAAACTTTTAACAATATACTTTGGGTTTTAATGAATATGGATTTTGAATTAATATAATTAATATATATATATTTTTAATTAATATTTAATATATAAAAAAAAATAATATAATATATGATTTTTTTAAAATCAAATAAAATATGAAATTTTTTAATATATATAAAACATTAATTAATTTTTAATATATTAAAAATATTTCTCCACATTAAAATGATGAACCCATTCAGCATTAGAGGTTATTGGGCGATTTCAAAATGCAACAACTTCTTCATACGGTAACGAATTTCAGTGCCGTTTGCGGCGTTGGGATTGTAGAAATTTGAATAATTTTCTGAATTATTCACTGAGATTATCCTGATTACACACTATTTAAGCTTCATGCATAATACATAACCTCTTCTACAATTGATCATCAATATGCGGAAATAGAAACAGTCGCATGCGCTCATAAAACAATAATCAAGCACACATATCAGCACAATATGTAATGGGGAAAGAAATAGCTGAAAACCCCCAACTATCTGTATATTATAATGATAGAGAACATGTAACAATACATAGCACAAAGCTCTCACAGCTCTCAGCACTATCTCACATGCTACACACAAACTAGTATAGAAAGTGAACAAGTCACAGGTTCAAATCTCCTCCACAAGTCTGCCTACCTCTACTACGCAATCCAAGATGAGTAATGATGAGATCCAAGTTCGAATCCCACTAGCTCCAACTGCGCAATCCTCATTGGCAATCTCCATCAATGTGTGTGCAAATCTCATGCACAACCAATAGTCACAACTGATAGTAGACTCACCCTTTCACCCACCTCTAACACTGGTCTCCACTGAACTGTCCATGCATTGCAGTTAACTGATGTATTCTTTAGTTGATTTATGAGTTATTAATTAGTGAATTAATTAATAATTAATTCACACCACTCATCACTAGTGTATTTATCAGTTAGACTAAATATAACTAGTTCAACTAAGTTAAACCGAACACAACTCCACCAACTGTCTCATCAACTCCACCAAACTCTGCCACATGAGTTCTAACTGAAGTCAACCATGCAATAGCTCAACTAACCCTTAGAAAAAATGTATTTCCTTCTTTCAACTGCATGTGCCACATCCAAGCATCAAACTGAAGTGCTCCAAGAGGATAAGATAATGTTTATAGTCTAAATATTATTAAGGGTTAATAATATTTGACTGTTCTATTTTTAGCTCGATAGTCTAAAAATAGAAACCGCCCAATGTCTAAAAATAGAGGTCCATATATTTTTACCAACTCGACCAATCATCCATAAATAGCATCTTGAAACTCATATACTATGATCCATATGTCTAAAAATAGACTTTGCGCCAAAAATAGCCTGCGGGCCCACTTAGTGAAGGCGACTTCATTTCACTAAGCTCCATCATCTTGTTGCATTTTCAACACTCCCTCTCAACAAGATATGGATTATCTACAACCCCTATCCTGCCTCTGTGGTATTCGAATTTTCTCCTGGTGAGCGCCTTCGTCAAGATATCAGCATCCTGATCCTCCGTGGGAATATATGAAAGTAACATGATTCTCTGCTGCACACAATCTCTGATATGATGGTACCTGATGTCAATGTGTTTGGATCTATCATGAAATACTGGATTATCTGAGAGTTTAATGCAACTCTGGTTATCACAATAAATCACAGTAGGCTCCAAATGCGACCCGAACAACCCGACCAGAATCTTACTCATCCAAATAGCCTTGCATGTAGCCAAGCTTGCTGCCATGTACTCGGCCTCTATGGAACTGAGTGCCATGGATCTCTGCTTCTTGTTGTACCAGGAAAATGCTGTCGACCCGACACTGAAGATCCCTACAGATGTGCTTCCCCGATTCCTTCTCAACCAGCGCCTTGAACTCACAGAACTTTGAGTGTGTCTCGCTCTTCTTCTGCATGAAGAAGATCCAGCACTTCCGAGAAAAATAATCAACAAATATCACATAGTACCTGTGCTTTGCTGTCGAAGCTACTGAGAAAGGTCCACACACGTCTATGTGAATTCTCTCAAGGATCATCGTGGCGCAAATATCCTTCTCATGAAAGGTGGTTTTCAAAAAATTTCCTAAGGTACATCCCTTGCATTGATCTGAATGCGCAAGAGTACCCTTAGGAAGCCCAGTAGAAATCTGCTGTAGTATCTTCAAAGCTCCATGGTGAAGGTGGCCCAATCTCCGGTGCCACAACTCGCCATCATCCCGGCTCACCACTCCTTCAGCCTTGCATGCCATTGCTGCGCAGCCATCTACTTGCAATTAATAAAGGTTCTTGACTCGAACCCCTATCTTCCGGGTTTCCCCAGTTGTCTTACTGCGCAGGAAAGCTTTTCCCTCGCTGAAGACAACATCATATCCCTTGTCTTCCAACATCGCCACAGAGAGCAGATTCTTCATCAATCCTAGAACATGCAACACTTCCTTCAATACGAAGGGTTTACCAGACTCCATCTCAAAGGAAATGGTACCAATACCGGTCGCACTGTATCTACCATCATCGCCCATCTCGATGTGCACTCCAAGATCTTTCTCATCTAGATCTGAAAACAAATCTCGATCTCCTGTCATGTGAAAAGATGCACCACTGTCCAAGAACCATATTGATCCCATCACACTTGTGACCAAGCATGCGATCAGCGAAAAAACCAGCTCAAACTGCAAGGCTAAGGCCTCTCCTACTGCAGATCCAGCAACCTGCTTATTTTTCTTCTTATGCGGACAATTTGTGGCATAATGTCCATGTTGGTGACAATGAAAGCACTTCACCTTGACATGTCTGGCTTCTTGCCTTCGATCGCATCGAAGCTCTTTCTTCCCCTTCTTTGCTTGAAGCCAAGCAAAATTTTCTTCATCGATACCTTGATGAAGATCCGTCCGGTAGTCCGCCCGATTCCTCTTGCATGAGATCCGACCAAAGTCGTCCCATCCCGGACAACTTCTCCCGACTCATTGACAGAGTCCCGATAGAAAGAAAACTATTCTAAGACCAATACCAAGGAAATCCAGGTCCACCAAGTCCTCATCATCGATACCTCACCCCCACACTTCCTACTCATAGCTCATCTTCGCATTGAGTGAACTTCTGCGAGGTACTTCGGCATACTGTCACCTTTCTCCATCTTTATATGTCTGAGTTTATCCTTGAGCGCCAACTTCCTCTTGTCGCTCTTGCTTTGGAATAAATCTGTCAATGTTTTTCACATCAAGTATGGAGAAGCTTTTCCATGCATGCTGGATACAATGTGATCCTTCACGCCCTCCAACAGAATCCTTCGACATTTTGCCATCTTCTTTTGCCAAGCCTCAACTTGAGCAACATCAGTAGGCTTTGGGATCTCAGCATCTATGAACTCCTTCAGCCCATTATCATCTAATACCGCCTCCATCCGGTCCTTCCATGCAACATAATTCGAACTGCTCTCAAGGTCATATTCTAGTCGCAATCCGTTGAAAGACATTTCAACTCTGGCACCAAGAAAACTTCTGCAAATTCGAATTCCAAATTCTGCTGCAAATTCGAATTCCACTAGCTCAAAACTCAACAGCTTCCGATCTGTGAGAAAAAATTATTTCTAGCATAGAGATCGACTGTAGGGGAATTTACTGGATATATCACCTTTCAAGGAAAGGATGGATCCAGAGGCTACCTGGCCCGTTACAGACTCTGTCTACCGAAATAATTGTAATCAATGTAATAGATCCGATGATCAATCTTGCTCCGATACCATGTAGAAATTTGAATAATTTGCTGAATTATTCACCAGATTATCTGACATAGAATATTTAAGCTTCATGCATAATACATAACCTCTTCTACAATTGATCATCAATATGCGGAAATAGAAACAGTCGCATGCGCACATAAAACAATAATCAAGCACACATATCAACACAATATGTAATGGGGAAAGCAATAGATGAAAACCCCAAAATATCTGTATAATATAATGATAGAGAACATGTAACAATACATAGCACAAAGCTGTCACAGCTCTCAACACTATCTCACATGCTACACAAAAACTAGCACGGAAGATGAACAAGTCACAGGTTCAAATCTCCTCCACAAGTCTGCCTGCCTCTACTGCGCAATCCAAGATGAGTAATGATGAGATCCAAGTTTGAATCCACCTGGCTTCAACTGCGCAATCCTCATTGGAAATCTCAATCAATGTGTGTGAAAATCTCATGCACAGCCATAGTCACAACTGATAGTAGACTCACCCTTTCACCCACCTCTAACACTGGTCTCCACTGAACTGTCCATGCATTGTAGTTAACTGATGTGTTATTTAGTTGATTTATGAGTTAATAATTAGTGAATTAATTAATAATTAATTCACACCACTCATCACTAATTGTATCAATCAGTTAGACTAGATACAACTAGCTCAACTAAGTTAAACTGAACACAACTCCATTAACTGCCTCATCAACTCCACCAAACTCTGTCACATGAGTTCTAACTGAAGTCAACCATGCAATAGCTCCACTAAACCCTAGGAATAGCGTAATTCCTTCTGTCACCTGCATGTGCCACATCCAGGCATCAAACTAAAGTGCTCCAAGAGGATAAGATAATGTTTAGAGTCCAAATATTATTAAGAGCTAATAATATTCGACATGTCTATTTTTAGACTGGAAATCTAAAAATAGATTCCACCCAGTATGTCTAAAATAAGAAGTCCATCTATTATTTCCGACTTGACCAACCATCCACAAATAGCATCCTGCAACTCATAGACCATGATCCATATGTCTAAAAATAGACATAGTCTAAAAATAGACTTTGCGCCAAAAATAGCCTGCGGACCCACTTAGTGAAGGCGACTTCATTTCACTAAGCTCCATCATCTTGTTGCATTTTCAACAGGGATCGTATCGCCGAGGCCTATCCCGTCGCTCAGGTTCCAAATCAATTTGAGAACTTTTATTTTTGAGCTTTTTCCCAAGCTCAAATTTGAGCTCCTGATCACACCTCCCAAATGAGAGGCTTTTGGTCCCCAAAAGCTTACTGAAATGAAGAACTGAACTGTAGTACAACAAATGAGAGAATAAAAATCCTCTTCTCTTCAGCCCTTCAAACACTTTTGCCTTACGAAGCAAGTGAATTTGAACCACAAATGAAAAGAAATCGACATTTCCCTTCTTGAATGCGCTTGTCCACAACTGTCCACAACTGTCTTTCTTTTACTCACAGAGATATTTCTGGCGAGAAATTTACAGAATGAAACTGTACAATGCTGCCTTGATCAATGATCTAAGGTGGCTCAAAACAAACAAGATATTACAACATAAAATACATGCATACATCCGAAATTTGCATATGTACAAAAGGAGTACGTCTTACTGTGTCAAGAAGTCCATCCACTTCTCACCAAGCCACTTCCATGGAAACTTTTGTTGCTGCAACTTTCCTCATGTGAAACTTGCCTTTCCACATCAATAATGGAATATGAGGTTCCACCTTCGCCAATATTTTTGTCATCTTGCTGCATGTGCATGGGACGAAAAGTTGGATGCAAAGTCCAACAATGAGAGACAGCATGTCCCTTCTTTTGGAAAAAAGTGCAAATCATATGCACCTTCTTCGAAGGTAGTCGTTGCTTCATCTGCTTCTTGTGTGCCTTCTTCCACATCCAGCATCTTGAAACATGATGTTTAAATTGACCAAAAAATGTACAAGAAATCCTCTTATGTTGCTTTGCATGCTTGCCATAAGCTACATGTCTACCATCTTCTTGCTGCAATGATGGCTTAAAACAATGGTAAGGAAGATTGCCATCATGACATTGATGTAATTGAGAACTTGGGAGAAATTTTCTCTTCAAATTTGCATCACATTCTTGAATGCATGTGCTCAAAGCTTCACCATTTAGTTGCTCATAGCCAAGACCAATATTCTTGGGACACTCCACAACACAAATAGGCTCAACAATGCCCTTGTGCATGCTTGCCCAAACCTTTGCCTTCTTGATAGCCCATTTTCAACATCAATTTGGACCCAATACCTCTTGTATGTTTTTCAAAATAACCAACACACTTTTCAATAGAGAAAACTGAAGACAAATCAGAATGATTTACCTCATGATTTACATCCTGAAGATGAGGTATTTTCTTGGACAAAGCTTCTTGAGCTTGAAGAAGCTGCAACTCCATATCATGCAGTCTGTGAAGAATGGCTTCTTTCTCTTCCTGCATAGCTAGAAATTATGCACGAAGTTGAACACTTTCCCTTTGTTCCTCAAGGAGAATCTGCACCATGTCCTTCACCTTAAAGAACTCATTCTTCATGTCATCATTGAAGAATATTGTGAAGGAGGAAAATTCACTTGTAGAAGAAGTTGACATTATGTAAATGGTAAAAACAACCAAAAGGAACTTCCAAAGAAAAGTCCTCAAAGCTTTCAAACAAACGACAAGCTTTTAACCAAATGTCAGTAAAGACCCCTTCTCATTCAAGCAACCATTTTGCACAATAAAAAATTCTCAACCCGAGCTCTGATACCATCTGATCTGAAAATGGATTGTAGTTGAAAAGGGTGCAAGGTATCCATTTTCATTTATGTAAATGCGTGCAAATACTCCAAATTTTAAATCTGAAAATGTGAGAACTTCTTATTTCTAATACAGAGATAGAATGTAAGGGCATTTATCGAATATGTCACCTTTCAAAGAAAGGATGAATCCAGAAGCTACCTGGCCCTCTTACAGACTCTGCCTAAAGAAATAATAGAAGTAAACACTCAGACTTAATTAAAATGACCTTACTTAAACTTGACATTATGCGGAATTTTTTCTTGGAAGAGGTATATGTCTTTTCTTCTGTTTATGTGTTTTATTTTTATTTGTTTTTGCTGAAACTTAACATGTATATCAGCAACATAATTCAGCCATAGAATAGCAAAACACAACAGCAATATAATATAGGAGTTCACCCCAACTCTTGGGCTATATCTCCTTTGAGCTTCGTCAACATGACTAGACTCTTTGGGATTAAGGTAATCAAATCCTTTTACAAGCTCCACACTTAACCACAATGAATATGAAAATGATTCAAAGGGCTGAGAATACCATTTTAAATCCCTTTAATGGCTGTCCAATACACACAAACAACTTTAGGCTTCCATGGACACACATCCTTCTATCGGTGCACTGAGCTTCTCTGAGCTTCTAAATGGCATAAAATCCCTCAGATTTATGTTTCTTCTCCTGAAACCACTACTGATGCATCCAATAATGATCAGACATCAAATACCAACTGATAATTTTCTTACATTAAGCACAACATCCCCAAAAATGGCTCTCCTCGACGGTTTGCCCAGGGCTGCCCACGACTTCATATCAACTTCTCAAGCTGTATAAGTACTCAAAATGATCTAAAACCACTTCCATTGGTTCCAGAATGACTGAAATATTCAAGATAGAGTTTTTTTTCATAAAAAACGACCTCCAGCTGCTTCGGTTTCGCCTACACAGTCTGTTTGGAAAATGGTCTCTAGAACTTAAATGAAGCTTTTTGGCTTTCTAAAGTTCTTAACAGGCTCTAAAAACCATATAAATAGATTAAAAAGGCATTAAATAGCCAATAATGCCCATTCATTTACCTTAAACAGAGAAATACACTCCAAAATACAGCCTTCTCCTTCCAGGCCCTAATGGATCCTTATCTTCTTCGAAGCTTAAACCTCTGAAGATGACCTTTTTTAGACTTCAAACCTACTCCATTGAGTCCAGAATGTCGAAGAGACCCAAAATAAAAAAAAAAAATTCACTTCAAAATGCCTTTCCTAGCCAAATTTATGGCACATTTACTTAGACTGCCAGTTTGGCCTAAACAAGCTCCACTAAATGTGGAGACACTGCCAGTTAACTTAACTAAACTGGCACATCCGCCTAATCTGGTGGAACCGGTGCTAAATTCAGCGGAACATTTTCTGTTAGCATTAAACACTAGGTTGACATGGCCACATGCAGTTTATCCAAACATTAAACGTTTAACCGTATTGAAATTCCCGCCGGGCCTACGGTTTTGTGGATGCGGTCACGTGATTGGGGAGAGGGTTAGCTCGAAGCCCCTCCATAACCTCCACTCTATTGCAATGTATTACAACACGTGCTTTTGACACGGAAACCAAAGCCCATGACTTTATGCTTGGATTTTTTTAAAACCACGTGATTTACCATACCACGTATTACAAACTTTTAACAATATACTTTGGGTTTTAATGACTATGGATTTTGAATTAATATAATTAATGTATATATATTTTTAATTAATATTTAATATATAAAAAAAAATTAATATAATATTTGATTTTTTTAAAATCAAATAAAATATTAAAATTTTTAATATATATAAAACATTAATTAATTTTTAATATATTAAAAATATTTCTCCACATTAAAATGATGAACCCATTCATCATTAGAGGTTATTAGGTGATTTCAAAATGCAACAACTTCTTCATACGGTAACGAATTTCAGTGCCGTTTGCGGCGTTGGGATCATATCGCCGAGGCATATCCCTTCGCGTAGGTTCCAAATCAATTTGAGAAATTTCATTTTTGAGCTTTTTCCCAAGCCCAGATTTGAGCTCCTGATCACACCTCCCAAATCAGAGGCTTTTGGTCCCCAAAAGCTTACTGAAATGAAGAGCTGAACTGTAGTAAAGCAAATGAGAGAATAAAAATCCTCTTCTCTTCAACCCTTCAAACACTTTTTCCTTACAAAGAAAGTGAATTTGAACCACAAATGAAAATAAATCGACATTTCCCTTCTTGAATGCGCTTGTCGACAACTGTCCACAACTGTCTTTCTTGAACTCACAGAGATATTTCTGGCGAGAAATTTACAGAATGAAACTGTACAACGCTTCCTTGATCAATGATCTAAGGTGGCTCAAAACAAACAAGATATTACAACATAAAATACATGCATACATCCGAAATTTGCATATGTACAAAAGGAGTATGTCTTACTGTGTCAAGAAGTCCATCCACTTCTCACCAAGCCACTTCCATGGCAACTTTTGCTGCTGCAACTTTTCCTCATGTGAAACTTCCCTTTCCACATCAATAATGGAATATGAGGTTCCACCTTCGCCAATATTTTTGTCCTCTTGCTGCATGTGCGTGGGACGACGAGTTGGATGCAAAGTCCAACAATGAGAGACAACATGTCCCTTCTTTTGCCAAAAAGTGAAAATCATATGCACCTTCTTCGAAGGTAGTCGTTGCTTCATCTGCTTCTTGTGTGCCTTCTTCCTCATCCAGCATCTCGAAACATGATGGTTAAATTGACCACAAAATGTACAAGAAATCCTCTTATGTTGCTTTGCATGCTTGCCATAAGCTACATGTCTACCATATTCTTGTTGCAATGATGGCTTAAAACAATGGTAAGGAAGATTTCCATCATGACATTGATGTAATTGAGAACTTGGGAGAAATGTTCTCTTCAAATTTGCATCACATTCTTGAATGCATGTGCTCAAAGCTTCGCCATTAAGCTGCTCATAGCCAAGACCAATATTCTTGGGACGCTCCACAACACAAATAGGCTCAACAATGCCTTGTGCATTCTTGCCCAAACCTTTGCCTTCTTGATAGCCCATTTTCAACATCAATTTGGACCCAATACCTCTTGTATGTTTTTCAAAAGAACCAACACACTTTTCAATAGAGAAAACTGAAGACAAATCAGAATGATTTACCTCATGATTTACATCCCAAAGATGAGGTATTTTCTTGGACAAAGCTTCTTGAGATTGAAGAAGCTACAACTCCATATCATGCAGTCTTTGAAGAATGGCTTCTTTCTCTTCCTGCATAGCTATAAATTGTGCACGAAGTTGAACACTTTCCCTTTGTTCCTCAAGGAGAATCTGCACCATGTCCTTCACCTTAAAGAACTCATTATTCATGTCATCATTTAATAATCTTGTGAAGGAGGAAACTTCACTTGTAGAAGAATTTGACATTATGTAAATGGTCAAAACAACCAAAAGGAACTTCCAAATAAAAGTCCTCAAAGCTTTCAAACAAACGACAAGCTTTTAACCAAATGTCAGTAAAGACCCCTTCTCATTCAAGCAGCCATTTTGCACAATAACAAATGCTCAACCTGAGCTCTGATACCATCTGATCTGAAAATGGATTGTACTTGAAAAGGGTGCAAGGTATCCATTTTCATTTATGTAAATGCGTGCAAATACTCCAAATTTTAAATCTAAAAATGTGAGAACTTCTTATTTCTAATACAGAGATAGACTGTAGGGGCATTTATCGGATATGTCACCTTTCAAAGAAAGGATGAATCTAGAAGCTACCTGGCCCTCTTACAGACTCTGCCTAAAGAAATAATAGAAGTAAACACTAAAACTGAATTAAAATGACCTTACTTAAACTTGACATTATGCGGAATGTTTGCTTGGAAGAGGTATATGTCTTTTCTTCTGTTTATGTGTTTTAATTTTATTTGTTTTTTCTGAAACTTAACATGTATATCAGCAACATAATTCAGCCATAGAATAACAAAACACAACAGCAATATAATATAGGAGTTCACCCCAACTCTTGGGCTACATCTCCTTTGAGCTTCGTCAACATGACTAGACTCTTTGGGATTAAGGTAATCAAATTCTTTCACAAGCTCCACACTTAACCAAAATGAATACGAAAATGATTCAAAGGGCTGAGAATACCATTTTAAATCCCTTTAATGGCTGTCCAATACACACAAACAACTTTAGGCTTCCATGGACACACATCCTTCTATCGATGCACTAAGCTTCTCTGAGCTTCTAAATGGCATAAAATCCCTCAGATTTCTATTTCTTCTCCTGAAACCACTACTGCATCATCTAATAATGATCAGACATCAAATACCAACTGATAATTTTCTTACATTAAGCACAACATCCCCAAAAATGGCTCTCCTCCACGGTTTGCCCAGGGTTTCCCACGACTTCATATCAACTTCTCGAGCTGTAGAAGTACTCAAAATGATCCGAAACCACTTCCATTGGTTCCAGAATGACTGAAATAGTCAAGATAGAGTTTTTTTCATCAAAAACGGCCTCCAGCTGCTCCGGTTTCGCCTACACACTCTATTTGGAAAATGGCCTCTAGAACTTAAATGAAGATTTTTGGCTTTCCAAAGTTCTTAATAGGCTCTACAAACCATATAAATAGATTAAAAAGGCATTAAATAGCTAATAATGCCCATTCATTTACCTTAAACAGAGAAACACACTCCAAAATACAGCCTTCTCCTTCCAGGCCTTAATGGCTCCTTATCTTCTTCGAAGCTTAAACCTCTGAATATGACCTTTTTTAGACTTCCGACCTGCTCCATTGAGTCTAGAATATCGAAGAGACCCAAAATAAAAAAAAAATTCACTTCAAAAGGCCTTTCTTAGCCAAAGTTATGGCACATTTACTCAGACTTCCAGTTTGGCCTAAACAAGCTCCACTAAATGTGGAGACACTGCCAGTTAACTTAACTAAACTGGCACATCCGCCTAATCTGGTGGAACCGACGCTAAATTCAGCGGACCATTTTCTGTTAGCGTTAAACACTAGGTTGACATGGCCACATGCAGTTTATCCAAACATTAAACGTTTAACCGTATTGAAATTCCCGCCGGGCCTACGGTTCTGTGGATGCGGTCACGTGATTGGGGAGAGGGCTAGCTCGAAGCCCCTCCATAACCTCCGCTCCATTGCAATGTATTACAGCACGTGCTTTTGACACATAAACCAAAGCCCATGACTTTATGCTTGGATTTTTTTTAAAACCACGTGATTTACCATACCACGTATTACAAAATTTTAACAATATACTTTGGGTTTTAATGAATATGGATTTTGAATTAATATAATTAATATATATATATATTTTTTTAATTAATATTTAATATATAAAAAAAAATTGATATAATATATGATTTTTTTAAAATCAAATAAAATATTAAATTTTTTAATATATATAAAACATTAATTAATTTTTAATATATTAAAAATATTTCTCCACATTAAAATGATGAATCCATTCAACATTAGAGGTTATTGGGCGATTTCAAAATGCAACAACTTCTTCATACTGTAACGAATTTCAGTGTCATTTGCGGCGTTGGGATCGTATCGCCGAGGCCTATCCCATTGCTCAAGTTCCAAATCAATTTGAGAAATTTCATTTTTGAGCTTTTTCCCAAGCTCAGATTTGAGCTCCTGATCAGAAGTGGTACCCCCAGTTAACCCAACCATGATCCCACAAACTATTTTTACCGACCTCATTAATCAGATATACCAGTCCATGCAAGAAACAGTTGGGTCACTCCCCGAGTAGACTCCGCTCTAACCACCTGAATAAGCAGGTCAAGAAGGGAAACCAGATCTATAGATGGCGGACTCTAGTGACCAAATACCACACCAAACACTGCCAGAATCAACTCAGGACCAGTCAGCGAGATCTGTTTCCAGCAGACAACCACTTTGTGCACGAATTCCAGATCAGGGCACCTCCGGTGCCGAAAGCATGGAGATGTGGGGGACAACTCAACTGTACCATTTCATTCAGAGAGCGGCACAACAAGCCGAGAGGCTCCACTCAGAGCTCTAGTAGAAATGCGAGTAGCAGCAACAATAGATAAGCATGCTTACTGAACAGCGTGAACAGCTGATGACGGAAAAGGAGCAGTTACAAGAACAACTGGAGAAAGTAACCAGAGTATTCAGGGAAGTGTGGCCTACAGTAACGGCCAGCAGCAGCAAAATACCAGAAGAAATGTAGGAGACTGATGTAGTCGGGTGGGCGGTCCACCTCAGGGTGACATATTCAAATCTCCAGCAGGAAAATGTGGAACTCAAGATGGCATTGGCAGCCCGACCCGCATTACTCGACCCAGCGGTTGTGTACTTGGAACACATATCAGAAAGACAGGGCCAAGTAATGAAAATGCAGGAAGTTTTGAGTACTACAGCAAGAGAAACATACGACCTGCTGAAGGGTCTACAGGAATGATCGAAAACCCTTACTCTGAAGGCACAACCGGTCTTGCTACAACTTCAACAGATATTAAGAGAAATCCAGGAAGCCACGGACCCGACTGGACTGGACCAAGACTACACCCAGGTAGATGTGTTAGAGGTCTAGATACAAAAAATAGAGGAGACCTCAATGGCGGCCAAGCAAGCTATCCGGGAGCTTCAGCAGCCCATAAAACTCAGTGCACAAACAATGTAGCAATTGGCCTCTGAGGCCAACACTCAGATCAACACCGTGTTTGGTGCCCTGCCGCCGAATGTAGGTCGTGCACAAACTATGTGCACAAACAATGCAGCAATTGGCGCAGAAGGAAACGAGCAGTGGAACTCCCGATGAACAGAAAGAAACAGAAGGCAGCCGAGCGAGAAGAGAGGAGGAATTATCAGTCGCGCTGGCAGCAGAACAAATAGGCAGCCAGCCAATGAATAGGAAGGTTGGTGCAGACGGGAATAGGCAACCGGGAGCTGCAGGAGAGCTCTGTTTGTGTTGTACTATTCTCCATTCCTCTGTGTTTCTGTATTTCTCTCTGTTCAATAGGACTTCTTGCATTCTGCTTTGGTCATGCTCACGCAGTTGAGCCTTGTAATAGTTTTTCACTGATAGCCGATGCTCAATATAATTATAAGTGTTGTTTCGAGTATCTGTTATGGTTTTGAATGGATGGTTTTGCAAGCTCCTTTTAAAATTTTATTTATTGCAAGTCTGAATGCATTTCTGAGGGTTATATGTTATGGAACATTGTATTACGGTTGTTTAGACTTTCAACGTAACTTTGATTCAACAGTTTCAATGTTGTTGTTGGGGTGATACCCATTGACTCCCTACCATAGTAAGGTTGCGGCACGCCTCGGGTGAGACTCTCGGCTCTTCGGAGCTGGGTGCAAATGCCGGCGTGAAGCTAGACTACAACGGAAAACCTTGTTGGCCCTTAACCTGAACCTAGGTCTTCTCTGCGAGACTTGTTCTCTCGCCAACAGTTTTCACTACATGGAAACTCTAAACAAAATAAATGAAAATATCAAAGCACCATTAGTAGAGAGGTTATGTTATATTAAATTTCCTTGGGATTTTGTACGGACAATTAATAATAATGCCTTGCTCGCTCAAGAAGACGAAGTGTGTAATTAATGAAATATCACCTCTATTTTCAACATTTAGCGATAAAATCATAATCGTTGTAGAATTTAAAATCCTCACTCATTGGAATCATAATTAATTTATATGTTATTTATAATAAAAATATAAACTTAATTTTTTAAGCAATGTAATAACAATAAAAATTTATGGCTATAAATGCTTTCCCAACAAAATATTGTTCATGTTAACTAATGGTTTTGGAAATTTTATTATATATGACAAATTTACAAAGTAACATATAAAACAATTAATTTATTTTTAAAAATAAATAGAAATATAAAAAATAATTAATAATAATATAAATGGTAAAGTGTCGAAGCATTCACACAGTCCATGAAGACCTAGACTAACTATGTCAATGTTTAACAAAGGAATTCTTTTATTTTAATTAATAGGTTACATCGGGGACAAATTGTTAACCTGGTCTGCAAGCTGATGAGGGCCATAATCCTATGTTACAAAATGCGATCGTCCATTAGGAATGTTGAGGATATTGTTATCTCTTAGCTTTTAGGATGTAACTTCACATGAGGTATTGTGTAGCATGCGGGGGAATGTACTCTCTTCGGTATGACACAACCTCATGGGAGGAATTGATTTGAATTATATTATTGTTGAAATTCCTAAGGACAAAAGCCTTACCTTACATAGTACCGCAAGAGTGATTTTAGGGGTAGATGAAGTCATCCCACCATGAACGATGCATAACACATCCCTGTTATTGGCAAGAGAGTTGGAGGACCTTCAATAGCCATAAGATTCTTGGCTAGGGGTATCTTACCTAGAATTCCTTCTCCCCAAGAGGAAAATGTTTATAGGCTGAGAGCTCATCGAGTGTACCCATTTCCATACTGTCGATGCCAGTTTTTAAACCTTCAATATAATTTCCCCATATGCGTGCTGAATTCCAATCTTCCTATGTCCTTTTTTATTCTTTGAGAACTTAGTGGGCTTAGAAAGAGTAGCATTTCCGTAAGCTCGAGAGGGATAGCAGTAGTGGACACTCTAGTGAGCTATTGTGACTTTGGAATGATGGTGACACATGTCCAGCCAGTTTCAAACCATTTTATCCAAGCCATAGATAAATCCATTATGGATGGGTAGAGTGCACAAGAAGGGAGAAAGAACAGATAAAATCCACTAGATCCAAGATCTAACAAACTACTCATAAGTTTCCAATACCTCCGTAATTGGAGCATGATAAGGAACTACACAGAGTCACATTATGGAGAAGCTAGCCGGAAATGAAACCTTATAGCTCTAATCTAAAAACCCTTATCCGTCAAGCCTAGTGATGACCTAGTCATGGTAACTGTAGATTGGATACCTAGACATCACCCTATCATTATGCGATGGCACAAGGAGTGACGTGGCCAAAGGAATATTTCCCAAGACGAGCACAACAACAGAGTGTTGGGGGTTGGGAGTCAGGCCTAAAAATAACATAACTATGTGCACTAATGGATAGGGCAGACTCAAATGGACTTTGAGATGACTATTGCCACATGAGACAGTGATCCACTACCACATGGAAGATGAACAATTTTATTACAATGATATATTTCCACGTGGCATATATATATATATATATATTTCAAACTATTATATATTAATATTTTAAATTTAGTCGAAGTCGAGAATGTACCAACGAATGGGAGTGACCCTGACTAGGTTAGGGGTGGGGGGTTGAGACCAAAAATAACAAAATTGGGTGAGCTGATGGATAGGGTTGACCTCGACTGGCCTTTGGTTGGACTACTGCCACTTTTTCCATTGAGCAGTTGCCACATGGAAGATGAACGATATTGTTACAATGCTATACTGCCATGTGGGCCACTAAGTCACTGTCACGTGGTATATATATATATATATATATATATATATATATATATATTTCAAAATATTGTATCTTAATATTTTAAATTTAGTTGGGGTTGGGACTGTGCCCCGGTCAAGCATTGTAATGTACCAAGGAAGAGGACTGACCTCGAATAAGGTAGAGGTCAGTGGTCGTGCCCATGACTAACAAAAATTCACTCACTGAAAGAAATTTTGGCCTGTCAAATAGTCAGTAGTTGGTCATCCAGAGTAAAGTTCATACAACAGACGAAGCTCGACCATAGTCGGGTCCGACTCCCGACTTGCCTTGGAACTGTGTGTATTCCACAGTTTCACACAATCGCTCGAAATGAAGGTTTGTATTTAACGCGTGGAGGTAATAAATAAATAAAACTGACACTGCCCTTTCAAATGTTCAATCTATGTGCTCATCGTACATTATATTAACTAAAAAAACCTACAGCTGTACCATCCGGTGGCGTACGTCATCATTGCTAAATAAGACTCCAACCCTCGCAACCAATCACAACCTAAATAAATAGAATTAAAAAATACAAATAAATATATATTTATTGTTTGCAATGTCCACTTTTGAAATTGTTGGTTTAATTTTTGGTCAGCAATGGATTAATTAAGGGTCAACATATTATCAAATGCATAATATCTTCCCAACGACAGGGATAATAATGAAAAAAAATCAATATATAATGAAGCGTTTTTAGGTTCAATTTGAAAAATAATTATTTAAAAAAACAAGTCCATATTAAATGGTAGCTTTTATCACTTTTGGAAAATGTTTAATAAAGTGATTTAATATCAATTCCTTTTACGAATTTCAATAATATAAAGAAAAAAATAATATAATAATGGATTTCCTTTATTTTATTTTCTTATAAAAATATAAAAAAAAACATTTTCATATAAGTGTAATATGGAACATTGGTGCTTAGTACCAACCTCTTATGCAAAAATGATTTGATAGAAATTATTGAATGCATGAACAAATTCATCAATCTAATAATGAAACACATTTGAATATGACGAACGGAAGTAATTAAACAAAATAAAGATAAACACATAGATACTTTTGGATGAAACATTAGCCCAAGCATTATCGTTTGTTACAAAAGTTAAGCATTTAATTGAAATGTGCTTGTGCACATTTTATTCTATCTTTAGCTTCCGAGGCCAACTAAGGAGGAAAAAATACAATGTCTAGTATCTTTATATTAAATAATGTATATATATGATATAAATAAAATAAACAATTTCTTAAAAAGCTAATTATTGTAACAAACTATTTATATAACTTTAAATTTATACCCATCTTAATTCAACAACAAATAAATAATCTATAGTAGAATTTCTATGTCGAAAAAATCAAATTGATATGAAGTATCCAATGCCGTCTTAACAGGTGGCAAAGAATTCATATGTAATAAAATATCTAATACAAAAAATTACAATGTCTAATATATTAAAATAAAAAATTTAGATACACAAAAGAGTGGAAAAATCTATAAATTTGGATTTTTGTTTTTTTAAATTAATTTATGAGGCGATTTATTTATTTATTTTTTTAAATAATTTTTAATTGTGAGATTTTTTAAACCACATAAAATTTTTCATCCACCAAACTCAAATTTAAAAATAATCAAAAAACAATTTTCAATTTTAAAAAAAATATTTAATATTAATTTTACAAAAACTTTAATAAACTTTAGAAATCATTTTTAAAAATTACAAATTAATTAAAAGTTATTTTGACCCAAACTAATTACAATACAATATACTACAAATATAACCAAAACAATTTTATTATTTTTATTAGTTAAACAAAATAAATTCAATTTTATTATTTTTATTAGTTAAAAAAAATAAATTTAATATTATTTATTTGTTGAGACTTTCAATAATAAATACCTTCAATAATAAATACATAAAAGAAACAATTTCATAGGGGTAACAAAGTGTTTTAACATTAGAATCCTCAAGTTCAATAGAGGAAAATAAATAATTTTATACCATATAAATTTTTTATTATAATTAAATAGGTTTAACCCAAAAGATCAATATTAAAATTTTAAAATGTTATATTTAATTAATATTTTAAAACAATTTATCAATATAAAAATTTTATAAATAAGAAGCTAATAAATTAAGGGTTAATATATTAAAAAAATATAATGATGTTCTTTGATTAGTATGAATTATATATATATATATATATATATATATATATATATATATAAAGTAGTTAATTGAAGATTATAAAACTAGTGTGAATCTATTTTAATTTTTAAATAAAAGAAATATTTCAATTATTAATTGGATCAAAATATTTACATAATAGAACATGACATTATAACTTTTTTTTCATTGTATAATTTATAATGTTTTAAAATCAAAATTTTTACATAAAAAATATGACATGACATTATATCTCTTTCATAATATACTCAAAACTAACTAACAAGAAAATTGAACCCATAACATACCTAACAATAAAAAATCAACCTATATATACTTGTTTTAAGTATAGGGAAACAACCTATATATAGGTGTTTTAAATATAGGGAATCAACCAATATATACACACTCCCCGAGTGTGGTTATCTTGGTTGGTTGAAAACCAATTCGCTTTTTATATGAAATAACAAGTATATGATAAAAATAACTTTTAATATTTTTCTATGAAATAACACGTATATGATTTTTTTCGTTGAGGAAAAAAATAACATTCAATTAATCGATGATGGCAAGCGTTGCCTGTTTTTGCTGGTACAATTTTTACAAGCATCAGCGACAACACAGAGGGCACCTTATGAGCCCATTCTCATTACACTCCGGACACCTTACGAACAGCCCACGAGGGTGACCACCCTTCTCTTCTGTGAAAACCTTGCGGCTGCCATAACAGTTGGGACAGGGAACAAACCTCGCGTTACCACAGCCATGGCAGGGGCTCACAGAAGTTTGCAGGGGGAAGCCTTCCAGATACTTAGCCAATTCACCCACTTCATGCAGTTGCCGGACCTCCTCAACCCCACCAATGTATTTCCCTGCAATAAACAAAGTGGGTACCCTTATGGGCATCCCCAACAGATCCTGCAATTCATGCCGAAATGGGGCATGTATTGAAATGTCCCTTTCATCAACCAAAACCCTAAAACCACCGAGAATCAGTTTCACAGCGTAGCAATCATCATATGTTTTTCTGATTATTGTCAAGCTTGTAAAATACAGAACCACCTTATCTTCCCCACCTGCTGGCACTTTCCACCTCCTCTTGCCCACCTGCTCCACATCTCTGACATTTATGGTCTGCAAATTGGAGATCCGGTCCCCGTATTTTCTATGGGCACCATTTCTTTCTTCCAGGAGACGTATAACTTCCCTTGTATTCTTAATGCTCTCAGGCAGAAAAACTTCCTCCAGGATTCTGCTGCTCCTCTTTTTGGAACAGGCATATTTACAGGAGAGTTTGTACTTGTCAACAAGACTCTTAACTCTGCACCATCTACACTTGGCATCAACTCTTGAACTTGAATGCCCACACCCATCTCCAGATCCATAGGAACTACCCTCTTTTCTCTCTATCTGAAGATTGCCATGTACCAGAGCCTTCAAGCTCTCATCTCCATTCTTCTGGCCCTTAGAATTGTTGGCTCCCATTCTGCCTCTAACCTCTTATAAGGCTTCTCACACAAATTTGACTCAATTCTTTTCACAACATAGACCTTACCATCATATTGATGCATCAATTTATATTGTACAATAAATTGCTGAACTTATGTTCATTGCAATAAATTGCTAAACTTATGTTGCAATAAATTGCTAAACTATTTCAGATTCCAAAAATAATAAATACATAGAACAACCAGTCAGTTTAAGATGCCAAAGGAACACAATCATTCTCAAATCTCTGGCTTGAAGTCCACAATCATTCTCAAATCTCTGGCTTGAAGTCCAATCTAATAGTTGAAACATCTATCAAACTCAATTTACTGTGACTTGACTTTACAGAAATGACATCAAAGAACTATTGCAGATCATAGAAATGCAGGAGAAACAGACATATAAAGGCAATGCTGGAACAGATCCGAGGCCTCATTTCAAGCCTCCCAGCAGCATGGATTTTGGCAACATAAACTCAGTAGATCTCCCCCCAAATCACCCAATAGAACACTAGATTAGCCAATTCACATAGTCATATTTAATGGGTTCTTATTCCCCAGATTTTTAGTGATTTTATTGGATTAGATGATAAGAGTCGACCCACTTGATTGCCTACCTTTGTGTTAGTCAAGTGTAACTGCTACAAATAGTATTATATTTTATTTGTTTACCTCCGTTTTAGCGATTAACCTATTTATCAGTTGTTCTAGACATGCAACTTGCATCAATTTTTGGATCCTATTTCTATGTAAAAGCAAGGAAGGAGTAGTCAATTTAGTCATATATATTAAAATTATATTATTATTATTATTAATCTTTATTTTATCATGAAGGTTTTTAACATATAAATAAATTTTGTTATAACTATGAGCGAATACTATGGCTTATTGATATTATGTGCTTTGATACCATGTGCTCAAAAACTCATTTCACAATTAAATTAAATTATATATTTTATTTTAAAATTAATTTTGTAGTCTTTTTTTTATTAAATTAAAAAGTAAAAGCCCATAGATTAGTTTATTTTGGAATAAGGTTTTCAGAATTTTAATTTAATTATCAGTAATTATTAGGTGGATGATAGAGATTTAATCTCCACACAATATTTTTGGTAGTATTCACAAATTAAATTTTAAGATTTATCTTCAAATTAGTTATGCCTTTTTTACCTATTTAATTAAATTGATTAATTAAAAAAAAATGTCATATGAACCAGTATCATATGAAATGAATTATAGCTTTTTGGACATGTGGTATAGATAAGCCATGTTGTTGACCCATGGTATTGTAACAAAACCTATTTACAAGTTAAGAATATCCATGTTAAAGTGGGCAGGCATATATGTCTAATTCATATATTAATTCATTTTATAATTAGTAATGATAATAAAAATAAAAATAAATAAATTCATATTTTAGTTAATTTTTATGATTTTTTTAATCATAGTAATGTGAGATGTATCATGAATTTCTTTGTTTGCTGTGAATTGATGTTTGTCTGCATTTACCAATATTTAATTTATATGGTTGCACTATTTAATTTAAATTCTAGAAATCCTATTCCAAAATTTTAATTTTAATTCTAAAAGTTCTATTTCAAAATTTAAATTTAAATTCTAGAAATCTTAATCCAAAATAGACCCAACAACACATTTTAATTAATAATTAATTTAATATAAATTTCTCATTTTTTTTTATTAAATTTATATAGAAATTACTTAAATTTTATTCTTAAAATTTTCATAATCATGATTTTTTAATAACAAAATTATTAATAATGATCTAAAACATTAGGATATGTGAACCATATTAATAGATATTTTCACAAGCAGCAAAAGACATGCCTAGATCCCTTTTAGACGTTATTTCCTAGTTGTCATAGTCTTTATCTCTTAGAACTTGCTTCATTGTTTGTCTGATTTTTGTTTCATGGATTGTATCAGACTTACTAGTAATGGTGATTGTGGACAAAGCTCCTCAAAAGTCAGTGGTGATTATGTACAAAGTTCCTTGAAAGTCCTTTTATTCCCCACGATATGAAACTAGGCGAAATCCCAATAAAGTGAAACCTTGAAGGATTGAGAAGAACATAATCAATCCTCAAGATATAGGATCAAAAGGAGGAGAATTTGCAACCCATGATAGTGTGATTGAATGTCATATTAATACATATATAATTTATTTATTTATCGCAACCACATTACTTAAATTTCCATTTCTTATCCCCATGTGTACATCTAATGACATCACTCCAGGTACCCGTTAAACACCTTAATATTCCTATTTAATTAAGTAAGATATGGGGTACTGATATTAAAGGCCATACTAATTTAAAAATTCATTGCTAAGAGTGATTAATAGACTTGAGATACTTATCACAAATGATGTAATGTGGGTCTCTACGTAGCAAAAAGCCATGGTTAAATAAAAAATTAACAATCTTGCAAGTTGCATACAATTGGAAGTTATGAGTCTGAATGATCATACCTGGTTAGACGACCAACCACCACAAATATAACATTATTATCTCTTGCCCTTATGGTTGGGGATGCAATTAGGATGGATAACAATAAGAAAGAAAAATTTCCACTTTTTTTATTGGAAATTTCCATTTTTTATTGGAAAGTGTCACATTTGACCACAAATTACTCAATGTTAGAATTTATTTTTTCCCATGGTTTTACTTTGCAAGTTGGAAGATTTTCCAACTTGAATGAAACTATAAAAAATTGAATGAGAAAGCCTTGGTATGGTTTATGCATTGTAAAAATTTTAAAACAATGTATTGAGATTCCACTTCAAATTATATATAAATCATTCAAAAATAAAGTTAAAGTATTTGGTCAATACGTTCATTCTAAAGGGATGCATCTTGTGATGGATTATATTATTCCAAGAATTCTTTTGAAGTAGTTGTCTAATTGGGAAAACAAAAAATTAGGACAAATAATTTGAAGGGTTGTTGGATTGTAGGTTTATGGGAGTATGTTCCAAAGTGGTCATATCTAATGATGGTTGACGTTTCAAATCTTTATTTGCATTCATCTTCAAGACTATAGGATTAGTAGATGATCAACTGCTAGAGGTTAATATTTAATTATACTCTCTGTTACATTTTTATGGTATGTCCTATAGATAGGGAGGTGAGGGTGCCAACTTTTTCTACATCAATATGTACAACTATTTGATTTTCTAATTCACACTCTAAATCTATGCTATTTTCTTCATACTCATCCTTAGAATGCAAAAAATTTTCAATCTATTTGTCATTTCCAAACACTTGTCAATACCTCATATTATCTGGTACAATTGGTTGATGTTTCACTTCCACTGTATATTGTCTATTGGGGTGAGGCATTTTACATGTGCTAGCTGAAAAAGCAAGACCATTTGCTAGGATATTCTGATTTCTAGGAATAGCATCAAGATCATATTCTACAAAAGTTTTTAGAAAATCAAGCACAACATTTCTGTATGCTCTCAGTCTAGGATGCTTTGCAGAGTATTCTCCTTTAATTTTCTTAATAATTAACTCATAATATCCATGGATTGAAATTCTCTTAGCACCTAATATTTTTAACAATTGCAATCCTAACATAAGTGCTTCATATTCGGCTATGTTATTGGTACATTGAAAATTTAGCTTATATGAATGACCTTCAGCATGGTTGTTTCCTATGTTTGAGACCCACACACTTGCTCCAGAAGCCTCTCTACTATAAGATCCATCAAAAATCATGTTCCAAATAGGTTCAATTTCAGTGTTTTGTTCAGTAATTTGTGTTTGAATTTCACATGTTTCACAAATATCATTTTATGTATTGGTGATCCGGATCTTGGGGGGAGGCCCCCAAGATCTAAAAAGTTGAAATAGATATAACCAGATCTGCAAAATTAGAATGCCAGAAAAAAGAGAGAACACAAAGAAAATAAAACCACAAAGAAACTTGTTTTATTAAAACAGAGAATAACTATAGAAGCTACATTGTGGCAGACAAATCTGTTCTTTTACAAACTAAGGCTTATTATTTATAGCCTTTTTTGAGTTACATTACCATGTGTAGATACCATAGGCCAATACCATGGGTAGATACCACGTACAATACCATGGGTATATCCCATATGTGGATGAATACCATGGGTAGATACATACCATGGGTCACTTACAATACCATGGGTGAATAAATATCATGGGTGGATGAATACCATGGGTTGATGCCATTTACAATACCATGGGTAAATTCCATGGGTGGATGGATAACATGGGTAGATGAATACCATGGGTTGATGCCATTTTCCATTCGGATCATTCCTCCCTCCTTAAGAAGTAATGGTCCCCATTGCATGAAGTTCCCTCCTAAGAAGCCTTTGTTGAATATGAAGAGCCACTGAAGAGAAAGGTTTGGTGTAGTTAACCCATAACCGTGATGAACGAAGATCCGAGGATAGAGATACCCTGTAGTGCTTCTGACCAACTGTGATATTCACAGTGTGCGGTCTAGCAAATGGACTTCGATGAAGTGTGGGTTTTTGGATGAACCAAAACCATGAAAAACGAAGATCCGAGGATAGATATATCCTGTAATGCTTGTGACCTACTGTGTGACTAACAGTGTGCGGCCTAGCAAATGGACTTCGATGAAAATGATTTTGTGCGATTGACCCATAAGCATGATAATGATTGTTGATGAAGTAGCAGGTGCCTACATAGCTTGGGGTGGGAGGGCACATCTCCAAATAACCCAAGCTGAATGCTGCTATGATGAAACTGATGAATGTGAAGCAGGTGCCTACTAAAGCGAGGTGGGAGGGCACGTCTCCAAAGGGAACCCGCTCCGAATGCTGCTCCAGATTTAAAATGAGCATAACTCAGTCAATATAACTCAGAATATTTATTATAACCTATTTTTGGAAATGGAATGATCATTCTGCATCTGCTTATGTGTTTGAAACCACTATCTGGAGAATCTAGACCCGCAGATTCGCGCTGGAACTGTTTCGCCGTCACAAAATTTCTGAAAAAATAGTTGATTTTAAATCAACAATAACTCCCACATACGGACTCCGATTCGACCGATTTTTTTTTTGAAATTGGGTGATTTTTCAAGAGGAGCTCAGATATATATCCATTCATCTGAAATTTTTCAATAAAAATTGTGAAAAATGACAGGGGAGCCGCCATCCATGAATTGTCGTCAGAAAAATTGCTTCAACATCGCTGATTTTGAATCACCGATATCTCCCTCATCCGAACTCCAATTTGGTCGATTTTTTTTTTGAATTTGAGTGATTTTTCGCAAGGAATCCAGATCTGGTCTTTTTTTTTGAAAATTGTTCACCAAAAGGTTCAGATCTGATCAGAAAAATCGCCGCCCAAAAAAATTCATGGATTTTGCTGAAGATTGCTGCAAAGCATTGAAATTGAAATATGTTTTAAACCCTCACTCCCATGGAGGCGTAACCTGAATCTGATACCACTGATCCGGATCTTGGGGGGAGGCCCCCAAGATCTAAAAAGTTGAAATAGATATAACCAGATCTGCAAAATTAGAATGCCAGAAAAAAGAGAGAACACAAAGAAAATAAAACCACAAAGAAACTTGTTTTATTAAAACAGAGAATAACTATAGAAGCTACATTGTGGCAGACAAATCTGTTCTTTTACAAACTGAGGCTTATTATTTATAGCCTTTTTTGAGTTACATTACCATGTGTAGATACCATAGGCCAATACCATGGGTAGATACCATGTAAAATACCATGGGTATATCCCATATGTGGATGAATACCATGGGTAGATACATACCATGGGTCACTTACAATACCATGGGTGAATAAATATCATGGGTGGATGAATACCATGGGTTGATGCCATTTATAATACCATGGGTGGATGGATAACATGGGTAGATGAATACCATGGGTTGATGCCATTTTCCATTCGGATCAATTGGTAACTTAAGTATTAATATCTCCATCATTATAAAGGATGAAAGAGTCTAAATCTGAGTGGATAGAATAAAGGGGATATTTATGTGGTTTGTCATGACTACTCACCATGAATTTCATTATAGTTTCCCTATATAGTCTTCTCTGCTGAGCAAACACTGGTGTGGTAGCATGATTCATGTCCATTTGTAGGGTCCCTTGTAATTTTTCTCCCGATGAGCATGAAAACATCATGCCATACTTAGGGGGTATATCTGCAACAACTATATCCATTACTAGACTCTTAGCTGGGATTTGGGCTAAAGTAACACATAGATCCTTAATGAGACCTAAGCATCTTACTTTTCTAGAATAAAATGAATATAATTCTTTGTAAGGCCTAGTAATGTCAAGACCAAGTTTCTCCATAACAGATTTGGGCATCAAATTGTGTGAAGCACCTGAATCTAACATAGCATTATGGAGAATCTTATCATGAACTTTGGGACTGACATAGAATGGAGGAACTTTTCCTTCTTGTGGTTTACCATCTACCTCTGGACCAAATAAGAGTTCAGGTTGATTATCATTCAAATTGACAGTGGTTTACCATCTAGCAATATGTATAACTCTCTGCCCTCACTTCTTTTGCAGAATCATCCACCTCATCACAATATGTGCATCCTAGATCAGCTATTCCTACCCCTTCTGTAGTTTCCACTACTATTCCAGTAGTTTCTCATCAAGCTACTCAAGCCTCATCCTCTCCTCAATCTTCATCCACAATACAACCTTCATCCTCACCAAAACCTCAATCTCCAGTTCAACTTTCACCTTTAATTCATCCTCCACATGTTATCCAACAACCACCTTTGATCAATCCTCATATTTTTCATCCTCATGTCTCTATAGAGGCAGCTAGATATGCTCCCCTTGTTCTTCAAGCTCCTTTGGCAAACATGCCACATGATTATCAAATAAGAATTCCACAATTTGATGGAACTGGACCTATCAATGCCCAACAACATGTAGATAGGATGAATAATAGTTTGATCTTCAGGAAGTAGATGAGGAGAATGTAAAAATAAGGTTGTTTTCACAAAGTCTCACCGGAGAGGTTAGGAAATGGTTTAAAGCTTTGACTGTTGCTAACATAAATTATCTTCCTGCATTCCACCAAACATTCCTTAATAGGTGGGAAATTAAAAAGAAACCTCTTCATATTTTATCTGAATATGAAATAATTATGAGGGCACCAGGGGAAATTTTTCGGGACTATTGCACTAGATTTAATAGTATATACAATGCAAATCCTGCCAAAATTAAACCACCACAAGGTTTGGCCTTAATCAAATTCCCAGATGGATTTGAGGTAGACATGTCTTACCAACTTAGAGAAAGAGAATCATCAAAATTAGAAGAAATACAAAGGGATGCAGTGAGTGTAGAATAAAATATGTTAGCAAAGAGGGCTAGAATTAGGACTAAAAGGAGAGTGACCATGAAAGAAGAATCCTCAACTTCTTTCGTTGATGCCAAAATTGATTCATTTGTCAGAACAATAGAAAGAATGATGGAAAGGATTAATCTAAATGAGAAGGCTGCTCATAGAGAAAATCAGCCTGCACCTCAAAATTTTAATCAAAATCCTAGAAGGAATCCTCCCCAAATCAAACAGAGGGGACAAAGGGGCCTTGATCAAAAAATTAGACCTCCATTTCAAGAGAACTATGTTGATGATGATGGGGAAATAGTAGAAGAAATAGAAGAGAACCAAATCAATTTGATGGGTATTAATGATGATGAAATTTTTTTTCTTACTCAAGAATAACAAAAGATTTTTCAGCTTTCGCAAACTAGTCTTGATTCAAAAGAATCATATGATTACAAGAAGAGATTTTAAAATTCTACTATGGAAGTCCATAGGCAATATAATCTTAGGAGTAAGAAAACATCAGATGCCCCAAACAAAAAGAATTCTAAAAATCCTGTCAAGACAAATTTTGATATTGTTGTAAATAAAACCCTAGAAAATGTTGCTAAGACAATTGTTAATAGTTCTAGCAAAAAGACATTAGAAATTATTTCCAAAAATATAGTTGAGAGTACTTCCAAAACTACTCAAACTGATATTCCAACCACCAATCACCAAAAAAAACCTATGTTTAAAGAAATTGTTGATAAATATGATTTTCTGAACTTAAATATATTTCAAACATCATTCAACATTGAAAATCAACTAGAAAAACTGAAAATTCCCATCCCTTTAACAAAATTAATGAACAAAAATTTGTACAGAACTCAAGTTATGAAGGCTCTAAACATAGGGGAAAACACTGAGTGCTCACCATGAATTTCATTATAGTTTCCCTATATAGTCTTCTCTACTGAGCAAACACTGGTATGACAGCATGAGTCATGTCCATTTGTAGGGTACCTTGTAATTTTTCTCCCCATGAGCATGACAACATCATGCCATACTTAGGGGGTATATCTGCAACAACTATATCCATTACTAGACTCTTAGCTGGGATTTGGGCTAAAGTATCACATAGATCCTTAATGAGACCTAAACATCTTGCTTGGCTGGAATCAAATGAATATAATTCTTTGTAAGGCCTAGTAATGTCAAGACCAAGTTTCTCCATAACAGATTTGGACATCAAATTGTGTGAAGCACCTGAATCTAACATAACATTATGGAGAATCTTATCATGAACTTTGAGACTAACATAGAAGGGAGGAAATTTTCCTTCTTGTGGTTTACCATCTACCTCTGGACCAAATAAGAGTTCAGGTTGATTATCATTCAAATTGACAGTGCATCATGAAATAAGCCTCGTGAAATAAATGTCAAGAGCTGAAACTAAACGTTGCAATTTATCAAATCCCGAATAATATGAAGGTATATATGAGGAGGAGCAGACTGTGCTTCAAATGAATGTCTTCTTAATGTAGCTTGGTCTACCACTATTTTATCTACCCAATTGGCTGACTTAGTTCTAAATAATATTTGTTCAAAAGGTAAGTCAAACTAAATGTCTTGTAGAGTTACAATGTCTTTTGGGAGTGAATCTACTCTATGGGGAGGGTTACTACTTCCTTGGCTCTTTGCTATACTTTTTCTTCTCAAAAACTTTTCAGGGTCATCAACAATTATTGCAATCTTTGGATCAGGATGAGATCTAGTGTAAGCTCTTTTGGGAGCCAGAGTTGAAAACTAAGGAACACACACACACTTATTTACAAAAATGAAAAGGAAATAATCTCTTGAAATGTTCCTATCATACACTTTTTACCAGGGTTATGAATTCGAAGAAAATTTCAATATTTTCAATTTGTCCCCAGTATGGTTGCCACTATGTTATCGTTCTGTAATTTACAAGATTGTGAGAATAAACACAGAGGACAACATCAAAATCGATTTGGAAGCTGGGATCTAGCCCTGCCAACTTAAGAGAGGGATCTCTTTGTAAAATTTAACTTTGTTATTAATAAATATTAGGCTAGTTATGTTTGTACTTGATTGTTTGTTTGATTTTGACTGTTTGGTTAATTAAGTGACTATATTCCCATTGGCTATGTATTCAAAAAATTATAACTGGTTTTTCATCAATATTTGAAAGAGTTATCACAAGGCAAGCTAGGTTGCATTAACTAGATCATTTTAGGATTGTAAATACGTTGAGATTCAACAAGATGATGATCCTAGTGGAAATTAAGCACCTACACTAGGTGGGGCCCGCAAGCTATTTTTAGGTGTATGTCTATTTTTAGAATGGTGAGAAAAATCTATTTATAGCAGGAGTCTATTTATAGATGGTTGAGAAAATTCTATTTATAGATGAGGTTCTATTTTTAGATGCATGGGCGAAGTTTATTTATAGATCGCATATCTAAAAATATAATGCATGTCGCTTATTATTATCTCTTAATAATAATTAGACAATAAATAATAATCTATTCTCTTGAAGCACTTGATTTTAGTTAACTGATGTGGAAAACTAGTTAACTGAAGGAATTTAAAGTTCTAAGGTTGGTTGGTGGGACATGCAAGTGGAATTAGTTGTAACTAAGTGATTCGAAGTTGTAACAGAGTTGGATGTGTAGTTATGTGAGTTGTAAAGTAGTTTAACTCAGTTAAGTGAGTTAAACTCAGTTGTGCTAGTTGTAACTAAAGATACACTAGTGAGAGATCAGTATATTAAATATTAAATTAATTCACATGGAGTGATCTCTCATGTAACTGAAGATTTACTACTGTTAACTACATGCATGTCATATCCAATGGAGACCCAGTTGAGAGATAGGTGAAAGGGATAATTTGACGATCAATTGTGATATTAGTGGGTGTACTTTTGCAACCACACACACATTGGAGATGTTAATGAGGATTGCGTAGTCAAGGAAAGGCATGATCTCATTCATTTATGGATTGTGATCAACAGGGATTGCGCAGTGGAGGCAGTCTGTCAGGAGGCAGTAAATTGACTTATGTATTTGAAAATTTGTGTATGACAGTGTGAGATGATTCTATATTGTATTGAGAGTTCTTGGATTGGAGTTTTGTATGAGATTTTTCATGATCCATGATATATACATAATATTTGATACTGCGGTTTTTAGCTTTATGCTTTCCTAGTAAAAACATCTGTGTTATGTGTGATTGATATTTCTTCATGTGTTTGCAATTGGCGATTAAATTTTCGCAAATATTTTAGTAGACAGATTCTATATTATAGTGGCATATAATTGTTAGATTAGGAGAATCCATACAGTACATAATTGTATTAAAATTTCTACATGGTATCAGAGCAAAGAAGATTGCAATATTGAAGCAGTAACTAAGTTTGTTGGTGGAATAACATCGAAATGGATTTCAATGGTTTGCGGCTAAAGTATGAACTCGAGGGAAGCTCGAACTACATTGCATGGAAGGAAAGGATGGAGGCAGTGCTTGAAGATAATGGCTTGAAGGAATTCATTGACAGTGATGTTCCTAAGCCCACTTCGACAGATGTTGCATTACTTGACGCTTGGCAAAAGAAAGTAGCGAATATGAGAAGGATTCTGTTGGAAGGTGTGCGAGACCATATTTTCTCAAGACTTCATGGGAAAGCCACTCCATTTTCTATGTGGAAGGATTTGACGGATCTTTTCCAAAGCAGCAACGATCATAGGAAATTGGCACTGAAGGATAAACTTAGAAAGATCAAGATGGAGAAGGGTGACAATATTCCTAAGTATCTCACAAATTTTGTCCAATGTCGGGATGAATTGGGGAATGTGGGAATCATGGTTTCTGATGATGATTTGGTGAGCTTGGCTCTCTTGGGACTTCCTAAGAGTTGGCACAATTATCAAGACTTTGTCAACAGACAGGAAAAACTATCGTTTTGGGAATCACTGTGGTCAGATCTAGTGCAAGAGGAGTTTAGGCAGAACACCAAAGATGGCTCTTCGTCAAATCATGATGATGAAGAGGATTGTGCTTTGGCTACCAAGCCAAGGAAATGGAAGGGGAAGGAATTCCACTCAAAATCTGAGTCTAAAGGCAAGACGCTGGATTTTTCCAAGGTGAACTGTTTTCACTATCACGAACATGGGCATCTTGCCACTAATTTCCCACAGAAAAAGAAGAAAAAGAAGGCTACTGGAGCTACATATGGTGAGGCCCTTGCCTCGCAATTTGAGTTATATTTATCTTTGATCACATGCTTGGTTTCAAGCACAATGGGATCAGTGTGGTATCTTGATAGTGGTGCTTCCATCCACATGACAAGAGATAAGGAGCTTTTCAGTGACTTGGAGGAGAAATATCTCCAAATGCATATAGAGATGGGCGATGATGGATGATACAGTGCAACCAAAATTGGTACCATTACCTTTGAGAGGGAGTCAGGTAAACCATTTCAATTGAAATATGTTATGCATGTTCCAGGTCTAAAGAAAAAATTGGTCTCAGTCGTGATGTTGGAGGACAGAGGCTATGAAATTGTTTTCAATGATAGAAAAGCTTTCCTACGACATAAAACAACGAGTCAAGCCAAGAGGATAGGGATTTGAGTTAATAATCCCTACAAGCTGGAGGTGGAAGGTTGCGCTGCAATGATGGGCAAGGAAAAAAGTGGTGAGCCAGGATGAGGGCGAATTGTACCACAGGCGATTGGGCCATCTTCATCATGGAGCTTTAAAAGTCATGCAATAAATATCTACTAGAATTCCAATGGGAACACTTGCTCAGTTATATCAGTGCAAGGGTTGCACCATGGGGATGTATGAAAATTCCACCTTTCATGAAAAGGAGAACTGTGCTTCAGTGATCATGGAGAGATTTCACACAGATGTGTGTGGACCATTCTCGATTGCCTCAACAACAAAACATAGGTATTATGTTATTTTTGTTGATGACTTTTCTCGTAAATTCTGGATCTTATTCTTGCAGAATAAGGATCAAACATTCTCAAAGTTCTATGAGTTTAAGGCATTGGTTGAGAAAGAGTCGGGGAAGCAAGTGAAGGCTCTACAGAGCGATAATGGTGGAGAATACATCTCGAACGAATTCAAAGACTTCTGTAGCAAAGAAGGAATTTAAAGAGAACTCATAGTTCCTCATAACCCATAGAAAAATGGGGTTGTGGAGAGGAAGAATAGAATGATCGTGGGTGTTGTAGGAGTTATGTTGCATGATCATGGCCTGCCAATGCATTTGTGGGCGGAAGCATGCAACACTGTGGTTTATGTGAAAAACCATTGTCCTCATAGAGTACTTGGAATGAGTACACTTGAAGAAGATTTTACTGGTAAGAAATCGAATGTTTCCCACTTTAAGATTTTTATCTCATCTATTTATGTGCATGTGACCAAGGACGCTAGGGAGAAGCTGGAGCCAACTACTGAATTTTGGATATTTTTGGGGTACATAGAAACAACCCATATTTATCGTGTGTATTTTCCAAACAGTCGAATGACTGTGGTGCGACGGGATATAAAATTCAATGAGGAGAAAGCCATGAAGTTTTGTTTGGTCAATTTAGTGTGTCCTAAATTGCTAACATAAATTATCAACCAGGGATTCGTAAACTGACGAAGTGTGGCGCACTATATGTGCAAGATAACCTATCTCTTACTTTTTGTCGTTTTTGGATTTTTATTGATCTTGGTTGGTTTCCTAATGTGAGATGGAAATTCTAAAAGACATGTATGGTTATGAATATTCAAGGCAATGATGTCCTTTATAATGATTTACCAACTTGAAACTGAAAAAGGAATTTGAAACATACAATGACAAAACTTGAAAGGAAATGAAAATGTGCTACTGAAATGAAAAAGGTGCTATTAATCTAATAAATCAAAACAGTGAACTAGTGAGCATGAAACCAAACTATTCTTGCTGCTGTCTAAACACAAAAGAAACTATGCTGAAAGAAATCCAAAAGTTGCAATAAAGTAAATCTAAATCAAATTACATCAACTTGTCTTCTGATCCCTCATCATTAGTCCAGCCATGATTTTCGGAAGTAACCATAAACAACTTGAGTAACTGATATCTAACTTGCAGAAAGTAAACTAATATCAAACCATACATTCATAATTCAATCCCTCACCATCAGTCCAGCTGTGGCTTTCGGAGGTAACTGAAGATGTCATGTACAATTTAATATTTCTAACTTGCAGAAAGGAAACTAATACCAAACTACACATTTCATAATACAATCCCTCACCATCGACCCAAATTGCATGGAGTAAGTAACCGAAGATTTTAAGTAGCAATTTAATATAAGAATCATAGTAGTGAAACTAATATCAAACTACACATTTCATAATACAATCCCTCACCATCACCCAAATTATGGATGAGGCAACCGAAGATGTTATGAGTACTTAATATATCTAACTTGCAGAAAGTAAACTAATATCAAACTAGACACTCATACTTCAATCCCTCACCATCAGTCCAGCTGTGGCTTTCGGAGGTAACTAAAAATGACATGAGCAATTTAATATATCTAACTTGCAGAAAGTAAACTAATATCAAACTACACACTCATACTTCAATCCCTCACCATCAGTCCAGCTGTGGCTTTCGGAGGTAACTGAAAATGACATGAGCAATTTAATATATCTAAATCTAACTACTGAAGAAAATGTGCAAGACTGAAATAAAAAAAGTAGTACTGGAATTAAACAAAAACTAAGAAAAAGAAATCAACAGAAGGACAATATTGATTCCATGTCATTAGTCATAAAAAGATGTGCAAATGCCCGGGTTGCCATGAAAAATTATGCTAAAAGCTATGATTTCAAAAAGCAATCTATGTAAGGAAATATGACAAAACAGAATTGAAAGCAACTTATCTAGAAAACATGTAAAAGCCTCCTTGGATAGCAGGGGCCCTCTGCTACCAATTTGGTGAAGTCCTTCAGCTCCTTAAAGTTGTAATCAAAACATCATCAAAGAACTGAATTTCTCTATTAAAAAGAACTCACAAATCTACATCCAATTCCATCTTGAACTTAGTTACAAATCTACTTCCTCATTACTTTCTCATTACTTTCTCATTACCTATGATAGGAGAAAGCTTCTCCTATTTATACAAAATATGAGGAGACATCTCATTAATGGGAGTCCATGAATCTCTCCATCCATCTCTAGAGTTACAATCAAAATAGGAAATGATAAGACACATGTCTTTCTAGAGTTTTAACACAACTTGAGGAATGAGACACATATCCTCTTAGAGTTTCAATACAACAACGAAGTGAGACACATATCCTCTTGATCCCATAATCTTCTCCAACCAAATTCGAATTTGGCTTTAGAGTGCCACATAAGGGTCTTCTAGAAGTCTCCTTTTGACCTACACATGTCACAAAACTCACAACACATATATAGATATATGAAACTATGTTAATTTTCTAGTTTCTAATCATAAATTCATTTAAAATACATAAAATAAATAACTTTGGAAAACAAGGATCCTAACCCATATATTTATGAAAATGGTTACTTGATGTAGGGTTTTAGGTCAAATGGCTATGAAATAAGAGCTAAATGGTTATGACATAATGGAAATATGTATGAATATGGAGAACATTTTTGAGACTCAACAAGTTTTCACTTGAGAGGGAGCTAGACTTACATGCTGAGGAGGAACTCTTAGTTCCCAAAGATGAGTCTCTAGATGTGGATCAACCACAGGAGGAGGTTCATGGAGTGGAGGAGTCCACTCATGCAGAACCAAACATTAGAACTGGCAGAAGGCATACCACAAAAGCTGAGAGGCTGAAGCTTGATGCGGCACAAAATGTAGGAGTCCCTACTTCACAGTGCAGATAGAGACAATCTCCTGACCAATTCATTAGATACATGGCTCTCATGAGAAAATGTGTTGTGACTGATCAATCTTCCTTTCAGGAAGCAGTGGAGGAGCCCACATGGGTAGATTCAGTGGTGGAGGAGTATGACTCCATTGTAAAAAACAGTGCTTGGGAAATTGTTCCAAGGTTGGTTGATAAATCAGTGGTAGGTTCGAGATGGATCTACAAGGTAAAGCAAGCTGTTGATGGGAGTGTTGAGAAATACAAGGCTAGATTTGTGGCTTGGGGCTTCTCATAGATTGAGGGGATTGATTATGAAGAAAAATTTGCACCTGTGGCACGGTATTCTTCCATAAGGACCATCCTTGCTCTCTCAGCGCAGATGGGTTGGCACATTCATCAGATGGATGTGAAGACTGCATTCCTTAATGGGATCATTGAGGAAGAAGTGTAAATTGAACAACTTGAAGGATTTGAGATCTTCAGCAATGAGTCACATGTGTGCAGACTCAAAAGAGCGTTGTATGGGCTGAAGAAAGCACCCTGTGCTTAGTAAACTCGAATCGACAACTATTTCACCGGACTTGGCTTCACCAAGAGTGAGGCTGATGCAAACCTATACCAAATTGTGGTGGAGGGTAAGATTTTAATCATTTTTCTTTATGTTGATGATTTAATACTGACTAGTGATGAGCAACTAATACACTCATGCAAGGAGGACCTTGCAAAGGAGTTTGAGATGAAGGATATGGGTCTCCTTCATTATTCCCTTGGATTGGAAATATGGCAGCGGGAAAGTGAATTTTTTGTGTCTCAAGGCAAGTATTCAAGGGAGATACTGGGTAATTTTCACATGGAGGGTTGCAAACCCATGGATACTACTCTTCCAGGAAAATGGAGGAAAGAGGATGCTACGTCTGGAGAGGTAGTGGATGCTACTGTCTATCGACAATTAGTGGGTTCACTAATGTATTTAGTAAATACAAGACCGAACATATGCTATGCAGTGAACCAACTTATTCAAGCGATGGTTAAGCCTACCAAGATCTTTTGGAAGGTGGGCAAGAATGTCATGAGATATCTCAGGGGCACATCTGAGTATGGATTATGGTACAAACAGACGGATGAGGTGAAGTTGCATGGCTTCATGGATGCATATTGGGTGGGCAACCCAACAGACATAAAGAGCACATTACGAGGGGTCTTCATTATCATATCTATAGTTGTTTCTTGGTAGGAAACAGAGATTAGTGGCACTCATTTCAGTGGAAGCGGAATACATGGCATCAAGTCAAGCTGCATGTGAGGCTATCTTGATGAGGAAGATCCTGGTTGGCTTGTTTGGTTCTCATTTAGATCCTAAAGTGATTCATTGTGATAATCATAGTTGCATTAAACACTCGATTAATCCTGTGTTTCATGATATCTAAGCATATAGATATCCGGTATCATCATATCAGAGATTGTGTGCAGCAGAAGATCTTGTTGCTTCAGTACATTCCTACGGAAGATCAGGATGAAAATATTCTGACGAAGGCGCTCACCAAGAGCAAATTTGAATACCATAGAGACAGGATCAGGGTGAAGGATAATCCTTTTCTTGTTGAGAGGGAGTGTTGAGATTCAACAAAATGATGATCCTAGTGAAATTAAGCACCTACACTAGGTGGGGCCCGTAGGCTATTTTTAGGTGTATGTCTATTTTTAGAATGGTGAGAAAATTCTATTTATAGTGGGAGTCTATTTATAGATGGTTGAGAAAATTATATTTATAGATGAGGTTCTATTTTTAGATGCATGGGCGAAGTCTATTTATAGATCGCATGTCTAAAAATAGAATGCATGTCGATTATTATTATCTTTTAATAATAATTAGACAATAAATAATAATCTATTCTCTTGAAGCACTTGATTTCAGTTAACTAATGTGGAAAACCAGTTAGCTAAAGGAATTTCGAGTTCTAGGGTTAGTTGGTGGGACATGCAAGTGGACTTAGTTGTAACCGAGTGATTTGAAGTTGTAACAGAGTTGGATGTGTAGTTATGTGAGTTGTAAAGTAGTTTAACTCAGTTAAGTGATTTAAACTTAGTTGCGCTATTTGTAACTAGTTGTAACTAAATATACACTAGTGAGAGATCAATGAATTAAATATTAAATTAATTCACATGGAGTGATCTCACATGCAACTGAAGATTTACTACTGTTAACTATATGCATATCAGATCCAGTGGAGACCCAATTGAGAGATAGGTGAAAGGGACACTTTGAATGTCAGTTGTGACATTAGTGGGTGCACTCTTGCAACCACACACACATTGGAGATGCCAATGAGGATTGCGCAGTCAAGGAAAGGCAGGATCTCATTCATTCAGGGATTGTGATCAACAGGTATTGCACAGTGGAGGTAGTAAATTGGCGCATGTATTTGTCATTTTTTGTATGATAGTGTGAGACGATTGTATATTGTATTATGAACTGTTGGATTAGAGTTTTGTATGATATTGTTTCATGATCCATGATATATACATAATATATGATAGTCGGGTTTTTAGCTTTATGCTTTCCCGGTAAAAACATATATGTTATGTGTGATTGATCTTTCTTCATGTGTTTGCAATTGGTGATTAATTTTCAGCAAATTTTTTAGTAGAAGGATTCTGTATTTAACATTGGCATATAATTTTTAGATCACGAGAATCTAGGAAATACATAATTGTATTAAAATTTCCACAAAATAAAATATGGAAATGGAAGAAGTGTGAAATTCAGTAGAGATTGAAAATAAATTAAGTATTATTCAATCTTGCTTAAGTGGAAAACATATAAATTGCAAACAACCAAAATAAGGTGTTCTAATTAACATGTCCTATTCATCACAATTTCTAGTTTACAAATTAAGATTTTTCAGATTTACAGAGAAAAGGAAAACAGTGAAATAACACAGTTACAAAAGAAAATTTTTACCAGTGAATACACGAGATGAATCAGAGGTCCTTATTATTGATGCTCCAACAAAATTGGAAATTAAAATGCCCAGTAGGAAAAATATACTCAGAAATCAACCTAGAATACTTCTAACAATGAAGTATTTATACTAAATTTTATAAAACTGATTACATCAACGTTGTATTAACTGACAGTGTATTATTATAAAAATTGAACAATAAACTCTAATTGTGACAAAAAATAGGCTCAGTGGAGATGATCTAGAACACTGACACTGTTTTGGAGGAAACAGTTTCCAAGTGGACCTATTTTTGGGCTGCACTGGCTGGTGTGATGGCTGATGTGTTGAATGTAGTTGAATTTTCTCAATGAATCTTTACTCCTGTAGCTCACATAGTTTATCCCATCGATATTCATCTGGGATAGTCAATTTTATTACCATTCGGTAAATGTCATCAACCTCAGTATATCTGGAAAAGGTAGGCTTTACCACAAAGATGTGATTTACCTCATGTTGAATGAAAAATTCATTATTGATTGCCTCCAGAAATGCTCTGCCTGTCATACTACCTTTGATGCTAGAGAATTTGGTGTTGTCCCTAGAAATTTCTTTTAATTTCTTCACATAATATTCCTAAGCTATTAACTTATCATTAAGAACCAACAGAGAAGGCACACCCTTCAACGTTAAAGGCTCTATCCTATTGAAAAACGTGTTCACTGCTATCTCCAAACCATGGAATTTCTCTTCCAACTGAACAACCAAATTCTTCTTGGTAATAATTCTCTTCACTTCTAAGATGGTTTCTGTTCTATCATCTACTCCCAAGTCATCTAACTCATATCTGTTCTTGGAGTTTAGGAACTTGATAATGTTATTTTCTGTAGAAGGAATATCCCTGATTTCCTCTTTGATAGTTGCGATAGCAGGCTTGATATTTTCTGATGAACTCGGGTGCACTGAAAGCGAGGGAGAAAATATAATGTGGCAAGTGTGACTTGCAGAGTCCAATATCATCTAATTTATCTATATATTTATCCTCTAAACAACAATACATCTCGAACAGTTCAAATTCATAGAGATTTTCATGGATCTTATAGTCTCTATCAGCTAGGGGGACATGGTATAAATCAACAGGAGGATGGATCAAAGGGTCAAATGTCTCCTCTTGGATTTTATTCTTAGGAGGCATTTTTCAATTTTTTTCAGAGGAATTGAAAGGATTTAGAAAGGAGCAAGTTTACTGGGAATGTGCAGAGCTCTTATTTGGTTGAAGGAGATGAGGTGAATGTAGTGGCTTGGGTCGGCGATGAACTGATGAATCGAACTGGAGCTCTATAAACCTGTTTAGACAATAAAATTTGTAAAGAATTTAGCATAGTAAAGGTTTAAAATGGTTACAGAGTATGGATATTCCGACCCATAGGAAATAGTTAAGTATAACTTGGTCTAGTGTAGAGTTAGGTAAAGTGTGTTTCTTTACTATGTACATTTGTAACTTATAATCCGACAGTCATGATTTGTAGTGATCCAACAGTATTAACGACACTTGATCCATGTCTTAACACCCGATTGGTCCATGATTTCTATTTAAAGAGCATGGAGAGTCTTTCTGGTAACCGTTTATGAGAAAAGAATATGTAAACTTTCTTTTTATATTAATAAATTTCCTGAAGTGACCGCGTTGGCTCAGGTCATGGAATGTTTCCCTCTTTGAGGGTTTTAACCACGTGATATACTGGTGTAATGATTTGTGATATTTTTGTGAGAAGCGACCTTTGGTTTTTCATCTAAGGAACTTACCCTGTAAATTCCTACATGGTATCAGATCTATTTTTAGAGCTGCATCCATTGTTGCTCAAAATCCGAAGTCGATTTAACTGCATGTGACTGCCATTTTCTAGATCTACTATTTATAAACATTTTTAGTCTTGGAAAATGGCTCTGTTATGTCTGAAGTGTTTGTTGCAGTGAGGAACCCCTTTCGTTTCATGCGAAAAGGTTTCCGATTGCCCAAGTTATGTCATTTTAGATTTGGAGGTATAAAGTATTTGTTTTGCAGTTATATTTATTAATCATTTTGTTTATTTCGGTTCCCTCTGTTTATTTCGGTTTATATTTTTTCTATTGTGGGATTTATACCCTCTTCTTTGTGTATTCTCTTTGCTCTGCGCTGTGTGCGATCTTGGAAAATAAGAATCAGGAAGACAAATTTTTTTTTGCTACATATGCTCTTTCCCCGTGTCTTTGTGCAATAGCAAAAAGAGACAGTTGCCAGTAAGTCTAACTGAAAATAAAACATTATGGCATAAGGGTAGTATTTTCATTTTTTTCATGCTCAGATTTTGTGTCTTTTTTCTGGAAGAAGCATGCACACCGAAAAAAAACCCCTTCCTCCTTTCAAACAATTACAGAATCCTTTTACTAGCTCACTTGGTGTAAAGTTAGTTTATGAGAATAGAGGTCTTGGGTTCAAGTATTTTTCTCAAGCTTATTTTTATAAAAATGTTTTTTTTTAAAGGGAGGAGATTTGTTTTTAAAAGTAGAACTTCATCAAATTTCAACCGTTCCCATAATTATTCGGCACCTACAACTCAATTTTTTTCAAAAAGGCATAACGTCTTCATTCAGAAACCGTTTTTTGAGCCGCTTTTTTTGAATTGGCCTAATTTTTCGAGATATTTCCATTGGAGCAATTAGTTTCAGCCCTTTTCAGCTTTAGTGTTGAAAAAAAAATGGAAAGTGCTTGCCCGGTTATTCTTAACAACACCAATTATTTCCAATGGATACCTCACATGGTAGATTTACTTAGAAGTAAAGGGATTTATAGAATAGCCACAGGACAAGAAACTAAACCTATTGATGGATATAAATCCGCTAAATGGGAAAATAAACAAGATAAAGCACGAGGGTTGATAGGAATGTCCATTGCTCAAGATCTTTGATTTCATATTCTTGAAATTGGCACCCCTGATGAAGCCCTGAAAAATCTAAATATTGTTTTTGACATTAAAAACCAAATAAGGGCCCACCAGCTTGAAAATTAGTTGCTTACTTTGGACCCAAATAATTTCTCCTCTCTTGAAGATTTTTTTTCCAAATTAAAGACCCTTAGACTTCTTTTAGAAGGTTATAAGGTCAAAAAGGAATGTTGGCTCGATGGGTCCTGACCCAAGTTTGGAGGTTAAGGTTTGCCAACAAACCCCTATACTACTGGCCCTTTCGGTAGTGATCTACTTGCGTAGGCCAAAGTCTCACCCGAAGCAGTATGGGAGGGTGTTGGAACTAGGTTTTCGCACCCAGAGAGAGAGTAGGTAAGTCAAGTAGATCCGAGTTCGCAACCTATTAGGTTCTCACATAACAGGTCTATTCGCAGGTTTGTTAATAGTATAATCTGCAACTAATCATAACAGAGCATAAAATAGAAAAATTCACATCATAAATAGATAACACAAATGTATTCATAGCTCCAATAGATCCCAAAGGTTCGCATCAACAGTAACACATCAGATCAGATAACACAAAGATACTTTAACTATATTCGCATATATTAGCATCCAAAAACCCAGTTACAATCGAAACATAGCATGCGCACACAGCCAACAGGGTCCGCACACAGCAGGACTAAGGATCTCCGCACACACAGCCAGCAGGAATCCTTACCCAAACGACCCAACATAGATCTAACAATTCACACTTAGCATCAGACTTAATTCCTGCCTCGTTTAAGACTCAAAATGTTCATCTATTTATAACGACTTAGCCTATGCTTTCTTGTGGTCTGCAAACCATGGTTTGCGGACTTTATGTCTACCCTTGACTCGTTACAAAGCATTCAGGGCTTTGACCCACCCCAAAACCCCTGTGCTAGACTAATTAATACCAAAAATATACAAAATTGTACAAAATTCGCAGCTTTAGGGGACCCTGTTCCAACAAGGAAGATGGTAACCTCATCTATTCCATTCTTTCTAATCTTGGCCCTGCATACTCTGTATTTGTTTCCACCTTCCATTCAACAAGATAAGCCCTCATTTCTCAAGGAACAACCTACAAGAACCCCTCTTTTGATGCCTTTTGTGATTCCTTGATAAGAGAACAAGGAAAACTCTTATACCTTGGTCTTATAACTTCTGGAAATGCTTCTAAGAGAGCCTTAGCAGCTCAACAACAACCATATCAAAACAAACCCAAGAATCAGTATCCTAAAAATTATGGTCCTAAACCAAACAAGGGTCGTAAGAAATTTCAATAGCAAACTGAAAAATAAACTCACCAAATCGATAAGGCAACTAAAAAAAAAGGGAAGAAAACATATAGACACTGCAAATTTTGTAATTGTGATGGCCATGTAGAGTCCAAATGTTTTAAAAAGATGGCAGCCTTGGAATCAGCAATGAAGAAGCACCACATCAATTTGGAGACCTCTTCAACTTCATCTTCATGAATGGCACTTTCTAATTGTGGTATCAAGCATCTAGTTATGCATTAAATGTATCTTCTTCTTCTCATTTTGATGAGTGGATCATTGATTCTGGAGCTTCTTACCACATGGCCAAAAATAAAGCCATGCTTTCTTCTTTAAATGATTGTAACACCAAACATATTTATGTTGGTGATGATATATCTCTTAGTGTTGTAGGATCTAGAACCATACATATAGATAATGGCCAGTTTAATGATGTACTATGTGTTCCTACCTTGTCATGCAACCTACTATCTGTTAATCAGATAACTCATTCGGGTGAAGGAAAAATACTAGTGTTCTCACCTCATGATGTTGTAATCAAGGACCTCAAAGATCCTAGACAGATTTTAGCTATTGGCATTATTGATGATTCCACAAGGTTGTATAAGTTTGAAAAATTTGGGTCATCATGTCTTCCCTCCATTTTTGTTGCTCATAATGATGAAGTGAGAAAACTTTGGCATGAGCGATTTGGTCACTTAAACTATTGCTCTCTTCAAATTATATGTCAAGAAAATATGGTGATAGGTCTTCCTATGGTATCTTGTCGAGATGGTGTTTGATCTAGATGTGTACTCAGAAAACATCATTGAGATAGTTTTGAAAAATGTACCTCTTGGCACGCTTCAGCCCCTTTAAATCTTGTGCAAAGTGATTTATGTGGTCCACTTCCTGTTGTTTCTTTCTCTGGTTGCAAGTACTTCTTAACTTTCATTGATGATTTTTCCAAACGCACTTGGGTATACTTCTTAAAACTCAATAGTGAAGTTTTTAACATGTTCTTGGCCTTTAAGGCCTTTGTTGAGCAACAAGCTGGACATCAAATTCTTAAGTTAAGATCAGACAATGGAGGAGAATATGTTAACAACAAATTTGTCAACTTTTGCACTGAGCATGGCATTCAATTGCAACATACTATTCCATATACTCCAAAAAAAAATGGTGTAGCTGAAAGGAAGAATCATAACTTAAAAGAAATGACGAATTGTATGCTTCAATCTAAAGGAATTAGTCTCAATTTTTGGGTAGAAGTAATTAACTGTGCAAATTACATAGTAAATCGCACTCCTACTAAGGTTTTAAGGAATATAACTCCAGAAGAAGCCTGGAGCTAAATCAAACCAGATTTAAGTCACTTTCACATTTTTGGAAGTGATGCTTGGGCCCATATTCTAGATGTGAAACAGAAAGCCTTAGAACCTAAGAGTGAAAAATGATTTTTTTTTTGATATTTTGAAGATGTCAAAGGATATAGAATTCTTCAACCAAAATCAAAAAATATAATCATTAGAAGAGATGTAAAATTTGATGAAAATATATCGGCCTGCGAGCCTAGTTTGGCAGGTGTGCCACCTTTGGCTTGCGATCCTGATTTGACATATGGTGCCACCTCTCTCTATCTCTTCTATTTTTGATAGCATTCCTTGTAGTTCAGATGACGACAATGATGCTGACAATCATCCTCCACCTCTTGAAGATATTACTTCCACTCCACAACTTCCAAGATGGGTCCTCTCTACTCAGGATGCAGCAGGTTCTCTTGTAGGTGACCTTGCAGATCAACAACGTACACGTTCTTAGTTCAAAAGAGCCTCTTCCTTATTGGGTCAAGTTCCAGAAAAACTTGATCCAGGAACCTTTGAAGAAGCTTCCGGTCATCCAGATTAGGATGAAGCTATGAAGGAAGAATGTCATTCCTTATTGGTAAATGATACTTGGGATCTTGTTCCTCTTCTAAAAGGAAGAAAACTTGTCAGATGCAGATGGGTTTACAAAACAAAGTTTGGACTAGATGGAAAAGTGGATAGACATAAAGATCGTCTTGTTGCTAAAGGATTTTCACAAGTTGAAGGCATTGAATATACTTAAACCTTCTCCCCTATTGCCAAAATGAATTCTATCCACCTTTTTCTTTCCCTTTTTTCCTCTTTTAAATGGGAAATCCATCAGATGGATGTTAAATCTGCCTTCTTACATGGAGATTTGCACGAAGAAATATACATGGAAAAACCCCCTAGCTTTATCCAAAATGACTCTAGCCTTGTTTTTTGCCTTAGGAAGTCTCTCTATGGTCTCAAACAAACTCCTCGGGCTTGGTATTGTGATGCAGGGGCATTAGGCTCAAAAGTTACTTGTACATAAAGTAGACATAGGGGGGTCCCATGTTCTTTGAATTTCTTGTAAATATTAATATTTTGAATGTTTTGGTAGGAAATAGTAATTATCCTTAAGTCATTTTGAGAACATGAGAAGTTGGTGGAGATAGGAATATGAAGAGTCAGTTTAGGATTAATTCAGTTATTGAGTCTAGATTCAGGAATTGGAATACTAAGAGTTGTTGAACTGTTTGGAGACCTGAATCAATTCAGGTCATCCTTGTGGTATAAATGTAACCCTGAAGAGTCTAAATAAGAGAGGGACCAGAGAGAGAGAGGGAGTTAGAGGTAGAGAACCTCTTCAACAACAGAATAGGAGGATAATGGCCACTAAACTGAATATCTGGCCTGTCATGAGATTGTAAGAATTTGTTTTGAGATTTATCGCCTGTATATATATATATATATATATATATATATATATATATATATATATATATATATATATATATATATATATATATATATATATATATATATATATATATATATATATATATATATATATATATATATATATATATATATACATATCTATTTATGGAAGAACTGTCTTTGAATTAAGTGTGTCTGGATGGGATTAAACCCTATTTGAATGTCTTTGAATTTCAATGGTTACTTTTGGATATGTGTAAAAGAAATTGTATAAAAATGTGTAAATATGTACTCTGCAATTTGAGATTGTATGTGCCTTGATTGTATTGAGTTTTGCGCAAAGCACTGCAAGTAAATTGACATGTGAGGTGAGGTGAATTGATCACTGTAAGGATCGATTCTGAGATAAAAGAATTCCTGTGTTCACTATCTGAGTGAGAGTTTAATTCCTTTGAAAAGGTTGGATTACATGTGATCTGTGTGTAATATTTTTGGGTTATCGATATGAATAATCCTGTGTGTTCTCGATGAGAGTATCGAATTCTATAGCAATTAAGAATCCGGTGATTGACCATGTCTGTCGGGATCGATTGAAGTTATTGTCGAAGTGTGATTAGTTGTCTAAGGCTTGTGAGCACTATGAAACATAGCCGCAAGGGTTATGTATGGGCGGAACTCTGCGTCAGAGTAGATAGATGAAAAGAACCTTTTTATATAGAACGGGCGGAACCTTGAAGCGGAAGCTGAGTGGAACCTGGAGTGGAGAAGTGGAACCATGACTAGATGAACAGTGACGGAAATTTGGAGCTGGACGGTGGGTTTTATCGCACCACCTTTGCAGTGAAAGCGGTATTTGAGGAGTTGGGAGCGATTCCATAGATTGATCGACGCGTGTCCCCGAGCGACATTGCAAAACCGCCTACACTGTGCGCCATCGCGCATTAACCATCGACCAAAGACTCGGTGCGATATTAATACATACCGTTGATCTGGAGGAAGGTTCATTGCACGGTGATCGCCTTTGGAAGTAGCACAGAGGTTAACTTAAGGTATGGGTGTGTGCATTTGATTGATATCCGTCCGATTAGATGTTGTGGCAAAATGGAACATGAGCCTTCGATCGGGTCGACAGTTAAGTGAGGTAAGTGACGTATGTTGGTGCGGGCCAGACTTTAATATATATTGTTGATTGATAATTAACCAAAGTCCAAGTGGTATATGGTATACGGTTGGAAATATATGTATATGCCGAGGGTCAATTAATATGGGTTTAATAGCCCAAAGTATTATGTCGCGTATAATGGTTGTATATGCGAAGTTGGCGCATATGTATACATAATGGACTGTCGGGTTATAACTGTAGACCCAGACTTATTTGTTTAAATTTTCCAGTGTAGAATAAAGGGAGGTTGTGAGATTTCCCGGACTAGGGAAGAGGATTGGACATGAAAATTTGGATACATTTCACACACAGATTGAGGTTGGGACCAAGGTAAACCGGGGCTAAGGGAGAAGCCCCGCTGTCGTATTGCAAAATGGATAGATTTCTATTAGATAATAGATTTTCTAGGTGTCATTCTGACAACACTGTCTACACCAAGAAAGTGGGTAAGTCCTTCACCATCCTTGTTCTTTATGTTGATGATCTTATCCTTACTAGTAGTAATCCCAACCATATAAACCATGTGAATTATAGCCTAAAAAATAAGTTTGAAATGACAAATTTAGGACACTTGCATTATTGCAATCGAAATCAAGTATTACCCTTTCTCAGTCCAAGTATTCCTGTGATCTTCTACACTATTTCCACATGGAAGACTGTAAGCTAGCCCCTTCTCCCTTTCAGTTTGGAGTCAAGCTTTCAGTCACTTGTAATACCCATGAAGTTGATGCTACCTTATACCGTTAACTTATTGGTAAACTTCTGTATCTAACCCATACCTATCCCGACCTTTCCTTTTTTGTTGGTCTTGTTGCTCGGTTTATGCACCAACCTCATGAAAGTCACTAAAAAGAAACTAAAATAATACTTCAATATATTCGAGGTACATTTCATTTCGGGATTCATTACACTGCAGGAGCATCTCCATTATTGGTTGGTTTCACTGATTCTGATTGGGCTGGTGACCCCGATAATCGAAAGTATACTACATGATATGTATTCACTCTTGCTTCAAGACCTATTACTTGGTCTTGTAAGAAACAAAGTGCCATCTCTCTTTCTTCGGCAGAAGCAGAGTATCGTGGTGCATTTGAAGCCAGCAAGGAAGCCATGTGGCTTCGTTAGATCCTTCCTAAATTTGTTCTTCATCAACAACATCCAACTACACTTTGGTGTGATAATCAAAGTGCCATTCAACTATGTAAAGATCCAGTTCAACATAAGCGTATGAAACACATTGAGCTCCACATACACTTCATCAGAAAGCTCATTCATGATCGTGTTATTGAAGTGCAGTATTGTCCAACCAATGATAAAGTAGCCGATATCTTTACAAAGGCTCTCACAGAAGTGAAGTTTACCAAACTTCGATCCATGATTGGAGTTTAGGAAAGTTATCATTAAGGGGGGATAGGATCTAATGCCTCCTTCCTTCTCCTATTGTGTCACCTTTGTGAATCCTTCAATCCTATCCCAAGTTGTTCTTAAGGGGAGATGTTAGGATATTTAGACACATAGGAAATAAGCTCCTTTTGTGTCACCTTTGTAAATCCTTCAATCTTATCCCAATTTTTTCTTAAGGGGGGGTGTTAGGATATTCCGACACAAAGGAAATAGTTAAGTATAACTTGGTATAGATTAGAGTTAGGTAAAGTGTGTTTATTTACTATGTACATTTTTAACTTATAATCCAACGGTCACGATTTGTAGTGATTCAAAGATTCACTCTCTCCTCGGTATTAACAACACTTGATCAGTGGCTTAACACCCGATTGGTCCATGATCTCTATTTAAAGGTCATGGAGGGTCATTTTTCTGGTAACCATTTATGAGAGAAACATATGTAAACTTCCTTTTTATATTAAGAAATCGCCTGAAGTGGTCGCGTTGGCTAATGTCGTGGAATGTTTCCCTCTTCGAGGTTTGTAACCACGTGATATACTGGTGTACTAATTTGTCATCTGTTTGTGAGCAGTGACCTTTATTTTTTTATCTAAGGAACTTACTCTGTAAATTCCTACATGGTCTTATAAGTCATTGGGTTTTTTCCATTTACTATAGCACAAATTTGTTATATTAGCGGTCATTAACTTAATTGAATGCACTAATGGGTCCATTACCACGGGAAAGGATGTGATTGAAAACGGGTATGTGAGCTGGTGTGACGGGACTGGAAGGTGCAACAGACAGGTAAGTGGTTCTAGTATTGCGGAGTATGGAAGTTTTCGGGGGGGGGGGGGGGGTATGAAGTGGTAAGCGGTATGAGCGGAGGGAGATGAAAAACGTGGAGAAGTCGCCATGTAGTCGTGGGCGCAAGTACTAAAACAACTTTTTTCGGACCACCCCCACCGGCGGTAAAGCTCAGATGGAGAGGGGGGGCCAAAGGTGGATGTGGGCCGTTAGATCCGGAGTGAATGAGATGGACGGTGGATAGATCGACAGAGTTTAATGTCACTTGATTTAATGGGTTTGTCAGATAGCGGTAAATTTAATCAAAGTGAAAACTTTGGATATGGTAAATATGCCAATATTTGATTTATGCGCCCAAATAATTTAGAGTTAGGATAAAGTACTTTTTCCACTTATACCTCTTATATGCATAAATACATTTTAAAACCAAACTTAGGATAACCATTTAAATCCTTTCCAAGGCGTAAAAAACACTTCTACCTACCCATTTAATTTTATTTCTTTTGCTAGACTAACATTTTTTCTTCTTTCTTCTTAGGGTGCATTTAGGCTAGCAAACCCACATCACTTTTTTTTTATGAAAAAATATAATCTACTCTATCACTTATTTATCCTATTGATTCAAATTAAGAAGTTGAATCAATTTCCTTTTCTACCTAACTACTGGTTTACCAAGATTAAATTGTTTGGAAAATCTATTTTCACTAACCTAATTGACAAAAGTTAACAATTGTTCAATCATGATTAAGCTATATGATTTGAAAAAATATCTAGTCATTGTAGCATTTTTAAAAATATGCACACAATATTATTTGATGATAACATAAAGAAAACTAATCTATCAGTAGTGGCATTTGAATTTGTAGCACTTTCAATGTTGTTTTTCCTATTTTTTCTTTTGTGGGGTTCTTACTTTCTTTTTATTCTTTTCAACTTTCTTTCTTTTTGATATACCCTCTTTTCATTTTCTTATATATATATATATATATATGTATATATATATATATATATTGGAAATCATTTGCATATTGAAGATTATTTACAATATAAGATTATTGAAACAAAATACTCAATCACCCTGAGATCCTATAATTTATAGCACCCTAACACTACCGAGGCTACCAACTTTAATTAACAACCCGAGGTTCGTACAAACTTAAGAGGCATCAACACTATTTTTGCAGCATACAATGTTATTAATTATGATGTCTTAGGTCTCCATTCCAAGTGGAATCACTCCAAAATACCCTTGTTCACACGTGCTAAAAATAACAGAAAATTACTACTCTAAAATATGGAAATTCAAGAACTAGTGAGCTAGTTAATCTATCAAATGCCTAATCTAATCAAGTGAAAATGCAAAGGGGTAGATTTTGTTATCAAAATTAAAATTATTATGAACTATTCCAAGTGGAATCAAGTCAAATGGATCTCATTAACTCCTAAAAAATAGCAGAAATTTACTACTATTTCGCTACAAGGCATTTCCAGAAATTTTATATTCATGAACTAATAACCACATGCAAGTATCTTAATGATTAAGATGACATTCCAAAGTTATTATAAAGATTAATAATTCTTTTGAAACTTTAAAAAACCTACAAAATAACTCACTTCAATCATTTAACTCAATCTCACATCAAGAAAAGAAACAATACTAAATACAGAATTATGCAAAACATAAATAAGAGATGCATGTGAATAAGAAGTGAAAAAAACATAAATAAATTATGGAAAAGGGATATGAGGCTCCTGGAATGGCCAAGCCCAAGGAGGCTTAGAGTCCTATGGAAGAAACCAAGCCTTAGAAGCTAAAAGTGGTGCCAATATTCATTACTCGAATCAATCCAAGTACATCCCGACAAGAAAAGAAAGTGGAGCTACTAGAAAACAAGTTTTCTCCACAATAAGAATAAACAAAAGAAGCCCCTAGAGGCAAATTCGAACCGATACTTATAAAAAATGATGAGGAAGCATTCTCCTTGAAAGGAGGAATCTTTCTCCTCCAAAATCCTTCAAATAGTGGATCTGGTACCCAACACTAGGAGTTTGCAGTAAATGACAGGGAACACATTCCTATATTTTCTCAATCATCAGAGTTCCAAAATATCTCCACAATTTCTCAATTATTTTATGATATTTTGTTCATTTATTCTCCAATATTTATCCTCCAGTAGTAGGGAGAAAGTCCATAAATGATCTCCTTCTCCAAATCTTCATAATCTACCTAATATTCTCACAATATTCTACAAAAAACAAATAATATTAGGCACAAATATGAAATTATATTTAAACATTCATAAGAACATATTAAAGCATCAAAAACATTATTAAGTGTAGAAGGATAGATTTAATATATCTTTTATGTGGCTAAGAAAGTTTAGATGGGTCTTAATTTATGTCTAATTTAGAGGCCCATCAGGTGATTCCAAAGTGCAATTGTGATTCAGTGCAAAAGGAAGCAACCTAAAAAACACAAGACAAAAGTAATGTGAAATGGTATTTGGAATGAATACATGTAGAACTCTAAGACATAGCCAACAAATCTCTGACGACACACACAAGTGACAAGTGAAGGAAAACTAACCTAGAAACCTTAGAAGATGATTTAATCCTCACACAAACACAAGAAAGGTCAAAGAGAGAAATAAATCACTCAAACAAGGCAATCAAGCTAAACACAGTAATGCTAGATCATATCATATTTTAAATACACTTTAGAGGACATGACACACTGTAAATTAAAGAGGTAAACCCTAACTCTTTCCTAATATTTGGGATCAACACGTCTGTGATAGACATTCTAGTGCTGAAAGGCAGATCAACGTGACTTTTTTTTATAGAAAAAACATTGTCAATGCTTCTGTAAGAGTAGAAAGAGTGCCAAGCAAGAAATAAAAGCAAAAATAAAAATAATTCCAACACTCAAACCAGACTTAACACCCTAAAGAAAATATAAAATCCTACGTAGAATTATAGAGACCTAAATAGAATCATATCTCAATGATCGGTCAAACTGATCAATGAAAAAACTAGAAAAGGAAAGGAAAAGAGGCTATAGCTCCCCATTGGAGTCGCTAATTTTGTTGTGAAGATAATACCCTCTCTGTACAGAGACAATCTCTCTAGCCTTAGAGTGGGTCTAGCAACACATGAGACTATCTAATGTACCCTTTCCTAGTTTATATTCAAAGCGAGAGAGGAGGAAGAAGAACCTACCTCTTCCTAATGTTATTGTTCAATCCTTCGATGAAGGCCTTGATCCACGATCCTTCGGGTTCATTCCTTGCTGATTGTAACATTTTAGTATCTGTAGGAGATCAATAAACAACATAAGGCATAACACAAAACATAGCATACATTGAATACAAACTACTTAACAGATAAAGGAACATTAGGCTACTTGTAAAGATATCAAAACAAATATGGAAAGTGAAACAACAGATGTATTATTGATCATATAAAAGCGGAATTACAACTGTGGCCTTGATTTTGGAGGCTCCCCTTTGGTGATTTCAAATTCCAAACCGAGGCTCTTTAAGCAATCTTCCTGAATGGAAATTTAGGCATTATCACAATATAGGGATACAAATAATTAATGATCAGATAAACCCAGCAATGACCAACCAGTAGTAGAGGGATGAGATTTAATATATAAGAAGGGAGAGGGATTTAGGAGTCCATAAAATAAGGATGAAGGCTAACTTCTCAAGGTAAAATCCCCTATTGATAAGATCAATAGCTCCAAATGAGAGAGCTTGACAATATCTCCACCAAACAACATCCAACTTGCCGTTCTAGAAGCCTCTAGTGTGTTAGTGTCAGTATTTGTATCCTTCCACCAATGATAAATTATCTATTTCATGTCATGTTAAGTGTCCCATTCTGAAATTTTTGTCATTCCATTAGGTCATGCAAAAATTTGGTCACTTGGTGCAGATTTAGATCAAGTTTCACTCTTTTCAAAAAATTTCATTACTTGCTAGCTCATTTCATCACTATGCTGAGTGTTCATCATTCATGAGTTTTTATCACCTTTTCTTTCATTTCACCATGAAATTCATTCAGTCAAGGTTTCCATTAGGTATTATGGTTTTCAGGGTCCATCAAAACATCATCTGCATGCATAAAAGACCAACATGTAAGAGCGTGACAATAAACACATTTTTATTATGTAAAGCTTAATTTGTAAATTTTATCTATATTTCAATATGTAATTTCATGTTATCTATATGTAGTAATCACTCATGGTTCCAAGCTAGCTACAAACTCAAGGTTCCAATTTCCAAGAAATTCAAAGTTCCAAAAGTCTCAATGTTCAAAAAATCCACCAACTGATCAAATTCAAAAGATCAAATGAAAGGTAAAAAATGCAATGTTTAAGTTGAAAAGTGAAAAAGAAAAGTGGGTCCCAAGACCAAATTTGAAAAATTCATCAAGCTATAAAGGCCATCAAAGACCAAGGAGAGGCTCATTTGCACTCTCATCCATCAAGCTCTCACTTCCCTCAGAAAAAAATCGAATTTTCAAGCAAATAAGCCAAAATTTGTTGAGGTGCTGCGCTCTTGCAAATTTGGCGTTGCGCTCCTATGAAGATCGTTGTGCTCCTGCGTTTAGCAGTGTGCTCTTTCCTTTAGCGATGCGCTCCTACGTTCAGCGTTACGCTCCTGTCAAATTTCTCCTACAAGCTCCTACAACCTATCAAATCATTTTCCAAGCAGTCAAACCATCAAGTGAAGTTATCTACAACTCCTATCAAGTAAGTTACATCATTTCATGCCCTCCTATCCTTGCATCATAATCAATTTGTGATGTAAACCCTCCCGATGCTTAACTTCATGTTTTTTAGCTAGGAAACCCTAAATTTACTCTCATATGCTAAATTCTTTTTCTTAGACTCAATTTATCCCTCCCACATCTCAGTAAACACTTTCCCTATCCCTACATAAATTTATCCCTCACTCCCAAGCCCCATTTCCCAAAACCCTAACCTCAAGCTGTAAATTTCCTAGGCATACTCACTATCCCTGTAGTAAATTTCCCTACCCTATTTCCTTAAGTTTTTCTACCCTCTACTATTTCCCTAAGATGCCTAACTCCCTGCCCTACTTCCCTAATTTTTCCTACACCCATTACCACTCCCTTAACCTACTTCCTACCCCCTTTTCCTTCCCCTTCCTTAGGGTTTCCAAAAAACACAAGAACATGGAGGAGGAAAGAGATTTCATAGAAGAGGATAGAGAGGAAAGAAGACCACACAATGATTTGAAATGCGGAATTGACAAGATCTTTTCTAGCTCTTATACAATACGTGAATGGTAAGTGTTTTACTGAACAATTACTTTAAAAAAAAATTAACTGTTAGAATCAATTGTTTTTAAGTATAAATATGTTTATGTTATGGCTTAATAAATACACATGATGCATATAAATGATACCATAAAACAAACGAAATTTTGTGGCAGAGTTCGTCCCTCCTGGACTACGTCTCCAGTTCCACCTTAGAAATGTGCGTCCGCTGTATTCCTTAAGCCAATAGAATAAGACTACAAAGAATCATTAGTTGAAGAGTGTAAAGAAACACTACTGATGTTTGCAGAAAAATATCATCTCCTGAAGAGGCTAACTGAATACAGATTCTTTTCAACCAAGAAAATACGAGGATGAAATTTTACACTTAAACTGAGAATCTGAAGATTTAAATACCTTGAACAATATGGTGGCTGAATAGATTTTGGAATATTGAAGTAGATCACGTTGACAACAACGTACTTCGATGTTGAAGCTTTGCAACAAAGGATGAGCTCTCCTCCTTCAATGTACCTAGAAATAAAAACTCTCCACCACGTATTTGAGATGATCTTCAATGAGAGTAATCCTTCCTTCTTCCTAAAGTTGAAACAAGTCACTCTCTTTCTCTCATGATCCTCTCTCCCCTTACAAAAACATCCCTTCTTTCTTTTATAAGAGGAGTGTATACAAACATGGCAATAAAATCTCTTCATATCTCGAAGAGGTTTTAATTTGCTATTGTTAACCATCAAATTAATGGTTTTATATCTTAATCCCTAGCATCATGAGTTCTCTCGGGTTTCTAGTCATTAGCATAGGGGTTCTGTTTCAAATACAGTGAATAAAATCCCACTTACAAACTTTAATATATATTTTTAGCCTTTACGGCTTGCTGACCGGGCGGAGGATCTTTACCTGTGGCATGTGATCAGCACTTTCGACCAGTGGTTACGGATTGAGCCCAGCGGTCATGGTTTTATCCTGCAGCCTCTGACATGGTTTGCTGACTATCAGCATGTGATCAGGTGGCTGACATTAAATGGAGACCTGGTGGTTAAGGCACAGTTGGCAACTTATCCCAACAATTGCTACCGTTATCTGCCACTGCATTCACATGATGCGGCATAGCTGGCATATAATACTGGTGGCTTAACAACTTAAAACCCGGACGATTCGATGGTGTGGAACTTTGACACCACAAGGTTACGCTGACTTTAAACCTTAACTCTGCAGTCCTGTCACATGAAGTCTTTTGACGTGGTCTATCCGACGGTTTCAACACATGGTCACATTTTCCACTGTGGTTGCATTCATCTGTTCATATGTTTGAACAAATCCCGACGCAGTCTAACTTGATGGTTAGGAAGCGTTGTGGGTTTTAAAACTTTAATATAAAGTTTTATATAACATAAACCCAAACCTTATTACAAGGGCTTTAATGTTTTTTTAATCAAAGGTTTATGACATAGATTTTGCACCATAGGTTTATTTATAAATTCGATACATGGTTTTCCTTTTAGCCTAGGTGTAATTGTATTTAACACTTAGTGCTAGTCTTTCACCTTAGTATTTTGTTTAGACCTACGACTTTAGATCTAGGTTAAAATTTAGTCCTTTTACATTAGGATTTATTTTCCCTTAACGTTTAAAAATTGGACTTTGTTTTGCCTTATCCATTTGACAATTTCGTCTACCTCAACACTTTAGATCGATAGTGCTATATGTTTTTAAGACTTAAGTCATTACAATCATAACTTGTTGTGTGTTTATGTCGCAGGTCGACATAATGACGTCTTTCTTTGATGACAACTTTGACTTTAGAAAAACATCGATGTTGATGGCGAAGCCTTTGATATTGACGTCGAAGTCATGCCGAACCTTTAAACTTGAGTCAATGAATCCTTTGTACATATGACCATCTTGGTCGAAACATTTTCATCTCCACCTTTTTTATTACATAATCGATAATTAATTATTTCAAAATGACCATCTTGGTCATTTTGTAATTTCGATACAAATTTGAAAATCCAAAATTGGATCACACAAGGGAGGGAGGAGTTTGAGGCTTGAACCATCTAAAACTAGAGATTTAATGGCCTCACCCATGACAATGACTTTCTTCAAACATGTGGGTTGCTTTGATTCCTGTGAGCTAGTCCGAAGAGTTCAACATCACCCTGCTTTGACCATATTTTTCATCTCCAATCTTCAATACAATCAAGTGAACATTGCAGGGGTGACCTTTACCATCTCTACAGAGATTATTGTTGCAGCCATAAGGATACCCAATGTGGGGAAAAAATGGTTCAAGGCCATAAACATAGATTCCCAACACTGTGATTCATTCCTCAAGCCAAGATATAAAAATTAGAACAAGAAGGTTTTTCCTTTGAACCACCTACTTGATAGATTTTCTCCCATGATGAAGATCATCATGAAATACTTCACTTTTGAGGGCAGATTCTCCCAACTGTACTCATATCACATCAGGTTGCTAATGCACTTCACAAGGGTAAAATTGCTCAACATCCCTCATTATTTATACATGAGCTTTGACAAGATGGCTTACAAAGTGCAGAGCAGAGAGCTAGAGCATCATATGAACAACCTTTTTCATCAACCTCTTATCAAGATAATTTTCCTACATCATCTCAATCAACTGAACATTACTTTGGATACCTCCATTGAGAATGATGTGTTCATTACTCCACCTTCTCAACCTGCTAGACCAATTCCACCACCAGTATCCATGCCTCAAAAGAAACAGGATCATCTAGCATGGCTGCAATGAAAAAGACCAAAAAGGAAAAGTAGGTCAAAACCTATAAGAGGGGACCTAGGAAAGTGTTTTCTCCACAGATTGTGGAAGGGGCCTTTCCTTCTTCATCAACAAAGTAGGTACACCAGGATGAGAAGCAAAAAGAGACAATTTTCCATGAAGAGGAAGAACTTCATGAGGAAGAAAAATAATTTGAGTTGATGGATTTGGATGATCAAGATGATCAGGAGACCTCAAAGCTGATCATCAAAGAGAAGGATGCCATGATCAAAGAATTTCAGGATGACATGGCTAGAGCTCATTTTGTCATATCATTCCTTGAGCAAGAGAACAAGCAGCTGAAAGATCAACAAGTAGTCATGGAGCGCACAAAGAAAAAAGACAAGATACCAAGGGTAAGGAAATGATGTCACTTGATGATCCTGACCATGATGACATTCAAACCCAAAGAACAAGACCCAAAAAATAGGTCTTAAGAGAGCTCTACAGCAATAGAAACTTGAGGCTGAAAACCTCACTTTTGAGGAGAGGATTTCCATGGAGGTTGAAGATGATAGAGAGATATTGATAGATAGGATAAAAATCCACCTTAAGAAGCTCCTCTAAAAGTGAAACAAAGATAACAAGATGCTCAGAAACATTTCCAACAGGTACATCACAAGAAACAATATCTATAACATTAAACTCAAGCTATTGGAGGAAAAACACAAGCAAACCCTAATTAAGAAAAATGAGGAAGATAAGCTTGAGATCCTTGCTGATGCTTCCCTAATTGTTTGAGGCACGTCATCAACACTCTATCTACCAATTTAGAAATATTTTGGGCAATTTTTTGATATTTTGGGCATTTTGAAAATTTTTGGCTAGTTTCCAACACAATCAACTTCTCAAAAGCACAACTCCTAGGATGCTGTGCTTTCTCTAGAAGCCTCCAAATGCAAAATGGCCACCACCATTGGATTCATAAGTCCCTCTACATGCAATTTTTACTATGGAACTCAAAAATTGGACAATATGGCAGGGATAAATGGCCAAAAAAACCTCAAAAATCACCTTTCTGCCCCTATTTTTAGGTTGGCACTGTGCTTTGAAGTAGTGTTGGGAGATTTCACTTTTGGAGGCCTCAAAATAATCATTTTCAGAAACCAAGGACAGTTTTAGAAACTAGACAGGAGAAAATTTCCAATGAGTTATCATGAGATCAATTTTGACTTTAGCAAGTCCCTCAAATTCAACCTTGAAGTTGGCACTGCGCTCCTGTGTTTGGCGCTGCGCTTCTGCCACTTTGCTGATTTTTTCCAATTTTTCCAGATTTTCTCAGTTTGGTCAAATATTCATGAATTTTACTTATGTAATTTGATGATGTAAGTGTAATTAAGTTACTTTTAAGTTACTAGAGGGTAAATACATTAGGTAAAATTGGATTTTGGGCTAAGATGAATCGGTTTCACCAAAGTTAGGGATGAGTTTGTTGACCTCCCTAGTATTTAGGTTTTCAGTTCAATATTTTGGGGATTAGCTCCTCAATTTAGAATTTCGACCCTGGAGCTGGGGAGAATCAATTTTTTTTTTCTTATATCTTTCACCTCCTTTCTCATTGCAAGGGTTGGATGTTGTTGTATTGATCAGAGAACACTATTATATCAGACTTTTGGAAGGAATTTATTGATAGAGTTGCAGCTATTTTGGTGGGATTCTTGTGGTAATGTATTTTTACATAGTTTCTTCTTCTTTTTACATATGTGTGAATGTTTTTTATTTTCCATGATAATGTCATTTCTATAATATGGTTGATTCTTAAGTGAGATAAGAAGAATTCATTTTTAATGCTCTGTTTTGCGAGAATCATCATACTTGTGTTTCATTTCTTCAGTTTAAAAATAATTCATGTAATTCATGCTCTTTTCAGCACCTCGTGAGTCTAATCCACTCCATCAAATCTCCTTAAAGTGTTGAATTACCTACCTACCTTTCCCCACCAGATGTCTGCAATTGCTAGTCCTTTTTCCTTGACCTAATTTCCTCTTTGACCTAATTCACTCATCCAGCACCCAAATCAACTAATCAAAACCCTTGTGCTACTATACCTAGCCTAAAATATAATTGATCCAGCACTCTTGGGCTGTGATCCCTTGGAGAGAGACCTCTCGTACCTTGTAGGGCTAGCTACTTTGCAAGAGCTTGGTTTGTGGTTACCTTTGTTGGTCTCTTCCAACCTTAGAGATTTGGTGGAGTGATAACATAGTGCACAAAGATTATCCTCCATTTGAGGAAACAATACCAAAAAGGTATCAATGCTATTTTTCCCATCAAAAGCACGCTGGCAGCACGAGGTCAAAGTGCTGCAACTTGTTATCAACACAGGCATGTGACTGGCTAAGTGCGTTGATCCAAAAATTTAGGGTTTGAGTTAGGCTTCTTCAGAAATTATTCAAGGTAGTTTTCTTTTAGTCTTCAAAGGATATCTTGATGGAATCTCTATGGTGGATATACTACACAATATTCATCACAGGGCACTTCAAGATTAGGGATGCGAAGTGAACAGGGTGAAATATATTGTGTAACAATAATCAACAATTAAATTACCTTCAACAACAATATCGTAAAGGTTTGCATCCTCTTTAATTTTGGTGAAGCCAAACCTAGTGAAATAGCTATCGATCCTTGTGTATGAAGCATAGGGTGATTATTTCAATCCATACAACATTCACTTGAGTCTACACACATGCGAATCTTTGTCGAAGGTCTCAAATATTTATGGTTGTTCAATTCACACCTCCTCCTCAATCACTCCATTGAGGAATGATGTCCTCACATCCATTTGATGGATCTTCCATCCCATATGCGCTGCAAGTGCTAAAATTGATATAATATAAGAATACCTTGCTACTGGAGCAAAGGTCTCCTCGTAATCAATTCCCTCCATTTGAGAGAACCCCTTGGACAAAAAATTGGCCTTGTGTTTCTTGATGCTTTCATATGTTGCTTGCTTCAACTTGTAGATTCACCACGAACCTACCATTGAATTCTTCTCTGGTCATGGGACCACTTTCCAAACACCGTTTCTGAATATGGAATCAACCTATATTGGCTTCTGCACTACTTCCAAGAATGAGGATGGTTCTGTCTCAACTAGCTCACTCATTAGATCCATGTACCTAGTGTACCGATCCAGTGACCTCCTTTGCCTGCATTGGGATGTGGATGCTCCAAAATTCTCTATATCATCATGGAATATAATGTCATCTTCCCTGGTGCACTTCATTCCATCGACTCTAGATGTCTCTGCATGAGTGGGTGCTTCCACTCTCTGCTCCTCTGCTTGTGGATGCTCCACAACATCTTGAGGTTCCTCCTTTGGATCCAAAAGCTCCTCATCTTCATGCAACTGAAGCTCCCAACACTTACGTGAGAAATTATCTACAAATATAACATAATACATGTGCTTGGACGTGGAGGCTGTGGAGAAAGGTACACACACATCTGAGTGAAATATTTCAAGGACTATTTGCACTCTATTGTCCTTATCATGAAAGGTGTCTTTGGTGTACTTCCCCAATGTACACCCTTTTCATGTATATTGTTTCTCTAGTGCACCCTTAGGAAGTCCTATAGAAATTTGATGCATGATCTTCAAAGCTTTATGATGCAAATGGAAAAGTCACATATGCCATAATTCACCGATGTCTTGGCTCTGCACCTTCTATGATTTCGTGCTCAAAGTAGCACAATATTCCATCTAATTTGTAGAGGTCATTCACCCGAACCCATATCCAATTCACTTGTCCTGTGGCAATGTGATGAAGGAAATTGTTGTGAAACCAGCTCCACAAATAGAAGAAAAGAGATATCAACGCCTTAGAAATAAGCCACTTCGAGGGGGCAACCTCCAATACATTACATTCATGTACAATTCTTGGATGATACAAATTACAAAACCTCATTTCTATATATAGGAGTCCATGGGGCCACATTGTAATCCTAGTGGGGCCACAATGTAATCCTAACCGACCTAACAATAATAATTTAAGGGCACAATAATAACAATATGGGGGTTATAGGGGTACAACAATAACAATAAAGGGGTTACACTAACAACAATAAGGGACTATACTAGTAATATAGGGACCTAACATGCCCCTCTCCTTCAAAAAAGTGTTGTCCTCAATGCTTGAGTAGCTCTGGGTGCTTCTGTATAAAATTCTCATGCTCCCATGTAGAATCTTCAGTGGGTAAGTTCTTCCACTTGATGAGATACTCTGAAATTGATCGATTCCGTAGTTGTCGAGTTCTTGTTTCCATGACCGCTTCTGGTTCCAATATGATTTTTCCTTCCTTATCAAGTTCTGGCAATATTGTTTGAACTGGAAGATTTTCTCCTATAACCTTCTTTAAGCATGAAACATGGAAAACTGGATGTACTCGCGAAGAAGCAGGAAGCTCCAATTTGTATGCCATGGTACCAATCTTTTGCAACACCTTGTAAGGACCATAGTACTTTGGTGATAATTTATTATCCTTCTTAGCTTGCTTGAGGGACATTTTTTTGTATGGTTGTAGCCGTAAAAATACCCAATCAACTACATCAAAACTTCTCTCGCTGCGATGTTGATCTGCCTGTTGTTTCATTCGATTTTGTGCCAAATTCAGGTTATCCTTTAAGAGTTGGAGAACTTCTTGCTGATGCTCGATGTGATCTTCCACTGCTTGAACCTTCGAAATTTCCCTTAAAGATGATGTGATAGATGGTGGATGATATCCATAAAGTGCCATAAATGGGGTCATTTTTGCTGCAGTATGGAAGGAAGTGTTATACCACCATTCAGCGAGAGGTAACCACTTGACCCATTGTGTTTGTTTATCAGATACAAAGCAATGAAGATACCCTTCCAAACATTTATTTACTATCTCAGTTTGACCATGAGATTGAGGATGATAAGATGAGCTATGAGCTAATTGAGTACCCAAACAAGAAAACAACTCCATCCAAAAATTTCCAGTAAAAATGGGATCTCTGTCGCTCACAATAACCCTTGGGCTTCCATGTAGCTTTTGAATTCTGTCCATAAATGTAGTAGCAATCGTACTTGCTTTAAATGGATGAGATAATGCACAAAAGTGTGCATACTTGGTAAGTCTATCAACTACCACCATGATGACACTCTTTCCTTCGGATTTAGGTAAACCTATGATAAAATCCATTGAAATCTCCTCCCAACGTTGACTTGGAATGGATAAAGGTTGTAGAAGTCCCGGGGTCTTAATTGTCTCCACTTTATTTTTCTGGCAAACCAAACATTTTGCCACAAAATTTTGAATATCAGATTTAAGGCCATCCCAAAAAAATTCTTTCTTCACCCTGTGGTAAGTTTTTAAAAATCCTGAGTGTCCTCCTAAAGGAGAAATGTGCAATTCCAGAAGAATCTTTTGTTTTAGTTGGGAATTCTTACAAAGATATAAGCGATCTTTGTACCATAAGGAATCATTTTTCCAACTAAATGTATCAGATGTACTGGGATATTGCTGCAACTTTTGAATGAGTGTCCACACTTCTTCGTCCTTCTTCCATTCATTCCTTGCTTCGGTTATCCAATCTGGTTGGATAATAGAAATGGCACAAAGCAATGCTTCCACCTCTTCATTCTTTCTTGAGAGTGCATTTGCAACAACATTAAGCTTTCCTTTTTGTAGATTATTTCAAAGTCATAACCCAACATCTTTGTGACCCATTTTTGCTGCTCTTCTGAAGATAGTCTTTGTTCCAAAAAGTGTTTAAGACTATCATGATCAGTTTTTACCTTGAAGTGTCTTCCCATTAGGTAAATTCACCATTTCTTTAGTGCATGCAGTATTGCTAACATTTCCTTCTCATAAATAGGTTTCTGTAAATACTTTCCTTTGATTGGATGACTTTCAAAAGCAATGGGTCTTCCTTCCTGCATTAAAACTGCACCAATTCCATTTCTCGAGGCATCACATTCCACAATAAAGGTTTTTGTGAAGTCTGGTGTAGCTAAGACCGGTGCTAGGCACATTGCCTCTTTAAGATGTTCAAAGGCCTTAGTTGCTTCAGGAGTCCATGAAAATGCATATTTCTTCAATAATGTTGTTAGAGGTGCTGCTATTCTCCCATAATTCTTAACAAACTTGCGATAATACCCCGTTAACCCAAGAAATCCTCGCAACTGCTTTATGGTTGTGGGGACTTTCCATTCCTTAATGGCTTTAATTTTGTTAGGGTCTACCTTAACACCCTCATGAGATACAATATGACCCAGATATTCCACCTCTTGCACTCCAAAGAAACATTTGGATGTTTTTGCATATAATTTTTTCTCCTGCAATAGTTTGAGCACCCTGTCAACATGTTGAACATGATCCTTCCAAGACCTGTTGTAGATTAGTATATCATCAAAAAATACTAGCACAAATTTTGTAAGGAAGGGTTTGAAAATGGAATTCATCGACCCTTGAAATGTAGAAGGTGCATTGGTAAGGCCAAAACGCATGACCAAAAATACATAATGACCTTCATGAGTTCAAAATGCTGTTTTCAGAATATCTTCAGTCTTCATTCTAATTTGGTGATATCCTGAACGGAGATCCAACTTGGTAAAATAAATTTCTCCATGTAGTTCATCTAGTAATTCTTCAATCAAAGGAATGGGAAATTTAACTTTAATGGTGAGCTTATTGAGCTCCCTATAATCTAGACACATGTGCCATGATCCATCCTTCTTGTGTACCAATACTACAGGAGAAGAGAAAGAGCTTTGACTAGGTTGAATTATACCAGCCTCTAACATTTCTGCAATCATACGTTCAATTTTTCTATTTTGGACATAAGGATATCTATAAGGCTGATGTTTGGAGGAACATTTCCTGGAATCAAATGAATAGCATGATCATGATCACGAATAGGTGGGAGTCCATTGGGAGTTTCAAACACCTTGGAATGATTATCCAAGACTTTTTGGAGATTTGAAGAAATAGATGATTTTGGTGTTGGAACTTCTAGTGAGAATAATTGTGCAATTACACCTTGTTGTTCTTTCTTTAGAAGCTTTTTCATGACATTAGAGCTTATTATCTTTCCCGCCTTCCCTGTAATACCCCGTAATTCGACTTCCTTTCCTTCTGAAAAAAATTTCAAGAAAAGATCTTGAAAATTAAAAGCTACCATCCCCAAAGATTGTAACCATTGTACTCCTAGTACAACATCAGCACCTCCCATAGGAATGGAAAGAATTGGACTATTCAATACATATTCTCCCATGGTTAGCTTGATATTATGGCATTTTCTAGAGAAATTTATAGTTCCTCCATTTGCAACCATAACTTGACATTCTGGTGCTAGGTATAGGAAACAATTCAATTCCTTGGCCACCTTACAATGAATAAAATTACGGGTACTACCTGAATCAATCAACACTATTACCTTTTTCTTCTTGATATGTCCTTCTATCTTGAGAGTTTGAGGAGTGGTAATTCCTACCAATGCATTACGTGATATGGTCGGACTAATTTCTTCCTCTTCTAGGGTTGGTTGGTGGTGTATATCCTCTTCTTTTGAAGATTCTTGTTCATTTTCTTCTTCCTCTTCACAATCTATGTAAAATAATTTCTTCTCAGCACACTTATGACCTTTAGTGTATTTTCTATCACAACTGTAGCAAAGCCCTTTTGCTCTTTTTTCTTCCATTTTTTGTGGTGTCAACCTTGTAGGTTGTGGAAATCTAGGCGTAGCAAAACTTCCTTCTTTATAGAAGTGAGTGGTAGGCTTCCTTGTCGCCATAATTTTACATTCAATTTTTCTTGCCAACCTGAATGCCTTCTCCAATGAATCAGGTTCCAAAACACGAACTTCATGTTGGATGTCATCCTTTAAAGTACCTATGAAGAGATCAATCCTGTGTTCCTCTGGAATATCAGTTACCCTTATATTCAATTTTTGGAAGTCCTCAATGTGCTCCCTCACTAAACCCTTTTGTTTGAGATTTATCAATTGGCTAAAGAAGGTGTTGCTCTTTGTATCCTCATAATGTGCTATCATTTCCTCCATTAAAATTGACCAAGTGACAATTTTTTTATGGGAGCAAAGCCATCGATACCATACAAATGTATTTTGTTCTAAATGTAAAGTTGCAATGCGTACCTTTTGTGTGTTTTGCACATTATGGATATCAAAATATTGCTCCATCTGTAGTATCCATGTTACAGGATCCTTTCCATCAAACTTCCTCATATCCATCTTTGGAATATGGTGGTTCTTCCCGCCAACATTAGAGTTTATGAAATCACAATTAACATTTATTTTGTTCTCATCATGAGGTTCTTCTACTATTTTTTCACCATTAGGAAACCTTTCTTGTATAAACTTTGTCAAACCTTCCATGTCTGCTTTTAGAAAATTCTTCATGTTTTCCATTTTCTCATCGATCTTAGCTTCCATGTCATCAATCTTAGCTTCCATGCCCACTTCCATGCCATCCATCTTAGCTTCCAAACCATTCATCTTAGCTTTCACGCCTTTCTTCAAACCATCCATCTTAGTTTCCATGCCTTTCTTCAAAACTTCCATTTCATTTTTTGTTGTTCTTTGCGAGAGCGAAATTTGTTGCACTTGCTCTTGTAATTTTGATATGTCATGTTGCCATTCTTCGTCTTCATGAGTCATAGTAGAGCCTTCTAAAGGCTTAATGGGTGTTGAATTCCTTTTAGGGGCCATTTTAGAATCCAATACTGATATCTATTCTACAATATTCCCTTGGAATCAATTCAACTTGATTCTTCAAACAAGACTTATGCAATTCGGAAAAAAATTACACATCTTTTACTTGCTTTTGAGGAGCTCGATATTGAAATTGAATTATATGTATAATTGCGGATCATCAATATCTGAAATTTAGCCCTGTAGTAGCCCTCTGAAGCTTCTTTCAAATTGCACAGGTCTGATCTGATTTGGATTCTTCAAGACAAATTTATGTCCAATATCCCACAATGAACCAATTTTGGACTAGTTCAGTAGAAAAAACTTGTACGACTTGCCATGTGTCACTATTTCCTCCTTTGGCTCTGAAATTGATAGACCGAAAACTACAGTCAGTGTACTTGCAGCCACTATTTACTGCATTCCAATCTGATGCTCAGAGAGATAGCTATGAATATTTTCCCAAGATCACCTCTTTGAGATGAAATTCAGAATCCTAAAAAAGCCCTAACTTCCACAGATCATATCTCCGAAAATATTGCAAACCAATATCTGAAAGTTTGCGATGATGTTCCTTAGGATTTCAGCTTCGCACTCTAAAAATTTCAGCTTCTTAACCTTTGTAGAAAAAAGGTTATTAAGAAAATACCGCGATGACCTATTTAGGTTAAATTGATGAGCCTGCAAAATGACCTAACTTGCACAGATCATATCTCCGAAAATATCGTGAACCAAGCTCTGAAATTTTGGGATGACGTTCCTCAGGATTTTGGCTTCGTACTCTAAAAATTTAGATTCTTAACCTTTGTAGAAAAAAAGTTATAGCGAAAATACCACGCTCACCTGTTTGGAGCAGCGAAACCCTAGAATCTCAAAGCTTTGATACCAAATGTTGTGAAACCAGCTCCACAAATAGAAGAAAAGAGATATCAATGCCTTAGAAATAAGCCACTTTGAGGGGGAAACCTCCAATACATTACATTCATGAACAATTCTTAGATGATACAAATTACAAAACCTCCTTTCTATATATAGGAGTCCATGGGGCCACATTGTAATCCTAGTGGGGCCACAATGTGATCCTAGTCGACCTAACAATAATAATTTAAGGGCACAATAATAGCAATATGGGGGTTACAGGTGTACAATAATAAAAATAAGGGGGTTACACTAACAACAATAAGAGACTATACTAGTAATATAGGGACCTAACATAAATACTTTCCTTTGCTAAATATCACATCATAGCCACAATCTTCCAACATGGAAACTAAAAAGAAATTCTTCTTCAGACTCGGAACATACATGAAATATTTTAATGTGAGAGGATAAAAAAAATCCATCTTAAAAGTAACTATGTCGATACTGGTCGTGCTATACCTTCCATCATCTCCCATCTCGATGTGCATATGGAGGTCCTTCTCCTCCAAGTCACTTAAAAATTATTTATTGCCTGTCATATGGAATGAGGCTCCCCTATCTAGATACCACACACTACCCATAATTGATGTCATCATGCATGCAATGAGTGTGAAATCCAACTCGAATTGTGAAGCAAGAGATTCACCTTCCACTCCTCCGAAGGGATTTTTTTGGTCTTCTTGTGCAGACACTTCGTAGCATAGTGTCCCAGCTCATGAAAATGAAAACATTTAATATTCGACATGTCCTTATTCTTGCTCGCCTGACCATAATCTCCTTTGGATTGGGATTTTTTCCATTTCCCTTTATTTTCCTTTCCTTCCAAGGCACAATTCCCCTCATTCTAGAACTTGGATGAGGTCCCATCTTTGGTGTTCCACCTGAACTCTTCCTATACCAAATCTGACCATAATATTTCCCAGTTTGGTAGCTTCTTCGTCCCATTGACTGAATCCTGGTGGATGTGATAGCTCTTGGGAAGGCCTAGAAGTGATAGGCTTACCAGATCATCTTCTACAACGGTAACACCAACACTCCCAAGTTCATCACAACATTGTGTGAACTTTCCTAGGCACTGTGGTATTATGTCGGCCTTTTGCATTTTGATATTCCGAAGCTTTTCTTTAGTGCTAGATTCCTATGGTCACTATTGTTCTGGAATAGTTCTATAATTTTTTTCCACATTGCATATGGAGTTTCCTTCCTGTGGATATTAGAGATAATATGGTCTCGTACTCCCTCCAACATGATCCTCCTTACCTTTGGTATGGTCTTCTTTCAATCTGCTAGATCCTGGGCATCAACTGGTGCTAGTTTCAAGACATAATTATCAATGAATTCCTTCAACCCATTGTCTTCCATGAATCCTTACATCCGATCCTTCCAAGAAATTTAATTTGAGCTACCCTTAAGGGCATACTCGAGCCTTAGACCATACACTACAAGGAAAAGATCCTCTAGCAGATGTTTTTGAGGAACCCCTTATAAAAATACCCCAGATATCTGTTTCTAGTGGAGGTTACTAGAGGAGGTTGGTGGGTGGAGGGCTTTGTGGATGTTTTCCGCTTGGTGCGCTTATCATACAAAACTGCACTGGTGCGCTCAACAAGAGAAAGCACTGGTGCATAAAAAACATTGGCAAACCAGACACCATGCACTCTGTACACACCTGCCCAGTGCGTCGTATTACTGTAGAGCACTAGTGCTTTACAATTCTTCCACATCGGTGCGTCATAATATACCGTGCAAAAATAGAAACCACCCAGTGCGGTATTAATAAACCGCACCGGTGCACCTATAAAACCTCGCGCACCGGAATATGGTTAAATAAAAAAAATTATGGCCAAAAACTGCATTTTTCACTTTTCTCAGTGCTCCAGAGCTCTCAAGCACTGGTGAAATTTATCCTTGTCTAAGCCACCCTAACATCGGAGCTCCCATTGCACCCATTGCATGCACTGCTGTTGTGCATTGCCCACCAATCTCCAGCTTGCATTTTGCAAAACGGTGGGAAAATTTTCTTTTGTAAATTTTATAGCCAATATGCCTCCTCGACGGCCAAATATACATGTATTTTTCTTTCTTTTCCATAATTAAGCTTTTTAGCGGATTATAATTTAAAATAACCTTAAAATTAACCATTTATTTATTTTTATTTTTTTGTTGCGTGGTGCGCTTGAGTCATTCGGCTTGCACTGGTAAGCGTTGCTGCTTGTAAAATTTACAGGTCGCACCGTAACCGGTGCTAATGGTATTTGCACCATTTCTGGGGCAGTATCGAAAGGCACACCACGTTTTTTTAAAATTAAAAAAATTGCGGTGCAGTCATTTAGCTGTCCCCACTGTTGACCATGTGGAATAGCGGCAACGCGGTGCGTTGACAGAAATATCCGCCCCAGTGTTTGTCAGTGCACCGCATTCAGCATTCCAATAGGGTCAACGGTGCAGAAACGACCACACCGTTGACTATGTAATGAAGTTAGGAGGTCGGTGCGCTGACACAACTATACGCGCTGGGGCTTAGATTTTAGTTAGCGCATCGCACTCTTGACATCATACATAGTCAAAGGTTCTCTGAAAATTTTCAGGTGCATTGCCTACAGTGTGTTGAATGTCATCTTGGGCACCGCCCCTGGTGTGCGACAAACAAAACACACACCGGAACTAGTGCATGACTTTTTTTTTGGCGCAACGACTATTTTTTTTTTTTTCCAAAAAAAAATTATACATGTATATTCCTAAATACATGTCTCATTTAATAAAAAAAGTTTATTTAATATGTCAATCATTCAGAGAGAAGAGGGGGAATAACAACAACAACAGATAGAGCAATATGACATGGTTGGCTTGTGGGAGGCATGAGAGAGGGAGATAGATGCGTACCCTCGCCCTATTATAGAAACTACCTAGGGGATCCTAAGGTAGGTAGGCCTCCTCAAGTTCTATGAGGAGGCTACTTCCCTAAAGGGCCATGGTGTGTTTTTGAGACATCTTATCCGCAGGTGGAATGCCCACTGACAGGCTTTCCAGGTTGGTCTTAACCAGTGGTACATGCCCACTGAGGAGGATATATATTTCATTATAGGGCTATCGAGGAGAGGGGTGGATTTTTCCTCGTTCCCAAAGGTTCCAACTGGCTGCACCCCAAAGGTTCCAACTGCCTGTGTAGCAGGGAGTCAGTTAGTGTACTCCCAGAGATACATTGGAGTAGATGTACTGTCTCCTTCAGATTTTCAGGTCGTTGGAGGTCAGTTACGTATTGGTGCATTTGGTAGTGAGGAGGTGAGGTGCCTCTTACTTTTGATTTCGACCATTTTACACAACACCAGTGATGGGCAACACATTAGTTGCTCGCTTCTATATTATGTTGATTCTTTAGTACATGAGCCATGACTTGTTAGGTGGTTTGCCATTTTTTTGCTGTAGTTCTGTACAGCCTTAGATAGATGTTGTGCTCATGCACAAGGGAGGGTCAACTTCCCTTTTTCTTCATATTTTTTTTGTTTATTTTTTGAGAGGTTTCCAGAGACGAGGCCTACTTTTGTTCAGCAGCCTCTTAGGAAAATGTTCAAGGCATAGATGCAATTGTGGGGGCAGATGACGCCCAAGAGGGGTGAGACTGTGTTTCTAGCGAGGATATCGCATGATGCACTGGAGTTGCTAGCAAGTGTTGACGAGCTGCATCCCTTCATTATGGTCCCCTGTCCCTATGCTGGATTGGATTGGCGAGGGTGTGCCAACATCCTCTTCACAGATGATGAGCCACCAGATGATAGAGGTAATATTACTGTTTTATTTAAATCTATTCTAACATGTTCTTTAACCTGTTTTAATTAAATTGTGTAATGAAATTGTCTAATTATTGTTGTGCAATTGTATATATTTTGCAGAAATTGGGTCTTTTGATGGCGAGGACATGCCGATACCACCAAATGATCCAGGTGTGGATCCTAATGATGATCAGGGCATGCCAGATGCTAAGGATCATCAAGAGGCTAGTGCAGAGAGACCCACTCCTGTTGGTGCGTCGGTACCGCCTTTTTATAGGCGCGGGTGACTTGATACTAGATATAGGATGGAGTTGGGTGACCAACTCACTGCATTGATTATTGAGGCGGACATCATGCCCACTCATATGAGAGACATATAGGCCAATGGTAGGCTATTATAGATGTGGAGAGGCATGCCGCATGAGATGTACAAGCTGATGTGGCATGTCGTAGGAGCTACGACATTAGTTACACAACTGAGGAGGACCGTTGCACGTTATAGGCATGGTCGAGACGCAACACGTGATTGACAGTCCGCGAGCAGTGACTCTTCATCTCATGATCATTCACCTCGCACTGCACCATATGAGCAGCCTCCACTAGCATCTAGCAGCAGTCATCATGGAGATGAGGCTGGACCATCGGCCACCTCCAGTCAGCAGCCTGCAGCATCTAGTAGTACTCATGATCATGAGAAAGTTGGACCATCGACCGTCGAGGCTGCACCATTGACTAAGCAGGCCTCGACTAGTACTGTTATTGATGTTGTACCACCAACTGATCCATGACATTATATTACAGTTGTATATTTTTAACATTATATATATATATATATATATATATATATATATATATATATATATGGTCCATGTATTTTATGTTCATGTTGCAGTTGTACTTAATTTACATGTTCGTGATCATCATGATGTGCATATTGTTAGGTCATGTTAGATATGTTCATTTAATTTGCAGCTTGCAGATAGATATGTATGTGATAGCATGAGTTATTTTACATGAGATGTATATTTGATGTTTGTGTTGTGATGATGTTATACAATGCTAATTGTGTTTTGTTAGATGATCATGGTCACGATGATGTTATACAATGCTAATTGTGTTTTGTTAGATGATCATGGTCACGATGATGTTAGCGAATTTGAATGTGTTTTTTAGTCGAATATGATGTTTGTATGATGGTTATCACGATCATGATCTTTATTAATTAATTTAATATTAAATGACCATGATATTTATTAAATATTATGTCGTGATTGTAATTGAAATTTAAATTTTAATTGTATGTAAAATTGTAAAATTGTATTTGTAATTTTAACTGTAATTGTATGTAAAATATTTAATGTAAAATTATAATTGTAACTGTAATATTTAATTTATTGTGAAATGATTGTAATTGTATATATCAAAAATTGTAAAATTGTAATTGTGATTCTAATTGTCTGTAAAAATCTAAAATTGTAATTGTATGTAAAATATTTGTAAAATTTTAATTGTATTAATGTGAAATGATTTTATTAAAATTTTTAAATTTGTAAATAATTGTAAAATAAGAAATCTAGAATAATATGAATTTTTGTAACATAATAAAGTTTAGAAAATAATGCAAATATATTCATGTACTTCAGAATTATCATTATTTTATTATGATCTTGTTAGGTCTCTGTAATAAGCAAGATTGGAAAAAGTCTGATCACAGAGTTAACATCATTTCAACCAACTTTGGGATTCTAGGATCTAGCCCTCCTGAATCCGAAGAGGGATCTCTCCAATATGTACAAAGATGGATTTGTCTTTGAAGTTTAGGGTAATGATATTAGGCTAGTTATGAAGACCAAGGGTTTTGTTTGCTTTGGTTGGAAAAAGATAAATGAAGGTGAAGGAAGTCTAAATGAAGGGTGAAGATGAATGAAAGCGAAAATTGATTCAGCTAAGAAGATAGGCAAGAAACAACTTCAATCCATTGGGCTATGGAGTCATAGTAGGGTTTTAATTGGAGTAGCAAGAGGCAAGAGTGGTCCATGGGGCAAGTCATCTATGTCTAAGGATCTCTTTGAAGTTTGATTTATGGAATGGAGTGATACAATAAGAAAAGGAAGTAACAGATGCTGAACAAAGAGCAGCCTAGGATCTGATAAGTACTTTTAAACCAGTCAGCCTTTGACAAACACTTAAGAAGGACATGAAAGCAGACTAGGATCTGGTAAGTACTTTTAAACTAGCCAGCCTTTGATACACTTTCAATAGAAAACATCTTAAAACAGAGGGAAACTTGGAAACAACTTTTAGAGCAGAAACTAGCGGGCCGGGTGCACCACAAATCCTCTCCTAGCTCTTTTTTACTGGGTTACTTTCAAGACAATCACAGAGATAACACAGAATGGCCTAAGATCTGATAAGTACTTTGAAACTAGTAAGCTTTTAACACATTCTAGGGAAACAATCAGACAGTTATGCAGACAAGTCTGGGACTAGGGCTAACCATATCTTCCTTCCAGTTCATCCTCACACAACATATGCAGAAAGTAACATTCAAGAATAATATTCAGCTAAGCCAATAAGATGAGGGAACGCCAGCATTCCTATGCTTAAACTGAATTAAATCATTCCTAAATAACACAGATTGGAAGAAAACATTCAAATAAATATTTCTCAGCCAGAGAAGGTTATTGATATATAGTAGGTCCTAACCCTGTTTAAACTGTTCTTTACAGTGGAAAATGAAACAAAATGAAAACAGAAATAAAATAACAAGTTACAAATGAGAATAACACCACTGTCAACATAGACCAGGATCCCATAAATCAGCTTGTATTGATGTTCCAAACCAGTTACAATCTTTAAGTCCAATGGTTCTTTACAGCTTCAGGCTTCTTAGCTCAACTTAGGTATTTTCTCTTACAAACAAAGCTTACAGTAGCTTCAGAAAACTATTTACATGCTACAGATATGCAGTGACCAACCATTTCTCATCTTCTACAGAAGTATTTATAGAAGAATGAGGAGAAAAGATCTGAGGAAAGATCTCTCAGGACAATTAATACAGGTTCAAGACTTCTCGGCCTGTTGAGGGGCTCGAGGGAGAAGTGTACAGGTGGACTACTGTATTAATGTTTACAATTAATATCAAAGCTCGGTGGGACCTTTATTTGACTTTGAGGCTTTGTGCGCTGTGTGGAGTAACTTCTGCAGATTTTTATGCATTTACTTCTTGGCAGAAGTAACTCCCTGGCTGCGCTGAGGCGAAAATCTGATTTTATTCAATAACTTCAGCCTCTGCTTTGAAAGGTTTGAGGAAATAGGTGGCTCTGTGGTAGCTGAGGAATCAATTTGCCTCAAGATGTGGCGGTGGAGGCTTTCTGTCTGATAAAACACTTTGGGTTTTCTTTAAAATGTGTTTTGAGTCGGGGATTAGGATTTTGATGACCGTCTTAGCCGTAATCCCCGTAATACTCTCTTCAATCTTCATCTGCTGTGCTTTATCTTCAAAACTGATACTCTTTAACTGTTCTTTTGAATAAAACAGTGTCTTGTCGATGTGCAGGGCCGCACAGGGCTCTTTATGCTATCAACGCTCATGAAACATTGATAAATCATTTGAATTTAACCCTGTGAATGGTTCTCTGTAATAGCTCTAAGGCACAGGAAACGTATTTCCCAACCCTCAGCTCTCCTTCATTATATAATGGAAAACCAAAAACACCTGCAAAACACAAAAACAATTAAGAAATCCTGCGTTTTTAGGTTTAGACTGCTTCAGAAGGCGGGAAAGATCGTGGCCGTTGGATGGATGCATCCAACGGTAGAAATTTTATTCAGAGGCGGTTAAAGAGATCGCAAAATCGCATCGCAAATATTTTCGATGAGTGATCAGGGGTTTCACAAAAAATGCGATTTGCGATTTGCGATGGAGGAGGGAATATGCGATGGGCAGATTATGCAACGGAGAGAAAACTGCGATCGGGCGGTCGTATCGCAAATATTTGCGACGCGATCGAATCGCATCGCAAATATCTGCGATGGATCAAACAGACGTAAACAACAAAATGCGAAATTGCGATTACGCGATTTGCGATCGGGCGGAACGATCGCATCGCAAGTTTTTGCGATGGGTTAATTGAAAAAACCATGGAAAATGCGATAATGCGAGATTGTGAGATTGCGATAAGCAGTGGGCCATATATTATATGATATGAACTTTATAATAAAGTTTATATAATAAAATATGGCGGGGTATGAAAAAGGGGAAGTGTTTAGAAAGGTAGGGCTTTATAACATAAAGTCTTTATTATAAAGTCCTATGGGTTATTTGAGGAGTTTCGGTAAAGCTAAAGAATGAATCTTCAACCTTAATAAGAGTGATTTTCATGAAGGGGAGAAAATGAATCATGAAAACAAAGGGGATTTTACGGAGAAAAAGGGAAGCATATGAAGGTTAGTTTTGAGTGGGAGAAGGGCGAAAATGATGGTTCTTCAGAAGTCTCTTCTTATGAAATTAGCAGAATTTCAGAGCATGAAATAGAAATAGTAAATGAAGATTTCGGACAAAGGCATGAGGCCTTCAAGGAGTCTTCAAGAGCCAACAATTTTTAGTGATAAAATTTTTTCCTTGGAGGCTCAAAAAGTCTTAGCCACCTTTTGGTATAACAAAATATTATAGGTGGCTAACAGTGGCTCCACATGGGGATGGTGCCTTCTTGAAGGCATCAAGAATTCAGACTTGATTTCTCTGGGACGCTGACTTGTGCCTGATCCATTGGGCTGCCATTCCTTTGCTGGATGATCTTGTTTGAAACATATTTAGCAGCCATGAAAACAATGGTCCTTCATCAATACAAACTTTCTACTTACCCAATCCTACTGATCTAGCATTTTTTCTTCATTGGAGTGCACTTGGATTGGAAAACTCTATTCACAACATTTTATTCTTTTGAAAGCATAAAAACTAATCTAATGCTACTCCTTATCTCTCCTTGAACTCAGATTAAACAGTTGAGCTCAGATATTTCTCTACCTAATCTACTGTCTGTTGGGATTAAACTATCCAACAAACTTTCATTCTCTAAATTATACAACAGAAATTTAAAAACAGTCAAGTCAAGATTAAGCTGTTTGACTTGCTATGATCTATGGCATAAAAACAAGCTGCACACAGATTATTATTTGCAGAAAATTTAAAAATCAAAATGGAAGGCTTAAGATCTGAAAGTTTTTCATCATGGCCTTCTCTTTTCTTCACAGCTCTATTTTTGCTTTTGTTTGAGCTGTCTCTTCCTTGTTCTCTGATTCAGATTTTGGGCAAATTAGAACCATTTTTTCTCTTTTATGACTCAAAAAATAAAATAGTTTTGAGTCATCCTCCTTTAGAAACTTAGGTTCAGATTTTGAACATGTTTGAACCTTTAATTTCTATCCTAATCTATCTACTGATAAGCCAAGATTAAATAGTTTGGAAAATCAAATTCACTACCCTATCAGCAGAAAATTTAAAACTAATTAGTCAAGATTAGGTTGTTTGACTAACTAGAAGAGTGTTTTGCAGGAGTGGAATTTAAGCTTGCACACTTTCAGATTTATTTCTTTTTTTGGTATGGGGCTGTACCTTTATTTTTTTGTCAATCTTCCCTCTTTTCTTTCTTTCTATGTTTTTGTATTTTTAAATTTTTGATTTTTCTTCAAAGAAGAGAGCAACAGCTAGCTACATGCTCGGAACTGAGCTTTATTGACACTCCTATATAACCTATTCTAATCATGGAGTATTTACATATTCATGTGATACAAAAGTGCCAATGCAGCCAACTGAGTAATGTCAAGAAGAAGAAGAAACTCTGGCTGCTTGTCAGAGATATCCATAGTATATTTTGAAGATTAATCTTCAAAACCGAGGCTATCATAGAAGGTGACAAATTTTCCTGTCTCTGGCTTTTGCAAAGGATCAATGCTTGATAATTTGAGCCAGTCGGGATTTCCACACACTCTTCCATAGGATCAACAAAGAAAAGATGAAGATTCTCTTCCTTTTGGTCCTCCACAATTGGTAGATCATCTACTTCCAATACATCAGCTTTGAGGACTATCTCTTCAGTATGTAGCTTGGAAGTATCATCATTCTTAACCTGCAAAATAGCAAACAGTGAAATATCTTCTTTCTTTGAATCTATGCTTACTTCTGATATAAATTCAGGCTCTTTAAATGACAGATTAATATCAGTGAAGGGAGAAGTTTCTTCTTGAGAAGATGATATATCCACAGCAGGATAGTCTTATATTTGTTTTTCTCCTTCATCTTCATCATATTCTGAACTGGAGGACTCATCATATTTGACAGTGTTGTCCTCTTGTGGCCCTTGTATGCTCGTATTCAGTGGACTAAATTCTGTGAAGAGGTTATTATATTCTTGAGCAGGGGAGTACTTAAAGGTTTGCTCTTTTTCAAGAGGAAGATCATTTTTCTCAAAAAATTCTTTATTGCTCTTCTCTTCACCTTCTGAGTTGAAAGGCTGCTGATTTTCAATTATGTGAAAGCCATTAGTGATGGATCGAAAATGATGATTGCGGCTTTCAAGCTGATGATGGTGAAACTCATAACACCAATCGAATGTTGGTTGCCCTGCACGATTAGTTTCTACTTGAAACTCATCATCATCATCAGACTGATCGAAATTTGGAAAATCATCGAAATAAAAAATTTCATCAGTCAAACATATTGGGTTATCAGCAGGTCTCTCTTCATTATGATTTACAAAAGAATTTTCTAAATCTGTACAACAAAGTTCTCTATGCGAATCGGCAAGAGTGTTTGTTTTGCAAAAAGTTTCAGAGACTGACTGTTTATAAATAGTATGTTCTATTTCCTTCTCTGTCAAAGGGGAAGATGTTTCCATGTCCCTTTGAACAGAAGTACAACAATTCTCTGTCTCTTGTGAAGACTGATTTTGAGGCTGGATGTCTTCTTGAGCCTCAGCTATAAGGGATGATGAATCAATATTTGAGTTTTCAGGGATATCTTGAGGAACGTCCATTATTTCTTGGATCATCTCTTCCTCAACTGATTCATCTATATTCTTAAAATTTTTCAATAGGAGATTAAACTCATGAATGGCTGTTAAAATATCTTCAGGATGCATCTCTTCCAAAGCTTCCTCATTATCTATAATGTGTTGGGTGATGTTTTGTGATGGATCATAATATATTGCACCCCATGATAATGACGTAGCGTTTTCTTCATAGTTCTCATAGAACACATATTCAAGGTCTCTTAAAGAAAACAAACTACTGGATCTTAAGCATTCATACCAATCCCTATCTTTTCCTTCTAATGTTAACATGAACATCTTCATTAGGCAGTCTTCATGCCATTCAACTTTCAACCTCCATACATGTATATGAAATCTGATGAGATGTAATAGAGGGTCATCAAACTTTTCACCTTGAAAAACAAGTAGGTTGTCATCCCAATTCACCTGGGGCATCTTATGTGGAAACCCAGGGATATGATCTCTACTCATTGGGGCATATCTTCGTTGTATTCTTGGAATCATGTTTGTAAATCCAGAAAGAGGTCACTGTGTCTGGTCAATCAGTCCAGGGTCTTATACCAGTGGAGTCATTTGGTCTTCTGGGAGTTTCAGAGTGTGGAGTCGCCAGGTGGAAAATTTTTAGCCCCAAAGGAGGTAAAATGTTATATGGTTCCACCACCATGTTTATTAGATACCAATATGAAATATTTTTGGGTTTTTCTGAGTTTCTGTGGTTGTATGGAAAACTAAAGAGTCTATAAAAGCTGTCCAAGAAACTATGAACTCAAAAAGATCCCCAGTGTAGTCGCCAGAAATGTTAGGTCTCTGTAATAAGCAAGATTGGCAAAAGTTCGATCACAGAGTTAACATCATTTCAACCAAATTTGGGATTCTAGGATCTAGCCCTCCTGAATCCGGAGAGGGATCTCTCCAATATGTACAAAGATGGATTTGTCTTTGAAGTTTAGGGTAATGATATTAGGCTAGTTATGAAGACCAAGGGTTTTGTTTGTTTTGGTTGGACAAAGATAAATGAAGGTGAAGGAAGTCTAAATGAAGGGATGAATGAAAGCGAAAATTGATTCAGCTAAGAAGATATGCAAGAAACAACTTCAATCCATTGGGCTATGGAGTCATAGTAGGGTTTTAATTGGAGTAGCAAGAGGCAAGAGTGGTCCATGGGGCAAGTCATCTATGTCTAAGGATCTCTTTGAAGTTTTATTTATGGAATGGAGTGATACAATAAGAAAAGGAAGTAACAGATGTAGAACAAAGAGCAGCCTAGGATCTGATAAGTACTTTTAAACCAGTCAGCCTTTGACAAACACTTAAGAAGGACATGAAAGCAGACTAGGATCTGGTAAGTACTTTTAAACTAGCCAGCCTTTGATACACTTTCAATAGAAAACATCTTAAAACAAAGGGAAACTTGGAAACAACTTTTAGAGCAGAAACTAGCGGGCCGGGCGCACCACAAATCCTCTCCTAGCTCTTTTTTACTGGGTTACTTTCAAGACAATCACAGAGATAACACAGAATGGCCTAAGATCTAATAAGTACTTTGAAACTAGTCAGCTTTTAACACATTCTAGGGAAAAAATCAGACAGTTATGCAGACAAGTCTGGGACCAGGGCTAACCATATCTTCCTTCGAGTTCATCCTCACACAACATATGCAGAAAGTAACATTCAAGAATAATATTCAGCTAAGACAATAAGATGAGGGAACGCCAGCATTCCTATGCTTAAACTGAATTAAATCATTCCTAAATAACACAGATTGGAAGAAAACATTCAAATAAAGATTTCTCAGCCAGAGAAGGTTACTGATATACAGTAGGTCCTAACCCTGTTTAAATTGTTCTTTACAGTGGAAAATGAAACAAAATGAAAACATAAATAAAATAACAAGTTACAAATGAGAATAACATCACCGTCAACATAGACCAGGATCCCATAAATCAACTTGTATTGATGTTCCAAACCAGTTACAATCTTTAATTCCAATGGTTCTTTACAGCTTCAGGCTTCTCAGCTCAACATAGGTATTTTCTCTTACAAACAGAGCTTACAGCAGGTTCAGAAAACTTTTTACATGCTACAGATATGCAGTGACCAACCATTTCTCATCTTCTACAGAAGTATTTATAGAAGAATGAGGAGAAAAGATCTGAGGAAAGATCTCTCAGGACAATTAATACAGGTTCAAGACTTCTCGGCCTGTTGAGGGGCTCGAGGGAGAAGTGTACATGTGGACTACTGTATTAATGTTTAAAATTAATATCAAAGCTCGGTGGGAGCTTTATTTGACTTTGAGGCTTTGTGCACTATGTGGAGTAACTTCTGCAGATTTTTATGCATTTACTTCCTGGCAGAAGTAACTCCCTGGCTGCGCTGAGGCGAAAATCTGATTTTCTTCAATAACTTCAGCCTCTGCTTTGAAAGGTTTGAGGCAACAGGTGGCTCTGTGGTAGCTGAGGAATCAATTTGCCTCAAGATGTGGCAGTGGAGGCTTTCTGTCTGATAAAACACTTTAGGTTTTCTTTAAAATGTGTTTTGAGTCGGGGATTAGGATTTTGATGACCGTCTTAGCCGTAATCCTCGTAATACTGTCTTCAATCTTCATCTGCTGTGCTTTATCTTCAAAACTGATACTCTTTAACTGTTCTTTTGAATAAAACAGTGTCTTGTTGATGTGCAGGGCTGCACAGGGCTCTTTATGCTATCAATGCTCATGAAACATTGATAAATCATTTGAATTTAACCCTGTGAATGGTTCTCTGTAATAGCTCGAAGGCACAGGAAACATCTTTCCCAACCCTCGGCTCTCCTTCATTATATAATGGAAAACCAAAAACACTTGCAAAACACAAAAAAATTAAGAAATCCTGCGTTTTTAGGTTTAGACTGCTTCAGAAGGTGGAAAAGATCGTGGCCGTTGGATGGCTACATCCAACGGTAGAGATTTTATTCAGAGGCAGTTAAAGAGATCGCAAAATCGCATCGCAAATATTTTCGATGAGTGACCAGGGGTTTCAAAAAAAATGCAATTTGCGATTTGTGATGGAGGAGGGAATATGCGATGGGCAGATTATGCGACGGAGAGAAAACTGCGATTGGGCGGTCGCATCGCAAATATTTGCGACGCGATCGAATCACATCGCAAATATCTGCGATGGGTCAAACAAACGTAAACAATGAAATGCGAAATTGCGATTACGTGATTTGTGATCGGGCGGAACGATCGCATCGCAAGTTTTTGCGATGGGTCAATTGAACAAACCATGGAAAATGCGATAATGCGAGATTGCGATAAGCGGTGGGCCATATATTATATGATATGAAATTTATAATAAAGTTTATATAATAACGTATGGCGGGGTATGAAAAAGGGGAAGTGGTTAGAAAGGTAGGGCTTTATAACATAAAGTCTTTATTATAAAGTCCTATGGGTTATTTGAGGAGTTTCGGTAAAGCTAAAGAATGAGTCTTCAACCTTAATAAGAGTGATTTTCATGAAGGGGAGAAAATGAATCATGAAAACAAAGGGGATTTTACGGAGAAAAAGGGAAGCATATGAAGGTTAGTTTTGAGTGGGAGAAGGGCGAAAATGATGGTTCTTCAGCAGTCTCTTCTTATGAAATTAGCAGAATTTCAGAGCATGAAATGGAAATAGTAAATGAAGATTTCGGACAGAGGCATGAGGCCTTCAAGGAGTCTTCAAGAGCCAACAATTTTTAGTGATAAAATTTGTTCCTTGGAGGCTCAAAAAGTCTTAGCCACCTTTTGGTATAACAAAATATTATAGGTGGCTAACAGATCTTACATAAAAAAAAACTTTATACAGTACGCCATTTCTAGCAGAGATTCCTGGTTTTTCATCCAGTGCGCTTATCATCATAACCTGCACCAGTGCATCTTAGTACTATATCACATCGGTGCTTCATAACTTTTACGCACCGGTGTGTCACAAAACACCACGCCAAAACATAAACTGTGATCTTACGAAACCGCAAAGGTGCGCCTATAAAACCCTGCACACCGGAACAGGGTTAAATAAAACCTTGCACGGACCAGGTATGTCATTGAAATATCTTTTCTAAGAATTAAAATTTATTCTGTAAAGTGCAGTATTTGAGTAGTGGAGGGTTCAAATCATGGGAAAGAATTTTTATGAGGAGATGAGGGTTTGAAAAGACGAGAGTTTGAATTTCGGCTGAGAAGTTTATAGCAGAGAAAATGAGTGATTCAAATAGAAAGATGGAAAAAGGCGCTTATAGGGATGCATATGGCTACAGATCTCGACATAGTACAAAAGGAGAAAATATTTATGAAAAATATGAGAAGGGCGGTCGAGAAAGCTCGGTTGAGACCGACAGAGAGCATTCATTTGAGGCTGGCGATAGGGTTAAGAGGTCCCATGATGGAGAAAGGGAGAGCAGAGTTGATGACAGAGAAATACCTGTCGACGCTCTGGCGACTAGCAAGGTGAAACAATCCTTCGAATGCAAGGAGTCTTATTCACTAAGGGATTTCAGAGAGAGATCAATTGAGTCTCTTGAACGGGCTAATAGATCACATGAAGGTAACAATTCTCATTCTTGCAAGGATGACAAGGAAATATTGGATAGTAGAGAAAGTTAAATCGAGGCAATTGATAAAGCCAAGAGGCACCATGAAGGGAAGGATTCTCATTCCCTTAGGGACAACAGAGAAAGATAAATTGACGTTGTTGATCAGGCTGGTAGGTCCCATGAAGGGAAAGATTCTCTAGAATATGTTTAAAAGTAGCTGGGAGTATTGTCTGAGCTTCAGTTGGCTTACATAAACTTTTACCGACAAATATGACGTCACATAAAATCACATCTTTGGCTTTCAATTGAACTTGAATGGCATATCTAACTTGCATGAGCTGTGGTCCTGTGGATATCGAGGAATATCACATGGAAGGTACCCAAAAATCCAAATTTTTGAAAGTATAGGTGAATTAGCACTTATCAAAGAATGAAATGCCGAAAAAAATGTGAACAGGATACACTAAGGATTCCATGGTTCCATTGTTATTGAAAATGATGCTCTCTCTAGATGAAACCAGTAAAAGTCTACTTGTATTATAAATGGAAATCTAGTGACCATTTCTTCGGGAAGAAAAGCATAGATACCTGCAGCTACCATATTTCCACCCGAAAATCGGTTTCCCATTGGAAAAGCTAATGTAATATCCCATTTTTGCCTCCACATGTAATAACTGCATTGTCTAGTTGAAAATTGGTCTTCTTCTGCTAACAAATGTAGAATGAAGGACTCGTTGTCATTGCTCCTAGAACATTCAAGGTAAATTTCTTGTAAAACAGAGATTGTATAAACTTTTTTAAGATCAAGATAGAAAGCACAAAGGAGAAAAGAGTAAATTAGATGCCAAGATGGAGGAGGAACTTACAAATGAGCAAGCAGATCATGAGTCAACAAGCAGATCATGGGGCATCTTTTCTTGTTGTAGGTTATGGAAAGGTTCAAGTTTCTTTTTCTGAATGAAGAAGAGGTGTAGTTTTGAAAAGAAATGGCCCAGATATTTTCACAGCAAAAATTTACATTTCCAACATGTCTAATTTTGGTGTACACACGTAAAAGTAATTTCGGTGTCTCAACCGCAAATCGGTGCTAATGTACAGATAACCGCACTAGTGCGTTCTAGTTACTGCGCACCGGTGCATTTTAGTTACTACGCACTGGTGCCGTGTTACCAATGGATGCACCAGTGCGGTGCTATTAAGTGATGCACCGGCGATGAATAAATGCAAATAAAAAAAGCGCAACTCTATTTTCTTTAAGTGAAAAAAAAAACAGCAAATTGAAAAATGGGCAGAAAAATATTTTTGAAAATCTAATTCCATAAAACAATTCTTTAAATACTAAACACTTTTTATTATTTCACTATTTTTGCTAAAATTTTCAGCCAGAGATTTGCAGGATACATACCTATAGCAAGAGAGCACGAGAGCACTATGGAGCAACGAAATACGTTCAAACAGAAGTATTCAGAGAATCAGAATCCAAACCTTTGGTGATTCAAACCCTGTAGCATAGAATTTCAAACAATCTCGTGATTAAATTTGATTATTTTTTTTACTTTTTTTTGTAGTTTTATCCATTTTTACCCTAAACCCTTCATTTTTTTTTTGTTTTTTCCCTTTCTTCTCCCTGTTTTTGTGATTTCAGAATTAGGGCTTTTCATTTTAGATTGACATCCAACCCACAGGATGACATGCACAGTCGGATCCCAATCCATGCTAGCCCTTGCGTGAATTTTTGAAAAAAATGGATCTTTTTTTATCGGTGCACCTTGCATAACATAGTGCACTGGTGCACTGTGTTATACACCGCACCACGCAAGTATTGTGTAATAAAAAATTTAAAAACAATTTTTTTTAATCAGTGCGCCATATCTAAAATAGAGCACCGGTGCACTATGTTACGAGGATAGAACCGTACGGTCTATTATACTGTTTGTGCAGTGCGTTTATAATATCCCCACGCACCGATGTCGGTGCGTACATCATGAAAGGCGCACCGGTTTCTTGAGATTTATTTTTTACCTGAAAAGTTGACAATTTATTTATAAATATATTAATGAATGACTAACAAGAGATCAAGTAACAAAAATACTGATAACACATCAAGAAAAGAAAAAAAAGGAAAGTTCTTTGTAAATTCTTTACAAAAAATATTATTTTTGAAATATATGTAAGTTTAACTAATATGTATTGTTTATTGTGTATCATGCAGAGCCACAAAATGACGAAGCTCGATAAGATTATTTATGATCTAGGACCAGAAGAGCATAAAATCTTGATTGAAAAATTGCAAAAGGATGAATCAGGTGAATGAAAAAATACTATCGATCCAATATGAGTTTATTTTTTTAATTTTCATTAATAGTATGCTTAAAATTATTAGATAGCATGTGTCAAACAGTCTATTAATTCACATATTTTTAATGTTCTACAGTGACCAAAAACTCAGAAAAGGAATGTTGTTTTAAGAAAAGAAAAAAAATAGAACATGCAAATGAAAATGAATTGCTCCTTAGTTCATCTGGAGTGGTGTTGGAGGTTAAAGAAAGGGGGAATTTTTTTTACAAAAGTTTGAGGGATCTAGTGGAATGAATGTAGAGAGGTTCTTTCCACTTACAATACAAAAACCAATCCAATTATTCCAAGAACCAAATTTTATCTAAACTACAGGAAGAGTTTCCAGAGAATTGGTCAATGAGACATGTTAAACTTTTAATAACAAAAACGTACAACAACAAAAAAGAAGGAATGAAAAAGTAATATTCCTTTAAATGTTTGTCTAGAATTATTTATAAATATCACTTTTGTTATATTCACTTTTCATATATCAATATAAAAATTAAATAGTTTATTGTCATTTTACATTTCCAGGAAGATTATGAAAATCTCAAAAGATGAACAAGTTGATATCATAAATATGTCAGTAGGAATGTCCGAAAAGGTGTACAAGGAGATGGTCAAAGAAATGGACAAAATTGCATCGCAGGAGGATCAATCTCAACAACAACGTGCTTCAAATGTAATATGTAATCATTGAATTTTTCGATCATTAGGTACGATAAATAAACAATGTAGCATTAAATATTAATTTTCAAGAATTTTCTTGTAGAAAAGAAAAGAAAATGGAATCAGCACATAAAACAGGACGACAAGGACGAAAAGGGTTGATATCTAAGTTTGTGAGTAATTGTTTATAACAAATTAACTAGATTTCAATTTTGTGTTTTTTATGTTGCTTTACAAAAATCATCATTGAATGTCTTCAAACAGGTGCTAACATACAAAGAAGAACCATCAGACAAATTGATTGAAATTGGGTTAAATATGGGTTGTGAGTATATGTTGGCATATCAAAAATTAATTGTGGAATTTGCAAGCATCTATCGATCTTGTTTTACTTAGCTCTATCTATAATTAATAGAACAAAAAAATATTTTATATTAAATATATGATTTGTTATGGGGTATAAAAATTGCAGGAAAAATGCTATGGAACTGTGCCAACAGATGAAATTTTGAAAGATGGCATGGTACATGGTTTTGAAAGAATGTGTATAGTTTATGAGTCAATTATTGCTATGGTATGCCATTTTTCTTTTCGATTTACATTGATGTATATTATTTAATATTGCAATTTTCATTATTCTCACCAATGTATATACACTCATTTCAGTTTATTTTTATGTTTGTAGATGGAGGGTGAAGAAGAAGAAAACAAACAACACCGTGAACAAAACATTCCTGAAAATAACCCAAGTCATGGAAGTAGCTGTAGCAGTGACAACAGTTCAAGCGAAGAATGATGATCACTATGTTTGGATATCAAAGCAAAGCGTTGTATTTTTTGAAATATTTGCCTGTGAAATCAGAGATTTTGTTTAATGTAATGGACATAGTGTCCCAATTGAAAGACAAATGGATACCATTAACTGTCCCATTTTGTATGACAAAGACTATCTTATTCATATATATATATATATATATATGTTTTAATTTATTGCTATTGCGTTCTCAATTATTGCTATTGCGTTCTCCATTGTCTTTCTCAAATGCACTAATAAAAATTTAATTCATATGAATATTGTTATAAGATATATATGTGTCAACTTTCGATGAATAATGAATTTTAAAAAATCACAATGATTATGATATGATATAACAAATTAATCCAAACATCACATTCAAATTCATTAATAAAAATTTAATTAATATGAATATTGTTATAAGATGTGTCGACTTTTGATGAATAATGAATTTAGAAAAATCTCAATAATTGCACTGTCACAGGTCGATGTTTCTAAGAAAATAAAAAATAAACACTGGTGCGTGTCAGTTACTGTACACCGACGCGTTTCTATGCTGTAGTGCACTGGTGCATTTCTATGACCTATGGGCATTGCACAAATACCAAAACTAATTAAAAATCTTGGTGTGTTTGAGCGATAATGTGAACCGGTGCTTTTATGTGAGACTACACATTGGCGCATTTGTATGACGTATGGGCAACGCACAAATACCAATACCAATTATAAATATTGGTGTGTTTTTCGGATACGGCGCACCAGTGTGTTTCTATAAGTCTACGTACCGGTGCGTCGAGACGACCTATGGGCACTGCACAAATCCTAAGAAAAATTGGTACAACCCCATGCGTTGTATCACCAACATTGTGTCTGGTGCGGTTTTATACCTTGACGGCCCAGTGCAGGAACCTTTGACTGCCCCGGGGCCACCCTCTAGATGACACGCACCGGTGCATTGAAACCATAGTAGTGCACTGATGAAAAAAACATCCGTAATAACATCCGGCCGCCCAGTTTTTTTAGTTGTGTTGAATTTCCGTTAAAAGCTCCACCAAAACCTCTATAACCATAAACGGATGTTGTAGAAAATGTTTTTTTGACAATTTTGGCCAATTTTATAACACTGAAAACCTCCTTTATAACCTCCGCTAGAGGCTCTTTTCCTCGTAGTGATAAAACACCATCCTGATCTTGTTTCTATCTCTGAAGAATGGACCTGCAAAAATTCATTCCTCCTACAAAGATAACTTCGAACTATCTTCTCTATTGTGATTATAGCTCTGATACCATGTAGAAATACTTTGTAGATTCAAAGTGATACTGTAATTTAACCCAAAAAAAATTGAATCTACTCTACTCATCTGCGGAAAGAAATTCACAAATGAGATGAAATAGAAAAAACATGCAACGTGAATAAATTAACCCACATAAAATGAGGATATATCTAGGGGAAATAAAATACTTAAAACACATTCCTATCTATTTGCATTAATTAGAAAATAGAGAAGAAATACAATGCTTGTTCAAGCCTGAACAATATTTGCACAAGTATAATCTATCTCACTGCCTCACAAGATAACTCTAGCCAATTATTATCCAATTTTACTACCTAGCAAGCCCCTATTTCCTTGCTCTATTTCCTTAAGAATTACCCCCTATTAATAGGAAATTACCCACCCAGAACTGCACAATCCCTATAGGTCCTTCTTTGACTGAAAGCACCACCTGTACACATTAGAATATGCTACAACTGATAGTACACTTCCTTGGAATCTCCATCTCAATTGGGTAACTCAAATTATATGCATGCATGAGTTAATTTATGTTGATTGATTAGTTATCTAGATTATCACCGAGTGTGATTGAACTTATACTACATAATTTGACCTTCCACTAGTTTCTTCAACAGTTGGAACTAATTTAACTCAATTAAATTATTACAACTCAAATTAAACTCAACCTAGGTTTCTAAAAAGTAGGAGACACTCTACATGCCCTAATTTTGGACCTCAAATTGAATTAACTGAGCCAAATAAGAAAATTAACTTAGTTAACACATTCTTGTTGTCTTGTGATGTGGAATTACAATTTTCTCCTAATTTAATTCAAGTGAAAATTAAATCAAGATTTTATTGTTTCCATTTTTCAACAATATTTATTACCATTTGTAGAATGAATATGCATTAGTCCACATAAATCAGAATGAGTGAATTAATTTTTTCTGTGTGCTCTGGGCTGAGAATCATGAAATTATTATTTTTTGTGATTTCCTAAGATACAAGCATCACGTTGATTAAGTTTCCTAGGAATTGTAGGCAAACCAATAACACCATTTTTCTTCAACAAATGAAGGTTGTCATAGTTCAAGTGTCCAACTCTAGCATGCCATAAAATACTTGATGGAAGTGTATCTTCATTATAGTGAGAACTTTATGATTTTTTTTTGCAAGAGCATAGGTTCCTTGCAACTTCAAAAAGTCTTCTTCTATCCCAGTCATGAAAAGCGAGTGATATGATGCTTTTCTGACCTCAATCTTCCCATAAAATATATAAATGAATTTTCCTTACTAGAAAATGTGGACCAAATACAACAAGTGTATCCTCAACTTTGGGAGGTATAGAACATCATGTAGAATAATTCTAAAAGGCCATGCAATCTGAGTCTGACGGTGCCAAGTTTAGATGGCTTAAGATTTGATTTTTCTGTAAAGTAAACTACTCCATCAACATTTTCAGCAAATTATTCAAATAAATCTCTTATGAAATTGTGTTGAGATTCAACAAGATGATGAGCTTAGTGAAAATCAGTCACCTTCACTAAGTGGGCTTGTAGGCTATTTTTAGGTGTAATTCTATTTTTAGACTATGTCTATTTTTAGACATGGTGATCATATTTCAGAAGTTGCAGGATGCTATTTGTGGATGGTTGGTCAAGTTGGAAAAATAGATGAAATTCTATTTTTAGAATATTGGGCGAAGTCTATTTATAGATCAATGATCTAAAAATAGAAGTGTCGATTATTATTAGCTCTTAATAATAATCCAACCATAAACATCAACTTATTCTCTTGGAGCACTTAATTTCAGTGTACATATTTGGAAAATCAGTGGGTTGAAGGAGTTACACAATTCCTTACTAGTGGTTCATGCATGGAGGACTCAGTTAGAACTGAAGTGGAAAAGTTATGACAGAGTTGGAAGAGTAGTTCATGGAGTTCTTGTTCAGTTTAACTCAGTTAATGGAGTTAAAATCAGTTGAGCTAGTTGTATCTAGTCTAACTGAATGATACACTAGTGAGAGTGGAGTGAATTAATTCACAAATAATAACTCATTAATCAACTGAACAAATACAACAGTTAACTACAGTGCATGTCAGTTCCAGTGGAGACCCAGTAGAGAGATAGGTGAAAGGGCAAGATGGAATATCCGTTGTGACTATAGTGATGCATTGATTGCACCACACACACATTGGAGTTTCCAATGAGGATTTCACAGTGCAAGCAAGGTAGATTCGAATTCATTCAGGGGTCTTCTTCAGCAGGGATTATGCAGTGGAGGTAGGCTATCAGGTGGCAAGAAATCAGTGCATGGATTTGTAGATTTCTTTTGATTAGTGTGTGACAATTGATTGTACTGAGAGCTTGATGTACTAAGCTTTGTATGAGATTGTTACATGATACCCATGATACATAATATATGATAGTTGGGGTTTTCAGCTTCAGGCTTTCCCGTTAAAAAAATGTGTTATGTGCGATTATTTTTATTGCTTCATGTGTTTGCAACTGATTTTTTAAATTTCCACAAAAGATTAACAGTGGAAGGATTTTGTATTTAGCAAGAAGATAAAATGTTGTTATATCAGGAGAATCTGGATATATTCATGCATCTTGTATATAATTTCTACAAATTCATGTTGCAAGCTGCCCTTGAATCAATCAACCAAGGATATTTCCATGATGAAAGTGAAGCATTGAATAAGTATTCAGTTATTCCAAAGTTGAAATGTGCCACAACATAATGAGCAAACTCATGTGCATTTCCTTTCCCTTTACCGAGAATTTTACCTTTATCTTCATTTCTTTCCTACTCTATTTTTTCCCACTGAAGCTTACATGTGGAAGCATAATTTCCATTTTTGTTACATCATATACAATGAATATCAAACTTTTCTCCTTGTAAATGTCTTCGCCCCACCCCCCCTGCCTGCTCTAAAATTATTCCTTCCTCTTCCAATAGAATAATCATGTGCATGATTCTTCTCTTTGTGTGCAAGGCACAAAACTTCATCAATAGAACGAGGAGTTGTCTTCTTCCCAAAATCCTTCTCTATTTTGGCAAACATCTTCTCAAGGAAGTCAAAGGAATTATCCTTAAGTTTTCCACTTGCTTGCAATGACTCAAGATAATGTGAATAAGTGGGATATAGTTCCTTGACCTAAGCAGTGAGAGGAACATCTATTTCAACACAAGTGGCTTCTATGTCATGCATAATGGAAATTATTTCTGATGCTAAGGCAAGAGTGTGTGTTGGAGCTCCTGCAGATAACCTCCAGGTTGAGAGAGGTCAATGCGTAGGACATCTTAGAGTGTTTTAAGGATTTATCATTAGCATCCTTAGCTGTTTCTATCACCATATTCTCTCACACCACCACCCTAGACTCCATTCGGCACAATTGAACCCTCCCAAATATGGGACGCTTCCACCTTTTCCTAAACAGGGGCACACAAGGAAAATAGACTTGGCTTCATGCTGGTGGTCGTGTCAAAACAAATAACCCCGAGGCTAACCCCAATCCACACCATGGACCACATAATCAAACCCAACACCACACACCCAGAAACAATGCACACTACCAATCGAGAACCCTCCACTAGAAACCCAACATTCCACACAATAGACAAAGAAGGCAAGCTAACTTGGCGTGACTATTCACCTTGACCCAAAATCAGAACGAAACAATAAAAAATCCAAGCTAGAACTTGCAGACAACCCCTCGTCTGAAAAGTCCAGAAGGACACCTCCCAAATATGCATAAGAAGAACTAGAAGTTCAGGCTCCCAGAAACCGAACCGATGCCAAAGACACTAGGCTTCATTGAAGGAAATTATTCTATCAGCATCCCCAAGAAGGAAAAGATAGACAATGCTTATGTTAGAGGGACAAAACAACACCAGCACTAAAACCTTCGCTCGAGAAAAACTGCCACCACTAGAATCTCAGGTGCCAATTATAAAAGAAACATACACCTTACATAGACACCTGGAATGCCAAAGAAAGAATCCACGCAAGCACAAAACATCAATGCCCATAATCGACCATATCTTCAAACAACACACCCTCTGAACAATAAATGAAAGGGAAATTTCACCCAGAGAAGTAGGGAGAGAGCCGTTACCTTATTGAGCCCACAGGAGGAGTGATAAACAAAAGTCCACCACCATAACGACACAGTCATAAGAAATGAGAACACATGTAAATTCATATCCCTCAATGAGCCAAGAAATACCAAAACTGCTCCATGCGCCATAATAATTAATTACTATAACACTGACACCATTGATCCTCAAGACACTATTATTCCTTTGCACGCAGGTGAAGGAAGATGTTTCACACCTTCGAATGTGGAGAAGTTAACCACAATGTGATGGAAGGGGTGTCTGCCCTCCTCCACTAATACCTTATGTCAATTTCCATTCTTCACATGATGCATGGTTCCAAGTTTTTGACACCCCCATCGAGGATAATTATTTTATTTTTAAAATATAATTAATTTTTAAGTTATTTATAAAACATTTCGAGCTAATCGAATTCACTATAAATTAGCATTATTTTAAAAAAATTCACATTTAAATATTTATATTAATAAAAAATTAATAACCTTACTTTTTAAAATTATATTACATATTTAAATTACTAAGAAATAATAAATAAATATGCATCACTATAATATTACATTGAAAATAAAATATAAATAAGGAGGCTCATGCAACAGATCATTGCCGAAGCCATAAAAACTTTTACAAGAAACTAGTTCTCATTTTATTAAAATATAATGAATTATCTTTATCTTGGAACTAGGAAAGGTACACGTGTTTTACATAGGTTTATTTTGATACGTGTAACGTGTAGTCAAATACTTATTTATATATCATAAATAAAAAATAAATATATTCATTTTTAGGATGTGATTATGGAGCTTCATGTTCAAAATCCATGATACTTATGATGTAGTTGGGAACAAACACCTTAAATTAAACTTGATTTAAAAAAACTATTTTTGCTTTTTATACTATTCTTGATACTAGCATAATAATAAATATGATAACATTTACATTAAATTATGTATTTTTAAATATTTCCTTTAGGTGTTAAGGTATTTTTTGAGGTGGAATGATATAAAATGTTTAATTGAAAAATAAAATGGGCTCAATTTTGATTTTTTTCAACCAATTTACAACTAGATCATAACCTAACCAATTTTTTTATATAACATAAAATATCTAATTTTTTTGTCAAGTTTGTATAGAAATTTCGGCTTTGGGAATTCTTAAATAACTCCCACACAAAATTGATTTAGCTAATTATGATAAAGTCTCACCTTAAATTGTGTTTAGGAATGACCATCCTTGACATAAATACTTCTTAACTACGTTTAACTTACATGGTCACTCATTATTGCGGGACATGCATGAGATGTGCAAAGACAACCATAATTACTTTTGGAAATATGAGAAAGAAGGAAATAAAATTTTAACATCCACAAGACTAACCTATGGGACCTCTCGTAGAGTGAAAAACTTGAAAAAAAGTATGCACCTCAAGAGGTTTAATCCTCTTAAAAATGGATCTATATTGGTTTTATATATGCATACAACATGTGTAAATTTTCATCTCCGAGCAGGGTGCCATCTGGCAGTGATTGCTATGAGCAGTGTACAAGGTGGTAGGTTACGTGGAAAAGAAGGACCAGAACGTAGCTCCCGCATGCACCAGGAGGCAGAACATGGCTGCTGAGGAATCGAAGAGGAAATTTCCCAAGCCCGATCATAATGATGTTCATTACTCCACAATCAAAACAACTGGGGGGGCCCGCTGGATGTCAAAGGGATGTTGGGGAAAGTGCCACGGGGATTTCTCGAGGCAGGTAAATATTTTATGTTTGCAAAGTCTTTTAACATTCCTTCTCTGCAATGAATATGGTTCTTGGCACGTGCAACTCGGTAGAACTTGCAGACGTCGTTGGTGGCCTGCTCTAGTTTATTGGTATGTACCCAATTCACCTTTTTCTATTATGATGAAGAGGGTGTTTGAGTTTCACAGCATGCACCGGAAAATCTACATTTTTCTGGACTATCGTTCCCATTTTTGTGATAAAACTTGCAAATGTATTTTCAAATTTCGAATTGGCTTGAGTCACCACCTTCAAGGTCAATATACTTCATGGTTAGCTAAGTTTTCGAATGTAATACCCTTTTTTGCATTTGTTTTGGGAGTTAGCTGCTGTAAAAAAGTTGTTAGCCACCCCCAGTTTCGGTCAGAATTTTCTTACTATAAAACTAACAGGTTTGCCAGGGATTGGGAAAATGCATGTATGAAGTTGCATGATGTTAATACTGGCCGAGGAAGGGAGGGATAATTAACCATTTTTCTTTCTCTATTTTACGGTTGAATTCGCTTGCTAGTCTTCCTCCGATAGAGAATGGGGTAGGTAGTTTCTCTGTTAATAATGTCAAGATTTTCATGGTGGGTGGGAAGAGTGCATGCAGTCTTAGGAACAGTTTCAAGGTCAGCAACTGTCGTGTAATTTTTCATGGGGTTCACGACCAGCATTATCCCACTGCGGCTGTCAACAACCAGCCTATGTCTTACGCTTTGTTCATTAACTGGTTAGGTACTTTTTATTATGTTTTTTCTCTATGGATTGTAGTTACTCAATTCAGTCTCATATCACTTTCGGACTGAAATCCAACTATGGTGAAGAAGAATAGAGGGAAAAAGGTAGACATGGAAAAAGGTAAGGCCAAAATTTTGAGTCTGCCAGCCAAGCGAGGCAGGAAATCCAGCAGAGGGATCATGGAACCCTTGTTCCAGGCTTATTAAGAGGAAACACCATGTTTTATAAAATCCCTCATTCATGGCTGGGAGACGAAAGCTAGAACGAAAATTGAAGAAGGGGATGACACTGCAGTGGAAGAACTAAAATAGGTTATCACAGAATCAAGTCATACCCGAGGAATAATTTCTCTGTTTCACCACTCAATCAGAACATACTAGTTGATAAAATGCCTTCTGGTTAAGCAAATTATGTCAGTCCAGGAAGTAGGAGGAGATCCCAAGGAAGTTACCACTCTGGCATAGATTGACATAAGCATTTAGGAAATGAACCTACGCTAGCACCACCAGTATGTTCGTCTTGGCAGAATTGAGAAGGAAATCCAGGCAATGCATCAAGTTGATATGTCGGGTTCAAGCTTCAAAGATCCGACCCCAGTGGAGTCACATGACGACTAGCCAGCCAGTCGAGGATTAGCCAGACTAAGTCCTTTTATTTTTGATAGCGGATCGCTTTTTCTTTTGCATTATGTAAATGTTAGTAATATTAAACTCTGATATCAACTACATAAAGATTATTCGAAGTAGAGAAGTACATGTTTTGGATGGTGTTCAATGCACTAAGATGATCAACAGACCTGGTTTCCTACGAGCAGGTTGAGGCCTAATTTTTGTATTTACCAATCTTGCTTTTTCCTATAAATAGAAAATAGAGAGGACCTACTAAGCTTACAAAAAAAAAAACATGTGTAACTTTTCATTTTTTAAAATGTGTTTTTGAATGGATAAATGGATACAATGCCTTGAAATTTTACTTGGACATTTGGATCATGTAAACTACACCACATAAATTTGCAATTCGAACAAATTTTTTCTAGACAAAATTTAAATTTAAATTTAAAACTGAAATTAATGGCTCCAGGAAAGCGACTCCAAATTAATTTAACTTTTTAAAAAGAAGATAGCAAAAATTCTAAAACAAGCCCCCTTATTTATGTTGATTGCAGAATATCATGGAATCTGAAGGTCACTCAAGTGAAATATGCTCTTTATTTAATATCATTATCAATACACACTGACTTTAGTCATTTACTCTCTTAAATTACATTTTTTGTGCACTAGTGCCCATAAGGACCTATGGTAATGTTTCTCCTCATTACATTGAATGTTATAGCTTGTATACATAGTGGTATGATTTGAAAAAAATGATTTATCTAGGTGGTTTGAGCAACATTTTTTAGACAAACATCGACACAAGTGTGAGACTATTGCAAGCTTCAACACATTTCCTCCCCTCCATCCTCCACTATTTAAGTTGTTATCTTTCCTTTGCTGCAACATTTTTTCATTAACATCATAGGCATATTCAATTCCTTAAATGTCTCTTTATACCTTTAGGAGAAATTTCTAGTTCATAACATCCAAAATCCTAATCTATTAATATGAACTAAACTATAACCTTAATACCTTAACCCAAATTAAATTACAATAAAAAAAATAGAAAAAAATAATACCAAAACAAACAAAAAATTTATTTGACATTTGAAAATATTCAAAATAGTATCACATCATAATACCTTTAAAGAATAAAAAATTGAATATAAAAAATTATAAAATAAAGAAAAATATTTGTTCTTTAAACATTTCAAATAAATATATAAATTTAAAAGAACTTTATACTTAAACAAACTATAATCATTAGTTTGATTGTATAATTAAAAACTATAATCATTAGTTTGAATGGATAAATTTCAAATATTTTTTTTATTTTTTTCTTTTATGTTATGTTATGAAATTGAATAATTAGGTCATTCATCACTTTTTTGTTTCCCCCATCCCCTTAGCTGATCATGCACTTCTTTCTTTCTCTATTCATACTGATAACCCCCCATTCTCACCCCACTTCCCCCCAAGGGCTCACCATGTACTACTTTTCGTTTTGATGAGGGTGACCCATAAATATTCTCTTCCCACCCTCGCTAGATGCTCCCCTCCATGGAATAATTCTCACTATTTGACTCCGCATCGACCAAGTACAATTGTCTCTCATCCATCATTTTGGATGCTTCCCTTAAGTCCTAACCCCACTTCCACCTCTCATAAACCCAAATCTTTCACTATGAATCGATTATATGATGAGGAATGAAAAGCTCTCCACTGCCAGCTTCGACATGCATTCATCCATACTCACCCATCCTACCCCAATATTAAAGCCTCATATCGTCTCCTCCTCTGTCGCAAGAAATGTCTCTTTGTATCCCAGAGAAGATGTGACTTGTGTACCTCTCTTGCTCACTCCCCTAGACACTTTTGGTGTACTGTCCTCCCCTGCCACTATCCCTTCCCCTTCAAAATTAACCCTCAGTCCATGTTCTCCCATGTGTCCACCCTCTATGACATCCCAGGGCAACCCCAGATTCAGGTAACCTCTCCACCCTCTTCAGGTTTCGTATTCTATGATAGTGACATCAGAGAGGCCATTTGGGTGATGAAAAACAACAAAGCAACATATGAGGATGGTTTGCAGGTAGAGTTCTTTAAATATGGTCTTCGTGCTCTGGTTCCCTACTTGGTTGATATCTTCAACCATGTGGTCTGTATAGGTTTCCCATCGACATGGTCTCAACACATCATTCACCTGATACACAAATTGGGGCCCAACTCCAATCCCAACAATTATAGGACTATCATGGTGGGCCACACATTCTCCAAACTATATGCTACATCCCTCCACCTCCAAATATCCAAGGAGACTTGAGCACCAGACTATTGACCACATCCTTACACTTAGGGCCATCATTGAGGATGCATGACATCGCTCTTCTAAAGTCTATTTTTGTTTTTTAGACTTTCGAAAATATTTTGAATCGGTCCCTGGAGAAGCATTATTCCAGAGACTCAAAGTTATTGGCACCTCAGAGACCCTCTTGTCAGCCATCATGCGCTTATATGAGTCAGTCCTTGGTTGTCTGTGCACAATACATGTGCTATCAGATTTTATCCAGAGCACTATTGGGGTAAAACAAGGTTGTCCCTTGTCCCCCACACCATTTGGGATCTATATTGATGAGTTGGAGTCCTTCTTGCGTGAACACATCTAGGACAGTGATGGTTGCCTTCTACATAATGTCTTGATTTCTATCTTTTTATTTGTAGATGACGTGGTCCTTCTAGCCTCATCCCATGATGGATTGCAGAGGCAATGGCCCTTTTCAGTGATCTTAAATAGTTGACGGTTAACCTAGGTAAAACCAAGGTTATGATCTTCAACACGTCGAAGAAGTTCCTCTGTGAACTCAATTTATTTTTCAGAGGAGAGGAGATTGAGATCACCAGCTCATACAACTATTTCGGGGTACTATTCACAGGACCTTGCTTTAGCTTGTGGCCTGCACTCCAGCCTCGAATCAACAAGGGCTATGGATCCTTGGCCCTTCTCGAGAGACAATGTTTTCAGAATAATTTTTAGGAAATATGAGACAAGATGTCACTGATGGAAAATCTAGTTCGACCCATAGTTCTATATGGTTCTGTTGTGGCTAGCAACAACCCCCTCCTTATTTAGTATTAGTAATAATACTAAATAAGTGGGGACCCTTAGTTTAAAAATCCAAAAAATTAATTGATGTTTGTTTTCATTTTCAATAAAACTTACTATCATTAACTTAAGAAAATTCTTTGGAAAATCTTTAAATAAACTTAAGTTTATGATAGATTAGAATAAAATATTTCTTTGAAGAAAATATCGCATTCATCGCAAAAAAGTAGAATCTATCTTTTTGCAAAGCAGAATCTTCTAAATTGCGATAGCGCGATCCAAAAAACTATGCATTAAAATATTTATCGCAAATCGCATATCGCAGAAAATATATTAACAAATATTTTTCACATGATACATTTTGCGATATTGCGATTTCGCGATGTTACGAGATTGCGATTTATGAAAGTTGTGATTTGTGATATGGTGATGATGCAGATTTTGTGATTTGCGATATTGCAAAGCAAATCGCAGATCGCAGGATCGCACATTCTTAAAGCTCGTTGTACGAAGAAAATGTTTCCATAAATCGATATCCGTTATGCGCTTTGATGTCAATTATTAATGAAAAGGATTTTGTTTTGATTGAAAGGTTATTTCACATTAAAATAATATATTTCATATGCCTTCAGCATTTAAAACTATCCCGTCACCTTTCTCATATCATTATTCTCACTTAATTCGTAAAACGACAGGCGTGAAGAACGAGAGAATATAAAAAGAAATATTCCGAGTTCTGGAAAGAAAGAGAAAGCTCTGAGTTCTGAAAATAAAGAGATGGCTTCCTTGTATGCAGACATTTCCTGCAACAAAGATGCTGGTATCACCACTTGGGAGGGTATGTTTAATTTTCTTGAAGAGGAAAACCCAAGAGTAATGGATGTTGCGGCTACTGCAAGCTCAAGTAATTCTTCTGAAGCATCTCTTACATAGTTAGCTTGTTCATTTTTGCACCGGATAGCAGCAAGACCTAGAATTCTTCCATATACAGACATGGTAAAATGGGTGCTGGATAGCACTGATATTACGGATAGGCAGTTTAGAACTCAAGGTCAAGAGTTCATCGAGTCATTTACTCCAGAAGATTTGAGGCTTATGTATCATTTACCGGAACCTCAGGCAATTTACAACAAACAATTTATGGAGAAATTTGCCAAGGAAAATGCAAATTTGGCGGAATGCACCAAGGAATGGTCCAGAAGAGATGAACCACCGAAGAAAGATAAGCACGGTATGTACAGTACTGGTTCACTCACTTCTCCATATTGTTTTGCTGCTGCCATGCTATGTAGGCTTTTTGGAAAGCCTGACATTCATAAGTTTTTGCCTGAATGGCTTCCCTTATTGAATGTTGCTGTTAACGCTACCATTGTAGACTGGGCTAAAATATTGTCTGATAACGTAGTCACAACTATTTTCAATAACCAGTCTAAACGAACTGTCTCTCAGAGGATTTATCCTCCTTTTTATCTATCCGCCTATGTTATGGATTCAATCTGCTTTGTTTCTAAGTTCCCTATGATGGGTTGGCAATGGACAATTCAGGATCCCCTACCCATTCATTTCTATCACAAAGAATTGTGGGAATCAAAGTTCATTCCTCATTTTTACAAAATTTTCCATGGCATAATGTTGCCTTTGTACAGAGTATTGTATAATAAGGATGCTCCAAGGTTCTCCCCTGAAGCAGAAGTAGACATTCTCCCTGTCGCAAGATGGTTTGGAGAAGAATTGTTTACATATGTGAGGGTTTTTGGAAGCTTTTCTTCTCCTCATGTTTTACCCTTGTATGTTCCGAATAAACTCATAGCTCGAGAAATTGCATACCAAACCTGTGGAGAGGGAGGTTTGACAAAAGAATTAAAGGATAAAAAGAAGGCCATCTGGCCACAATTTCCTGTATCCTGCTGAGCATTTTCATTATTTGATGTTGGTCATGCGTTTAAGGAAGTAAACAATATTACATGTTTACAATTATTCAAGTTTCCAAAAAAGCTATTCGACCCGTATGACGTCGCTAAGAATTTCACCACTGCAGTTAAAGTAAGAGTATTTTCTGGAGAAGAAGATCTTTTTGATGATATGTTTCAAGAAAAATGTTCATTTAAAGAAATTTTGCATTTAGCTCAAACATGGTTTTCCCTAGAAGAATTTGAAGAATTTAAAATGTACAGAGAAAGAAGATTAACCACTATTCCTTTGGATAATTTGCGCTTGGAACCCGCAAGGGAACCAACTCCTAGTGTCAGTCTCAGTGGCAGCTCAGATACAGAAAGGTCTAAGTCAAAGTCTGGCAAAGAAACTTCTGAACGTTCTAAAAAATCTAATAATGATAAAAGTGAAGGATCAGTGAAGGATACAGCTCAATCAAAAGAGATTTCACAACAACATACTTCAATCACTCCACAGTTGAATCTTCCACCTCTTAATGTACATCAACCATCCATCAGCACTCAGCTAGAAAAAGAATGGGAAACATTTAATGATTTGATTAATGTTGAAGGACAAAACATACAAACTCCTGTACAGACAGCAAAAGGTTTGATTACAGAAATAAGTGGCAATGTCACAGAAACAGAACATATACCCATTACTCCTTCCTCTGAGCTTGTACTTAAAATAGAGGAAATTCCTCCTCTGGATATATTCTATAGCCCACAACATAAAGCAGTAGTAAGGAAGCAAAGAAAGAAGAGGAAATTAGAAAGTGTACTCTCTACTGATGCAAAACAATTGGATGTTTTATGGAAAGATCCTACTACGGATCCCACTGAAAATCTTACTAAATTATCTCAGATTACAGGAGTTATGCCTTCGCAACTATTGACAAAGCATCTGAGGTACGGCTATTATTAAATGAAAAAGAGGATCAAATACAAGTTCTGCAACAACAATTGCAACAAGCACATGCCAACAGTGAAGCACAGATACAATTTGAAAAGTTACAGCAAGAGTTTCAGCGAATGCAGATCGGATATCAGAAAAGCTTGGCTGAAAAAGAGAAACAAATACAGATTATGCAAGAGATGCATAAAGACGACCCCAAGCTTACAGAGTTTATCTCAGAATCTATTTCTTTGAATAATCAACTACTACAACAACAAGATATATTATGCCAGAAAATTTCGCAATGGAACTCTTTTTTTCAAGAAAGTGATAAAATCACTAATCATGTCGTAGAATTACGACATGATTATGATTTAACTAATGAAAGAGTTACTAATTATTTAACATGGCAAAAGACAGAGGAAGGAAAAAGAGCAAGAGCACCAATCATCAATGACAGTCATAAAGAAACGTTCTTCAATAAATGGGATGCATAGATCAGAGAAGCAGAAAAAGCAGCAGAGGAAGCAGCTACAACGACAAGCAATATTACTGATTGTGTAAATGAAAATTTGCACAAGGTTAATTTGATTTCAGAAACCATTCCAGGAAACCTACCACAAGTACAGGAATTGCAAACCGAGTGAAAACATAAAGCTGAAGAGAAGGAAAAATCAATTCAAGGATTGACAAAGTTAAATTGGGATTCTTACTGGACATATCTAGTAAAACCACATAGTCAATGCAGTGCTCTTAATTGCATCATTAATTCTGCTGAGAAGATCGTGCCAACACTTGCCGATTCCATTTTTTCAGGACAATTAAAATCTGAATTTGGCCAGCCTCCTCTTCTCAAATCAATGCTGGATGCTTGCAAATTCAAAGACCAGATTCATAAGTAGTTAGTTGATAGTTTTTAATTTTAGATTTAGTTTTAGTTTTACTTTATTTTTTGCCTAGAAAAAGGACGATCATTTAAACCGAATCCTAAATTTTTGTAATAAACTATAATTAGATTTAGTTAGTAGTATTTAAACCCTTCTCATGCATTTAGAGAAGGGTCCTAAAATTTGTCAAAAACTTGTCCTCAGAACATGCACTTCTGCACCCTCAGAGGAGGTTTTGATGAATGAATGGAACAAGATTTATTGATATCTGTGTCTAATATCTGCTACTGATGTTGCATTTATGTACTCTTAGTAGATGTTGGATTAAGAAGAGATAAATCATTATTACTTCTAGCTCATGAGTAGAACTAGTTATAAATGGTACTTTTATCTCTTAACTATTTCTGCTTTTGTGTTAAAAGTGATATTTATATTCAGTTATTTATATGTAGATGCTTGAATTCCTAAGTTATCATTTGGCACTTTTGTACGATGATAACTATTTATTTATGCTTAGTGTATGAATAGCTTATTATGCGATATGTTTTTCATAATTGTTTCATCTAACTTTTTATATGAAATGGTTTATCTTTATTGAATTCTTTTCTTATAACAGTTGAATAATCTTTATTATCGGTTGTTATTCGAAATTGTTTTAGATCACATAAACAAGATTACATCCCGGGTTTAGTTTAGAATTAGATATTTCTGTTTAAATTAGAATACAACTTGCATATGATTAGATTAGAAATAGAATAAAAGCATTTCACTTAGGAACCTTTTTAGAGAGGAAATATCTATTTTCAACACACACACACATATTGGGAAACTGGTCCCATTATCCCCAGTCGGACCCACTACACCAAACGGAAAAGGAGTTGCTAACCAAGGTCCAGACCGGGTGGGTATCCCCCTTGTTGTAGACCCGATTTTCAGGGCTTCAACAGGTTCATAGGTTTGGGGTCCTAGCTTACTAGAGTTTGATTGCTCTTCTGCAGAGAGAGTGCAGATCACCCTTCTTCGTCGCATCATTCGGTGCAAGCAGACAGTTCCTCAACCTATCATTCTTGTAGAGTTTGGAGCTCACCCCTTTTTCCTTGAGACAATGTTTGGTATCATCTCTTTTCTTCACCGTGTTCAGGGTTTTTCAGATACAGCGAAGGGGAGGGACCGATGTTCATACTTGGTCTACCTCTCATCAGAGTCCATTGCAGTAGCGAGCCCTTCGACTCTATGCCGGTTTTGGTATGCTGGAGTCTCAGATATCCTTGCTTCAGTTGGTAGCAAGATAAACCAACTCCCTCCATTCAAGTATTCTTTGTGTGCATCAAGCTCCTACCAACCAAAGAAGAGATGAATAAAATCATCCAAAAGGATATTTACAGGAAATATGTACATGTTATTTGGATAAACCCTTAGGATGGGTTACGTCTGAAGATGGCTTTCTATGTTGAGCACTTCATGTTGTTGAGAAATGGACTCATTGTTCGACCCCATTACACGCTTCGCCTTTGGATGTACGCACTTCGGATTCCCTTGGTTCAGATCAGAGTAGGTTCTCACAAACTGTGAATTGAGACTGACCATCAGATTTCCCGGTTAGACAGGATTTGCTAGTTGTGCCACCTCCGAGAGACTGAGTTGGAGGAGCACTTCATCTTCTGCTACCCCATTTACTATGAGATTCATGGGAGACTCCATTGCTTGTTTAGAGGGATCCAGACCTTATATAGCTTCTTTTGATACCTAGACCAGAGATGTCTAGCCTTATACATACAACAGGTCACAAAACTTCACAAACATATTCTCCACCCTCCTCCTAGAGCAGATCTTGTGTAGCGGATTATGTCATTTTTTATAGTGCTCCCGTTAGCAGGAGGTACGAAGCAACAAGTTAATAACTTTGTTGCCTCAAACTCTAGATCAGTGAGGGCTAGAGGGGCCATCCCCCTAGCACAGGGACCCCTAAGTCATTAACGGACCAGATCTCTTACTAGCAGGTAGTTGAGATCAACCAGTCATCAGTGACATATCACTTCTTCTCGGCAACAACATAACAGAGGCTCCAAATCCTCCCTTAGCCCTCCCTCAGGACAACACTCCATCTTGAGTTTTTTGCATTTGACCTCGAGTTTTAGGAGAGAGATTTAGTGGACCATTATCTTGTGCCCTCTGCACTTGGAGTCCAAGACTTTCCTCATTTTGGTTTTCACACGTTATGTTTTTCTTGCTTTATTTCTTATTTCTTTCTCTTTATATAGGAAACCTTTTGATACTTTTTGATACTCCTTGTATCGACATCATTGTAGTCTGAAATCCCATTAACCTAATTTTATGGTCATTCATTGAACATTAATATAACTATCTTATCTTATCTATAATGTATGCATTGTATTTAATTATTACATTAATTACTTAAATTATATATTTATTTATCAATATTAATTTATGAATTATATTTAATCATTACATTTATTATTTAAAATAATGTTATTAATTAGAGATTATGAATAGTCATTCCCATATTCTCTTTCGAACATCACTAATAAAATAAATATTATTAATTAATTATATATAGATTGTGAAAACTCATTCATCAATATTCTCATACAGATAATTACTCATTTTAAATAGAATTTTTAGAAAATTTAAAATTATATTATATTTATTGATGTTTTGATTTAAACTGTGTAAATTTTTTGCTATATGGATGGTAAAAAGGGAGTTTTACATTATATGGATGGTAAAAAGGGAGTTTTACATTAGCTGACTACAATAAGGAAAAGAATTATCATTAATTTGGATGATCTTGTTAAGTAAGAAAAATAATGAGGACATGTAGTTGTTTTAGGAAACACATTTTACAATTTTATGAAGAAGAATTTGCTCTATTTCAAAGTAAAAATTAAATATATTGTTAAATAAAAAAGAATTATATATCTATATATACATATATATATATATATATATATATATATATATATATATATATATATATATATATATATATATATATATATAAGTTAAGCATTTAAGAAATAAAGTAATTAAAAAAAATATCTTATATTTTCTTTCTAATATTTCAATATAAAATTTAAATAAATAATTAAATATAAAACTAAATAAATTTTTTAAATATTCATTTTAAGTAATATATTTTAACATGAATTTCATATATATATATGTTAGATAGAGAAAATTATTTTAATTTTTATAAGGAAAAAGTAATGAAAGGTAAAATAATAATAATAATAAAATAAATATTTAATATGGATCACAAATAAAATATTTTTTCCAAATTTTGCATTCTAACAAAGTTTGCACATCAAAAAATTAATAGTTAAAATAAATCTATAATAGTTAATTAAAAACCAAACTCTTATGAAAGTATAAATTTCTCAAATTAAATTAAAAGAGAAGATAAATTGTTCTAACATCCATTCACATAAACAGTTTATTTAATCAACACTGTTGACTCAAAAATTTCATAAAAAGCTCAAGAATTTAATAAATGATTTATTTATTGAAAACGGTTGACTCAAAAGTTCAATAAAGGTTAATATACTTAATGGTGAAAATATGAACTCAAAAGTTTTAATAAAGAAAAAAAAAATCAATGAAAATTTAGAAGATGGATTTCAAGCTGAAGATGACAAGACTAGGATCTATCATAAACCAATGCAACTAGAAAAGCTTTCAACCTTTATAAACAGTATTTAATATATTCAAAAGAAATATTTACTCAAACATTTTAATAAAGATAAATTTTTTTTAATAAAAATAAAAAAAGAAGAAGAAGATTAGATTAAGAATTATCCCAAACAAATGCAAGAGGATAAACTTTCAAATTTTATAAACAATATTTTTGCAACAAGATAAACTTTCAATTTTTATAAACAATATTTTTATTTTGTTATAATTTTTTGAGTAAAAATTATAAAAATTACATGAGATAGAACATTGTCTACTTGTTTCAAATTAATTAGTGATTTATATGACCTTGAAGATGAATCATACTAGTTGATTTGAAACATGGATGGACAATATTCTATTTCATGTAATTTTTAACCTTGAGAATGAATCACACAATGGTTCGTTCAAAAGAAACATAAACATTATTCTATTTCATATAATTTTTTACCTTTAAAATGAATCACATTGATTAATTGCATGAACAATATTCTATCTCATGTAATTTTTACATGAATTTACAAATTAATATGAATCACAAAATCTTTCATTCAAAAATATTTTTAGTGGTTCAGAAAGAACATCATGCATAGATATACCACCACCATCATATTCATCAACTACAATATTTTTTTTTTTTTTGTCTATTCCATGCTTGATTGGACTGTGATAGGAACGAATATACAAGAAAGAACTGTGATATGAACAAATAGACCAGAAAGAACTGTGATTAGGATGCTTAGATTTTCTGAAAAGCAGCCACACAGCACAGAGGGCAACTGATGAGCCCATTCTCATTACACTCGGGACACCTCACGAACAGCCCCCGAGGCTGACCACCCTCGTCTTCTGTAAAAACCTTGCGGCTGCCATCGCAGTTGGGACAGGGAACAAACCTCACGTCACCACAACCATGGCAGGGCCTGGTAGAACAAGTGTGCAGGGGGAAGCCTTCCAGATACTTAGCCAATTCACCCACTTCATGAAGTTGCAGGATTTCCTCAATCCCACCAATGTATTTCCCTCCAATAAACAAACTAGGCACCCTTATGGGCATCCCCAACAGATCCTGCAATTCTTGGCGGAATGGGGCATGCATTGAAATGTCCCTTTCATCCACCAAAACCCTAAAATCACCAAGAATCAGTTTCACAATGCAGCAGTCATCGAATGTTTTTCTGATGCCCCTCAAGCTCGTAAAATACAGCACCACCTTATAATGTTCATTACCTGGGGGCGCCCTGATGGCATTTTCTTTGGGCAAGCTGAAGCCCTCGTCTGAAACTTTGTTTTTTTTGTATTTGACAAGAAAATTGTGGACTCTGGACCATGTGCTTAACTTGGCAGCCATTTCTGAACTTGAATGTTTATCATGGTCCTCCATATCCCCCCTTTCAACTACCTCCTTCTTCGAATGCGTGCTCCCCATTCTTGGCTAAAGGCAAAATAACAGCTTGCCGGGTTTCTAACAAAGTTGATTTACTTTTTTCATTCATGGAATGTGATATGAACTAGACATTAATTTATAGTATGAAAATTTCATGATCCCATCCATAAAACCAGAATCTCAATTAACGCAGCAAATATGGAAACGCATTCATCTTGATAAATTCGGATAGAGTTAGTTTCATCCCCATCCAATAAAAAAAGAAATGGAATCACCAGCAAATTTCTCAGTCCACGTCGAATTTAGACATAATCCATAAATGCAGAACCTTAATTAACGCAACAAATAGAGAAACGCATTTATCTTGATAAATTCAGAGACAGTTAGTTTCATCCCCGTCCAATAAAAAGCAAATGGAATCACTGGCAAATTTCTCAGCCCATGTCGAATTTAGACATATTTCTATTGTTGAAAAAGCAATCAGTGGCCAGGCTAAACATCCTCCCGAAACAAACACATTCGAAATAGTAACCCTACTCTACTCTTAATATTTTAATTATTTGTTATGTTGGGGATTGAATAACTTTACTCTTAGTTTAATCTATGATTTACATATATATATATCTATTATTTTGCATTTTCTTTTCACATTTTTTTTTTTTTTAACCATGGTGAATCGGTAACTCTTTAGACTAATCTAAGGGAGGTCCCAGGATCAATCCTCGTGGCTGCCTTATAACACCAAGAGTATATCCAACAGCCTGCAAGTCAGACATACCAGAAACTTATGATTTAGCAAGAGCCGAGACTCCGCATCAAGGGGGAGCCTACTCCTTGAGCCGGATCATAACAGGCCATATACTCAATGAGATTTTCTTTTCACATTTTAAAATGTCATGATACTAAGAAATAGGTATTTGAAATTGTTTTTTTAATCTGAAGGGGCTAAAGGGTGTTGTAAGTCTCTCTATATATATATGGGGTAAGTGTGTTTTTGGTGAAGATCTTTGCAACTTGTATTAGTTGAATTGAATTAAATGGTATTTTTTTGTTGATTTGCTTGGTTTGATCATTTAATCTAGGATTTTTGGCTAACTTGATAGAACAAGAGTTTTCAATTAAAAGTGGAGTAGCATTTAGTTGTTTCTCATGCAAATGTTCATCTAATATCCTTCTTAGCCACACCATCTCTTTTGTTTCCTCAACAATAGCAACATGTCTTGCCTTAGTGGTGGAATTTGGTGGAATAAATTGTGTGCATGATCTCCAAGATATAGTTATTGATCCAAGACTCATGAAGTATTCTAAAGTAGACATTCCATTCTCCTTATCCCCATCAACTTTTGAATCTATATGACCAACTAGTTTGAATTCTTCCACCTTAAAATAGTTGAGCTCAAATTCTTGGTTTCTTTTCAAGTACCTTAGAACTCATTTTCTGGGACACCAATGTCCTCGCACAATGTTTGCATGAACCTGGAAAGAATTTCATCTGCAAATGAAATATCTGGCTTGCGTGTACTAAGGTAGATAAGACTCCCCAAAAGTTGTCTATATTTATTTTCATCCTCAAATTCATTCCCTTCTTTTGATGTTAGCTTCATATTTTATATGATTGGAGTACAAAAAGGATTACAATCAATCATGAGAAATTTGTTCAACAACTCCCCAATGTACTTCTTTTGGGAGATTAATGCATGTTTTGGATTTTGAACCATTTCAATACCCAAGTAGTAGTGAAGATAACCCATGTCTATTATCTCAAATCCCTTTAATTCTTTCTTTATGGATGCAATATATTCTTCATCATTCCCTATTATCAAAAGATCATCTACATATACCACAAGATATACAACACTTTTACTAGCTTTCTTGAAAAATAAAGTTGCATCATCAAGATTAAAAAGCTTGAAATTAATCTTCAAAATGTGCTTAGTTAAATTTTCATGTCATGTGTGAGGTGCTTAGTTTAGGCCATAGAAAGACTTGATGGGATTACATACCTTATTTTCTTGACCCTTCATATCAAATCTTTTTGGTTGAGACATGGAGACATTCTCCTTCAAGTTTCCATTCAAAAAGGTTGTCTTCACATCCATGTGATGAATATTCCACCTATTCTATGCTATAAAAGCCAACAATGAATGAATTTTAGGACATTTTTCTTCGAGGAAAAAGTCTCCTCATAGTCAATGCACTCTTTCTATGCATATTCTTTCACCACAGACCTCATGTTATGCTTGTTAAGCGACCCATCTAATTTGTGATTTTTCTTGTAGAGCCACTTATAACAAATTGGTTTAATTATAAATAGAAGATCCACCTACTTCCATCTCTCATTCTTGATGAGAGCATCATACTCCTATATGGATTCTTTCCACTCGTCATGAAAGCATATTCTTCAAAAGAAGTTGGTACAATGTTAGTAGATAAATTGAATTAACAATAAATTAAAACATCCATATGATTCATTTACCTCACCTGAATATGAATTACATCACATCCATTTTGTCTTATAGAAATTTTGGTTCATGTATTTCTAATATCATCAGGATGAACATTTTCAAGTGTCTTGATGAGCCACTTTAGACATTTTGTGATGGTCCGGGTTGCTCCATTGATTGATATGACATTGCATTCGCATCAAGGTTTAGCCTTTCAACATTCTCAATAAAATCATCTAATTGAACCCTCTATTATGATGAAGTGGTTGGATATACTTCATGAGGGGGATACATAACTTCAAAAGGAGATTCTAAAGATCAATCAAGATAAGAACCTCACCCCCGCCAACAAGATAAGGAATCTCATCATCAAACTCATTATATGTATTCACAAGGATGAATCTATACATATGATCAAGTTGTCACTTAATAGTCTTGTCATTTTCATTGGAACAATACAAACCACATCTTTGAAAAGAATGAGATTTTTGTTTACCTCATCAGTAAGACGATATTCCTTCATGGTATTTTAGTACCTCAAGAAGATGCACTTTATACTCCTTCCACCTAGTTTGTTTCTTTTCTCCATAGGAATTAGTTTATAGAAAGTAGAACCAAATATATTGATATGTCTCACCAAAGGAATTCCATACATCACAACATCATCCTCTTCATCTACCCAACTATTTTAATTGCAACAAACAACCTCCAAAATATTTCCTCATCTTGAATTTCAGAGCCTCCTTGTGATTTTATGGTATGTCATAACAAATTGATTGTAGTTGCATCATGATTGGTTGATGCTTTCTTGAATTTTTAAGCCTTATTCTGATATTTTAACTATTGAAACCACTTGCTTACACACACTTATATTTTGATGCATCTGAAAGCGCACCTATATCTTGTAAGCTTAATAGCGAACGTTTACCTGTGCATACAAGCATTACACAGACCTTGAGGACAATGTTTATACAGGTTCTGGAAACAATGATTGTGCAATCCTTAATGACAGGCATTGAGAAGCTCCTAATCATTGAGAAACTCTTTATGACATGCTTTCATAGATGACAAGGATAGTGCATTGCGTAATTCATGTTGATAGTTAGTGTGAAACATTTTTTAACAATCTCTCCCACTCTTATTGGCAATTGTATCATCATTCTGGTGAGTTTTCTCAACTCTCTTTTGCAAGCCTTTTGCTTTCACAAGTGTCGCTTTTACTTTTGCGACTATATTTATTTATTTATTTAACTTTAAAACAAGTGTTTCTTTCACTTTCACTTTACTTTAGCAAGTGTCGCTTTAACTATTTGTACTCCTGCATGTGTTGCACCTTAGCACACCTCTAGAGGTATTTCTAGTGCACTCTTCTACATTAAATGATCATATATATCATAATAATATGCACTAGACACTCTCCCACAACTTATCAATCTTTCTAGTTGCATTCAACACTTGTGTCGTAATTTGTATTCTAAGTGTCGCAAAGCTACGTTTCAATTATCACACTTAGAAATAAGTGTCACTTTGTAGTCGTTTCAAGTTATGCATGTTTATTTTAGGAACTTTGCATTATTTTGGCTTGTGTTGATGTTATCTAAGTGCGATATCACTATTTCAGAAATTCTTTGCATGTCTTGTTCTCTCTTGTCTCATTTATCCCACACTTAGTCATTTTCGGATACTTCACTGTCCTTGCAACTTTCTAACCTTTCTCCCTCTTGGAACTCCGCACTGCATAGTCTTAAGTCATAGTGGAGCATTCCTTGCCTCTTGTAACTATGTACTTTAGATTCCTAGAGGACAGTCCCCCTCAAATATAAACTAAGTAACCTTGAAGTCTAGACCATCACATTAGCTACTTAGCCTTATCAACTGCACAATTTATGATCTCTTTTGCCCTATATTATGAATTTCACAGTGGAAGTGGGTAGTGGGCCCTATATATGTCACTATCATGCCAAACTAAGTAATACTCAAACCTTCCTCCTCAACTACTACGCATTACGCAGTTATAGTATGCAACCTTCTCTCCCTAACTTTCCCAATTGTGAAAATTACTTTATCTAGTGGGCCTCCTAGTGTGCATTGCATAGTTATGGTGAGCAACAAGTCACTTTTAATTCACTGAGACCTTCAAATACGCAATTTACTAATAATTTCCCTCAATCACTGCACATTTCATAGTTATAGTGACCAGTCTTGCCACTCTTATTTACTGAAATCCCTCATTGCACAATTATGTTCCTTGTATTTCCCCCTACTATGCATTATGAAGTTCCATTGGAAAACGAGGTCATCCCTCAGCACTTGTGATGCCTAACTGTGATATTCTTAGCCTACTTCTCTTAAAACCCTTGTCTATTTCTTCATTATACTCAACATCTTCCATGATAAAACAAAGGTATAATAGGTGGTTTCCAGATTGATTTTGGTATGTCATGAGTGGAATTTATCTGTAGGTTTTATCATTCCAACATTGCAAGGTGGTCCTTAATGGGTATCATCAAGGACAGTCTACAAGAGAGCACTTGAGAAGAAGGGGCAGAAGAAAGAACCATCATGAAGGACATGATGAAATATTGGACCTTGAAAAAATGGTGGCATCTCCTGTTGGCTTGGAAGGTTCTAACACTAATCTAGACCCTTTGGAGAGTGAATATGAGTAAGAAAATATCCATCATGAATAATCTAAATTCATAGTAGCAAGGAGAAAGGCTTGGCCTGGACACATCACAAAGAAGTTCCATGTCATCAATGCCAAGTCATGGCATGTCCAAGTGTCATCACAAATTCATATGTGTCAATGAATCGTTCCACATCAGTTGTGGAATGTAATTATTTTATTTTCAAAATGGGAATATGTAAAATGTATGGAAGCTAAAGATCAATCAATATAAGGACACCCTCCCCCCCCCCTCATAAAGATAAGGAATATCACCATCAAACTCATGATATTTCTTCACATGGGTGAATCTATAAATATGAACAAGTTGTCACTTAATAGTATTTTCATTCTCATTGGAATCAATAAAACCCACATCTTTGAAAAGAGTAAGATTTTTTTTTACCTCATCATTAATACAATATTAATTCATGGTATTTTAGTACCTCAAGAGGATGCACTTTCTACTCCTTGCACCTAGTTTGATTCTTTTCTCCATATGACTTAAGGCATATAAATTAGAACCAAATATCATGAGATGCCTCACCAAAGGAATGCCATACATCACCACATCATCCTCTTCATCTACCCAAATATTTTCATTACAACAAACACACTCCAAAATATTGCCTCCACTTGAATTTTGGAGCCTCCTTGTGATCTTATAATCTGTCATTCCAAGTTGATTATAGTTTCTTCATAATTGGTTGATGTTTTCCTGAAATTTTAAGCCTTCTTCTAGGATTTTAACTACTAAAACCACTTTCTTACATAGGCTTAGTTTTCTATGCATTTTAAAGCGCACCTCTTTATTGTAAGATCAACAGTCAATGTTTACCTCTATATACATGAATTGCGCAGACCTCGAGGACAATGTTTGTACAGGTTCTGGAAATAGTGATTGCATAATACTTAATGGTAGGAATTGCGCAGATCCTAAATATTGATAAATTCTTGATGAGAATGCTTGCACAAATGACAAGGATATTCCATTGTGTTCATGTTGATAGTTAGTGCGAAAAATTGTTTAACAATCTCTTTGACTCTTAGTTGAAAATGTATCATCATTCTAGTGATTTTTCTCAATTGTCTCTTTTACAAGCCTTTTTCTTTCACAAATGTCACTTTTACTTTTGTGACAATCATTTTTTATTTTTTTCACTTTAAAACAAGTGTTTATTTCGCTTTCTCTTCGATTTAGCATGTGTCACTTTCACTTTCTTTAAATTTTGCAACTGTCATTTTCATTTTTTCTTACTGTCGCAAGTGTCACTTTAATTTTTTGTACTCCTACATGTGTTGCACCTTAGCACACCTCTAGAGGTAGTTCTAGCACACTCTTCTATTGGTCAAAGTTTCCATTGATGTTAATATGACATATTTGGAGATGAAAAATATTCTTGTAATGCATTAATAACCCTTTTTTGATGTTTCCTAACCTCATGCAAACCCTAAGCATGAAGATGATGCATATTCCCTAGGTACATCATAAAACCCTAAGTACATTTATTCCCTAAGCTCTAGAAGATGCTCATAATTCACTAGTCCTTGTTTCTTATTTAAGAATCCTTAACCCTAAGCCTATGCATGAATGATACCCTAAATGCATATGTGAAACTCTATGCTACATACATGAAAAATAATAATGATGCAGGATGAACAATGATTCCCTAGATGCCCATGATCTATCTTGAATGATTTAATGATGCATGCTGATGAATGAATATTCCCTAATCACAATGAAGAACACATGTGAAGGACCTTGCAAAAGCTTGAAGCCCTATTTCTATGAAGAAATAATCCTAGCATTGTCCAAAGCACAAAATCCTAAAATAATGATGAAATTTCACAAAATACAATTTTCTTGATGGAAAAATGACCTCACTTAAGGATGAAATTGATACCAGCTTGTAGAAGACATTTTCTTCTTTCCAATGAGCTATCACTTTCCCTCTAACTCCTTATCCTACAAATGTTTATCTAATTTCTTTTTTAGCCACATCATCTCTTTTGTTTCCTCAACAATAGCAACATGTCTTGCCTTAGTGGTGGAATTTGGTGGAATAAATTGTGTGCATGATCTCCAAGATATAGTTATTGATCCAAGACTCATGAAGTATTCTAAAGTAGACATTCCATTCTCCTTATCCCCATCAACTTTTGAATCTATATGACCAACCACTTTGAATTCTTCCACCTTAAAATAGTTGAGCTCAAATTCTTGGTTTCTTTTCAAGTACCTTAGAACTCATTTTCTGGGACACTAATGTCCTCACACGGTGTTTGCATGAACCTAGAAAGAATTTCATCTGCAAATGAAATATCTGGCCTGCATGTACTAAGGTAGATAAGACTCCCCAAAAGTTGTCTATATTTATTTTCATCCTCAAATTCATTCCCTTCTTTTGATGTTAGCTTCATATTTCATATGATTGGAGTACAAAGAGGATTATAATCAATCGTGAGAAATTTGTTCAACAACTCCCCAATGTACTTCTTTTGGGAGATTAATGCATGTTTTGGATTTTGAACCATTTCTATACCCAAGTAGTAGTGAAGATAATTCATGTCTATTATCTCAAATCCTTTTAATTCTTTCTTTATGGATGCAATATATTCTTCATCATTCCCTATTATCAAAAGATCATCTACATAAACCACAAGATATACAACACTTTTACCAGCTTTCTTGAAAAATAAAGTTGCATCATCAAGATTAAAAAGCTTGAAATTAATCTTCAAAATGTGCTTAGTTAAATTTTCATGTCGTGTGTGAGGTGCTTGGTTTAGGCCATATAAAGACTTGATGGGATTACATACCTTATTTTCTTGACCCTTCATATCAAATATTTCTAGTTGAGACATGGAGACATTCTCCTTCAAGCTTCCATTCAAAAAGGTTGTCTTCACATCCATGTGATGAATATTCCACCTATTCTATACTATAAAATCCAACAATGAATGAATTTTAGCACATTTTGCTTCGAGGAAAGAGTCTCCTCATAGTCAATGCACTCTTTCTATGCATATTCTTTCACCACAAACCTCATGTTATGCTTGTTAAGCGACCCATATAATTTGTGATTTTTCTTGTAGAGCCACTTATAACAAATTGGTTTAATTATAAATAGAAGATCCACCTACTTCCATCTCTCATTCTTGATGAGAGCATCATACTCCTATATGGATTCTTTCCACTCATCATGAAAGCGTATTCTTCAAAAGAAGTTGGTACAATGTTAGTAGATAAATTGAATTAACAATAAATTAAAACATCCATATGATTCATTTACATCACCTGAATATGAATTACATCACATCCATTTTGTCTTATATAACTTTTGGTTCATGTATTTATAATATCATCAGGATGAACATTTTCAAGTGTCTTTATGAGCCACTTTGGACATTTTGTGATGGTCCGGGTTGCTCCATTGATTGATATGACATTGCATTCACATCAAGGTTTAGCCTTTCAACATTCTCAATAAAATCATCTAATTTAACCCTCTATTACGATGAAGTGGTTGGATATACTTCATGAGGGGGAGACATAACTTCAAAAGGAGATTCCAAAGATCAATCAAGATAAGAACCTCAACCCCCCCCCCCCCCCCAACAAGATAAGGAATATCATCATCAAACTCATTATATGTATTCACAAGGGTGAATCTATACATATGATCAAGTTTTCACTTAATAGTCTTGTCATTCATTGGAATAAGACAAACCACATCTTTGAAAAGAATGAGATTTTTGTTTACCTCATCAGTAAGATGATATTCCTTCATGGTATTTTAGTACCTCAAGAAGATGCACTTTATACTCCTTCCACCTAGTTTGTTTCTTTTCTCCATAGGAATTAATTTATAGAAAGTAGAACCAAAGATATTGATATGTCTCACCAAAGGAATGCCATACATCACCACATCATCCTCTTCATCTACCCAACTATTTTAATTGCAACAAACAACCTCCAAAATGTTTCCTCAGCTTGAATTTCAGAGCCTCCTCATGATTTTATGATATGTCATAACAAATTGATTGTAGTTGCATCATGATTGGTTGATTCTTTCTTGAATTTTTAAGCCTTATTATGATATTTTAACTATTGAAACCACTTGCTTACACATGCTTATATTTTGATGCATTGAAAGCACACCTGTACCTTGTAAGCTTAATAGCCAATGTTTACCTATGCATACAAGCATTACAGAAACCTTGAGGACAATGTCTATACAGGTTCTGGAAACAATGATTGTGCAATCCTTAATGACAGTCATTGCAAAGCTCCTAAACATTGAGAAACTCTTTATGACATGCTTTCATATATGACAAGGATAGTGCATTACGTAATTCATGTTGATAGTTAGTGTGAAACATTTTTTAACAATCTCTCCCACTCTTATTGGCAATTGTATCATCATTCCGGTGAGTTTTCTCAACTCTCTTTTGCAAGCCTTTTTCTTTCACAAGTATCGATTTTACTTTTGGGACTATATTTATTTATTTATTTCACTTTAAAACAAGTGTTTCTTTCACTTTCACTTTACTTTAGCAAGTGTCGCTTTAACTGTTTGTACTCCTGCATGTGTTGCACCTTAGCACACCTCTAGAGGTATTTCTGGTGCACTCTTCTACATTAAATGATCATATATATCATAATAATATGCACTAGACACTCTCCCACAACTTATCAATCTTTCTAGTTGCATTCAACACTTGTGTAGTAATTTGTATTCTAAGTGTCGCAAAGCTACGTTTCAATTATCACACTTAGAAATAAGTGTCACTTGGTAGTCGTTTCAAGTTATGCATGTTTATTTTAGGAAATTTGAATTATTTTGGCTTGTGTTGATGTTATCTAAGTGCGATATCACTATTTCAGGAATTCTTTGCATGTCTTGTTCTCTCTTGTCTCATTTATCCCACACTTAGTCATTTTTGGATTTTTCACTGTCTTTGCAACTTGCTATCCTTTCTCCCTCTTGGAACTCCGCACTGCACAGTCTTAAGTCATAGTGGAGCATTCCTTGCCTCTTGTAATTGTGTACTTCAGATTCCTAGAGAACATTCCCCTTCAAATATACACTAAGTAACCTTGAAGTCTAGACCATCACTTTAGCTACTTAGCCTTATCAACTGCACAATTTATGATCTCTTTTTCCCTATATTATGAATTGCACAGTGGAAGTGGATAGTAGACCATATATATGTCACTATCATGCCCAACTACGTAATACTCAAAGCTTCCTCCTCAACTACTACACATTACACAGTTACAGTATGCAACCTTCTCTCCCTAACTTTCCCAATTGTGAAAATTACTTTATCTAGTGGGCCTCCTAGTGTGCATTGCATAGTTATGGTGAGCAACAGGTCACTTTTAGGTCACTGAGACCCTCAAATATGAAATTTACTAATAATTTTCCTCAATCACTGCACATTGCATAGTTATAGTGACCAATCTTGCCACTCTTATTTACTGAAATCCCTCATTGCACAATTATGTGCCTTGTATTTCCCCCTACTATGCATTATGAAGTTCCATTGGACAGTGAGGTCATCCCTCAGCACTTGTGATGCCTAACTGTGATATTCTTAGCCTACTTCTCTTAAAACCCTTGTCTATTTCCTCATTATAGTCAACATCTTCCATGATAAAACAAAGGTATAATAGGTGGTTTCCATATTGATTTTGGTATGTCACGAGTGGAATTTATCTGTAGGTTTTATCATTCCAACATTGCAAGGTGGTCCTTAATGGGTATCATCAAGGTGAGGCTACAAGAGAGCACTTGAGAAGAAGGGTAGAAGAAAGAACCATCATGAAGGACATGACGAAATATTGGACCATGAAAAAATTGTGGCATATCATGTTGGCTTGGAAGGTTCTAACACTGATCTAGACCCTTTGGAGAGTGAATATGAGTAAGAAAATATCCATCATGAATAATTTAAATTCATAGTAGCAAGGAGAAAGGCTTGGCCTGGACACATCACAAAGAAATTCCATGTCATCAATGCCAAGTCATGGCATGTTCAAGTGTCATCACAAATTCATATGTGTCAATAAATCGTTCCACATTAGTTGTGGAATGTAATTATTGTATTTTCAAAATGAGAATATGTAAAATGTATGGAAGCCAAAGATCAATCAATATATGGACACCCTCCCCCCCACCATAAAGATAAGGAATTTCACCATCAAACTCATGATATTTCTTCACATGGGTGAATCTATAAATATGAACAAGTTGTCACTTAATAGTATTTTCATTCTCATTGGAATCAAGAAAACCCACATCTTTGAAAAGAGTAAGATTTTTTTTTACCTCATCATTAATACAGTATTAATTCATGGTATTTTAGTACCTCAAGAAGATGCATTTTCTACTCCTTGCACCTAGTTTGATTCTTTTCTCCATATGACTTAAGGCATAGAAATTAGAACCAAATATTATGATATGCCTCACCAAAGGAATTCCATACATCACCACATCATCCTCTTCATCTACCCAACTATTTTCATTACAACAAACACACTCCAAAATATTGCCTCCACTTGAATTTTGGAGCCTCCTTGTGATCTTATAATCTATCATTTCAAGTTGATTATAGTTTCTTCATAATTGGTTGATGTTTTCCTAAAAGTTTAAGCCTTCTTCTAGGATTTTAACTACTAAAACCACTTGCTTACGCAGGCTTATTTTTCTATGCATTTTAAAGTGCACCTATTTATTGTAATCTCAACAGTCAATGTTTACCTCTATATACATGATTTGCGCAGACCTTGAGGATAGTGTTTGTACAGGTTCTGGAAATAGTGATTGCACAATCCTTAATGGTAGGAATTGCGCAGATCCTAAACATTGATAAACTCTTTATGGCAATGCTTGCACAAATGAAAAGGATATTCCATTGTGTTCATGTTGATAGTTAGTGCGAAAAATTGTTTAACAATCTCTTTGACTCTTAGTTGAAAATGTATCATCATTCCAGTGCTTCTTCTCAACTGTCTCTTTTGCAAGCCTTTCTCTTTCACAAATGTCGCTTTTACTTTTGTGACTATCATTTTTTATTTTTTTCACTTTAAAAAAAGTGTTTATTTCGCTTTCTCTTCGATTTAGCATGTTTCGCTTTCACTTTCTTTAAATTTTGCAACTGTCATTTCATTTTTTCTTACTGTCGTAAGTGTCACTTTAACTGTTTGTACTCCTGCATGTGTTGCACCTTAGCACACCTCTAGAGGTAGTTCTAGCACACTCTTCTATTGGTCAAAGTTTCCATTGATGTTAATATGACATAGTTGGAGATGGAAAATATTCTTGTAATGCATTAATAACCCTTTTTTGATGTTTCCCTAACCTCATGAAAACCCTAATCATGAAGATGATGCATATTCCCTAGTTACATCACAAAACCCTAAGTACATTTATGCCCTAAGCTCTAGAATATGCTCATAATGCACTAGTCCTTGTTTCTTATTTAAGAATCCTTAACCCTAAGCCTATGCATGAATGATACCCTAAATGCATATGTGAAACTCTATGCTACATACATGAAAAATACTGATGATGCAGGATGAACAATGATTCCCTAGATGCCCATGATCTATCTTGAATGATTTAATGATGCATGCTGATGAATGAAGATTCCCTAATCATAATGAAGAACACATGTGAAGGGCCTTGCAAAAACTTGAAGCCCTAATTCTATGAAGAAATAAACCTAGCATTATCCAAAGCATAAAATCCTAAAATAATGATGAAATTTCACAAAATACAATTTTCTTGATGGAAAATTGACCTCACTTAAGGATGAAATTGATACCAGCTTGTAAAAGACATTTTCTTCTTTCCAATGAGCTATCACTTCCCCTCTAACTCCTTCTAGATTGATAGAAAATGTTTTTTTTTAAGTTAAAATATAATAATTTTTTATACTGGCTGACATGAACCTACATGTCCAAGTCAACGCTTCCTCCAAGGGACACATCTATTTGTTGAAGGGAAAAACTAGTATAAATTGATGTTAAAAAAATTCATTATAAGCATAAAATTTCGGTTAAAAATACTTTGAGAAGATAGATAAGTAACTGAAGGCTAAGAAGGATATAAGATTTTATGTTTTGGGCATTATACACTCGTATGAAGGCTATCGTAGCTTAGACCTACAGTTTTGTGGGTGTCTGAATAGTGACAAGCTCAGATTGCAACCTTAGTAACTCGACCTATGGTGTCAACATAGCTCGGACTTGAGGAGGAGGCTAGAACCCGAGCAAGACTCTTGTAGCTCAGATTTGTTGTGAAAGATTGAACAACAAAAAATCATCATTTGGAGGCTCAGGCGCCCTGAGGACAGCTGCTGGTGGAAGAGGTATATATCTCAGACTTTGTGGCAGAATTCTGTAGCTTGGATAGTGAACTAAATAACATATTTTCCAAGTAAAGAATTGACATACCTTAGATGGTTTTAATAATGTGGAAGAAGTGAAGTAAAGTGAGTTTGTTACAAGACTTAGACTCTACATGGAAGCCTCAAATTACTGACAAGGAACTCACTCTACCTAGAACTCATGAGAAAGAGGCTCAAATCAGTGTACCTTAAGAACAGTCCTATGGAAGAACTATTATACCTTAGATTTCATACTTAGTGCTTGGATGTGTGTAGTAACAGTCATTAAATCCATGGAGTTAAATCAGTACCTTAGACTATATATCATAATTACAAATTGTGGGCTAAAACTATCAGTGTTTGGAGATCATACTTAAGGATTGAATCACTATCAACTATTCTCATATATTTTGTACGTTTCTGAAGCAGTCCCTAGAGTGGCCTTTTATCAATATTTGTAATTACTTCTAGAATAATTTTGGTACATTTGGGAAAAAAAATTTAGCAAACCTTGGCCTGATTTGGTAGCAAATATTGAAGATATGTTTGTGGAAATCACCTTGACCAAGCCACTAAGGAATTTTGGAGCAGAATCAAAGGCACTCTTAAAAATATTTAAGACACCCTTGAAGAATTCTTGAGGCAACATATTAATGACACCATTTTCTCGAAGAACCCTTGAAATATTTTATTGAAGACTCCCTTGAAAATAATTTGGAAAGATACAATTTGGACCTTCTTGAATTTTTTTTTGAAGATATCTTGGAGCCTTTTGGAAGACTTGGTAAAAAACTTAGAGAAATTATTCAAGACAACTCAAGGAATTATTGAAGATATCATAATACACTTATAGAAGTTGATCTTGGAAATATTATTGAAGACCATGATGCGCTGAAGTCATCATGAGGTGAACTTATAGAATTTTGTTTAGGTAACATGAAGAGTTGCAGAGACACCTTCATGAGAAGAAAAAGTTTTAATTGATGAGCTAAGTTCCCTAGAGATTGATTGAGGGAACTATTAAGGGTGAATATATTGTTAGGGCTCGTTTCAGAAGATATTGGGAGCCATGAAGAATTATTAAGCGCATCTTGACAAATAAAAGTTGTGGGTTGGAGCACTAGAGGATAGGAGTTATAAAGAATACCAGGTTGTAACCTATACTAGAGAGAGGGTTGGAGCCTCATAAATACAGGGTTGGTGCCTTGAGAAGATAGGGTTGGATACCTAGAGGTTGGAACCTCATGAAGTCAAAGTGGGTGCTTGGCAAGATACTAGTTGGAGCCTGTTGGATTGGAGGTTGGTGTCTTCATCTAGGGTTGGATTCCTATACTATATTGTACTTGATTTATTGTAAATAAGAATATTAGAGTCATTTTCATTGATTAATAAAATTATTATTCTATCATTGTTCATATTGTGTTCTGATCATAAGTGATATTAATTGGTAAAAGTAAAAACTGAAAAGAAATACTAATTCATCCTCCCCCCCTCAGTATTTCCAACAATTTGTATTAGAGCCAGTACCTTCACTTATAATCCTAGCATCTTGAAGGTAGATCCTTAGAACAAAAATATTAAAGTAGAGAAATAAAGCCTCCAATCCTTCTAGAATATCATCAAATTAGGAAAGCTCCATTGTTCAATGGAAACTTTGATATATGGAAGGCATGAATGAAGAATTTTTTAATGGCTCAAGGTTTTGAAGTTTGGGAATCAATGATTATTGAAATCACCATGGAAGAAGAATCCAAGGAATATAATGCAATATCAATAAAAGAAATCTTGAGTGGGTTGTCTGATCCTATAAAGGCCAAAATGGAAAAAATTTCGTCGACAAAAGGTATGTGGAACAAAATTCAATATCTGGACTCAGGAGGAGAATTGACCATGACCTCTAGTCAAGACTATGATGGAACCAAATTATGAGAAATGATTAGATTCCTCATTATTTTTCTTATTTTTATCTAGGAATAATTAATTAAATCATTATTTAGTTATTATTCCTTGTTAAATTTGACTAAATCATCTAGGAATAATTAAACAAATCATTATTTGTTTATTATTCTTTAACCACATTCTTGAAATGATAAATAAATTATTTATTTGTTTATTATTTATAAATAAAGGTATTTAATCAATTTAGATAACTTTTCCCTCCAACAAAATATAGTAAAATATTCCAAGCGGTTAGATCTAGATCTTGGTTAATAATATTTTATTATTTGCCATTAACGAGGATAACTCAATAATTTGTTATAAATAAAAGGTTTTTTCCATTCATTCTGCACTTTGATCACTTTCATTGCCACTCTTTGATCATCCTCATTTCTGCTATTATTTTATTTTTCTTCTTGAGCTCCTATAGAGTTCAAATCATTTTTGGTTTTCTTCACCATTGAGAGAGAGAAACTTCTAGAACAAAGTGTTGAGCACAACCAAGAACCCATCCCTTTGAAGGGGACTAGTAACACTTATTTTTTCCCTTCACCATGTGTAATAATATATAGAACATTCTTTAAATCTTGTCTTGTTTGCTGGATACATGAAGTAATTACCATTTATTTTCACTATTTAACTGCTTTTACTACATAGATCTGGTTTTTTGTAGCATTTTTTCACACTATCGATTGCAGATCTAAAGAGTTAAGAAACCATTTTTGTTGTTAGAGTTGTTTGTCACACACAACTAAAGTAGGCTCTTTTCGTACACTTGCGTTAAGAATTTACGCTAACAAATGGGGACTCCATTGTTGTAATTTAGATTCTTGCATGACCATCAGCTTCAGCAACAAGGTTTTTATTCAACCATTTTTAGTCTCTTGATGTTATTTTTTAACTTTTGTGCCATAATTCAGTCAAAATTGTAACGTCTGGATGTTGTTTGGTGTTTTCTGCATGTAACAGGTATCAATCGCACCAGAGACAATAACTTTTCCACAACCTGCCGCCCGAGAATCAAGGAGTATGAAATCATACTTTTCAAATCAAATAATGCGATTTCTCATTAACTCACACTTTTCTACTCAATACCTGCAATTTAAACTGTCCACAGGTCAGTACCTGCAAGCCAGAATATTTTTCTAATTTTTTTTTTATAACTGTGAGAGTTTGTCGAGAACACTGTTTTGGTTTGTATGATCTTTGTTTCAGCCCATCTTAGGCCTAGATATGTTCATTTTGTCTCCTTGAAGTAGAACCAATCCCCCTATGGTTTTAGTACACTTCCACCATTTTAGGAGGGGTTAAGTTGAGTAGGTAGTCTAAGATTTGCAGTACTTTCAGCCATTGCTTCAGGGTATGATCTATTATTTTTTAATATAATTTTTGATAGGTTTTTATTCCATCCAAGACCCCCTCTTGAGTTCTTTTTGGTATTTCCCTTAAGGCCCCCTTGTTTCCCCTAGGTTTTTAACCTTTAACCTTATCTATTGCAGCAGTTTTCCCCTCCGGCTTCTTAATGTTTTCTGTGTCATTTCCAGTAGATATGAGTCTTTCGATCATTGTCCCTATGACATTAGATCTCTTGGCTATTCTTGTGTGCTTTGAGTCAATTTCACCCCCTTGTCATCTGATTATTTTAGAGCCTTCTTTGGGTTGAGATTTATGTGTGATTAGCTATTTATTTTACTGGGATTTCAATTTTATTTACAATACTTCAACATTTTTTCTTTTTCTTTACACAACTATTTGGAATTAATTAAAATTAACACACGACTTGCACACACTCACACCTAAAGTGAAGAGCACTTGGTTTAAACCTCCAAGCCAATAATAAACATCATAATTAATTACTCTACCTCACAAAGCCTTTGTTTATCACTCTTCAACCTTTTCGTGTCATTTGTGACTTTCCATCATTGCGCCCCCAAGGAATTAATCGTGGAGAATCCAAGGCCTTCATCCTCAGTTTCTGTTAGGATGAGTTACTCCGCCACATAGGGTCCGAGTTAGTCCTTTGCCGAATCCCCATACCGACTCTGATTCTAGTTCATTGGTTTCTTCCTATGATTCTGACCCCAATTATTCTCACCCTCATACCATCGCCATGTCAAGTGCCAATGTAGGTGTAGGTCCTCAAGCTGTTGGTGCCCTTTACCCTAATGTTGGAGCTACTACTAGCGGAACCGTTCCAGCTACTCCCTTGCTACCTTTTATGGAAGGTTTAAGCCTTCTTGATTTTAGCCAGTTAATCAATGACCCCATACTCCACAATGTAGGTTGGCCAACTATGCCAACTAAGCTTCCTTCTGGCATTCCTAAGTTTGAAGGAAACACTGGAGAGGAACTTACTAATCATGTCCGCTCCTTTCATATGTGGTGTTTGTCTAATTTCATTACCGATGACTCTATCCACCTTTGGTTATTCCAACGTACGCTCATTGGAGAAGTTTCCAAGTGGTATGTTAACCAAACTGCTACATCTAATTCCACTTTTGCAATTCTTGCTAAAGCGTTTCTATCCTATTTCCAGTTACCCCTCTGTTATGATACTGGTACTGAGTTTTTGAACGCATTCTGTCAATATTCTGCCACCCACCTTTCTGATGATGTGCAAGAATGGCATAGAAGAAGGAGCTTGTGTTGAGCTCCTACATTTGACGACCGTGCCTATATGGATTGGTTTATTAGAACACTCTTAGCCCCCATTGGTAAAGATGTTGCATCTCATTTTCCTCAGTTCGAGGAAGAAGCTCTCCAGGTCACATTAAAATATGTCTTGATCTACACCTAGTCTAGTTATGTTTATACCGTTTTACCGGATCTTCCTAGACTTGGTGGTGCCAACGCACCGGGGGCATCTCATGCCGGTGATGATATCGTTGGATCTCTTTCACATTTGTATAATCATCCTTCCATGGGTTATGGTTACCCCCAAAGGGGACAGTTCCTCCAACACCTATCTCATTCCAAGCAACTAGTATCCTGGTCAAAGCACGTCTTATGCATTTTCCCACTCGCATCAACTGATGCCAAGGCTAGCTATTGCTAAAGATATTTACCCAAATTTTGACCCTCCTCCTTTATATCCTTATGCACAACCTGACTCTCGAGCCCCTCCAGCATCAACTCCCCAACCTCTCGTGCCTTCTCAACCCCTGCCACAAAAGCCACCGCCTCCTCAAGTTTAGGTGTATGCGCAACAGAGCATGACTAATCCTCCTAATTCAAAGAAAAATAATAAGGGGAAAGGAAACCAGAACCAGAAAGTGTAGGGTAACCAAGGGCACCAAGGTAATCAACCGGATTCACCCTAAGGGAACCAACCTAACACTGTAAACCAACAACAAGGTGATCAACCCAAGCAAAACAATCCTCTTTGTATGGAAATACCTTGTTCATGTTGTGGTGTCCATGGCCATTATACTCATGATTGTCCCCTTTTACCCCAGATGCACCAATTGTGGGAAGCCCAGGCAACATCTAGAGGACAACAATCCACTACTTCGCTTCCCCCAAAAATTGCGCTAACTCAACCAACTGTGTTCACTAATCCTTTCCCTCAGCAAGGATATGTTTCTTCCCAACCACCTCAAGGTTAGGCCACTCCTCAACCCTCGTTTTCTGGTACCTCTGATTACCATATTCTCATGATGAATTATGAAGAGGTCAATACCGCTGATGTCAACCTTTAGACCCGATCGTGCCAATATGACAAGCAACCCACTATGTCTGCAACCAAGTCCAAAACAGAATTTCCCACAAATTCCATTTTGACGCCAAATTTTCCCTTACAGATCCCTCAGCCTAAGGCATAGATCATTCATAATATCCCCAAAGGTTCATTACGCCAAAATGTTGTTTCTTCCAAAGCCGCCCACACTTAATAGATGACTTGGCGCAGTCTCCTACTTCCATGTCAACACTGGAAGTCCTCTAGACATGCCCATCTCAATGAAAATCTCTACTATCTGCTTTGGGCATAGTGGATCCTTCAGATGAAAATTTGATTGTATTTTATGTTGATAAGTCAGAGCATCCCCTTTTACCTTCATCTATTTCCTTCCAAATACCAGTCAAGATCCGTAATGCCCATGTTCATAGATGTATCATTCACGAGGTCACATCCACCTGTGTGATGTCCACCTATGTTTGGAAGAATATTGGATCACCCGAATTTGCCCCATCCACCATCACTTTGTGTGCATGGGACGGTCACCCTTCTCAGCCCCTTGGCATGTTCCACAATCATCCTATCACACTTGCAGGAAAGACTGTTTGTATTGACGTAGAATTCATTGATGCCCCCTTGGATTATAATATTCTCTTGGGTCATAGCTACACCTATGAATTGTTAGCTGTCGCATTTTCCATTCACCGTATGATGTGCTTCCCCCACAATAGAAATATCGTCACCATCGATTATTTGGCATATTATGAACCAAAGTCTTAGACCTCCTCTGAGTCCATCATATATTCGATGGCTGATAACCAATTAGTTGCACCTCTCATCAGTGTTTCACCATGATTCTATAAATATTCCACCTTACTTGGTTCATTCCCTAGTCCCCCTCCTCTTATCATTGATCCCATCTCATCGAGTGTTTGCATGTTGCAAGCGTCTCGAGCTAGCCAAAAGCGGCCCGATTCAATTAGCCAGTAGCCAACGCCTTTGCAGTTTGTTATTGTTCACTCGACACAGACATCAGGAACATCTCCTCAAGGACCTTCTCCTTCTACTAGTGTCTCTCCCAATATTTTTGAACAAGGAACGGTTCCCCCAAGCCTTAACCATTTGGGAGCCATTCCGCCTGGCCATTACCCTTCCAGTCAGATACCGTTTTTAGCTCCCCCCTATGGAGTCTTTTCGGTGAATATTATGGCTATGTTGAGTCTACCAAATTTGACCCTGGGGATCCTAGTCTGGTACATTGATCCCCCAAAAAACACTCCACCTAGTCAACTCAAACCATATATCCCTTTGAACCCAGTTCAATCGATCACCATGACCTCTCCCTTTGCTTCAGTGTCGTAGTTACCTCAGCAAGAACCTACTCCTGTTGCGAAAGCATCTGGTGAGGGGGAAAAAGACAAAAACAAGGAACCTAAGGACAAGGCTCCCCAAAAAACTCTAGCTCCACCCAAGCCTCCAAAGTTGACACCTCCCTGCGCTTTTTGTGGTGTTGTTGGGCATGCCACCCAAAATTGTCCTGAACTTCCTCATCTCAAATCTATGGTCAAAGAAACTTTTCCTAAATTGGACATCCCATAGGTCCATGTTACCTTAATTGATACCACTAATAAATTAAAATTGTTGCACACAAACCACCCTTGTGCTTTGTGTGACCTTTATGGCCACTATTCTTATCATTGTCCCCATCTTGACGACTTTCATGATACCCTTAAGGGAGTTTGCGAAATAGAGGTCACTCGTAGTGGATTTTTTCTTCTGCATAATCGGAGGACATTTATTCACCCATTGTGATACCTCCCCCTGATGTCGAGATGACAAACTCTTCAATTGATATTCTCTATCTGTCGTCGTCCATGATATCCATGGTGGAAGACCCCTCCGGGGCTTCCCATTCTGTTTTGGTCAAACCTCCCTCGTCGAACACCTTGATCTAAACATTAGTAGATGTTTCATATACTATCTCTTAATCTACCCTCTGTAGCGATGCGTATGTGAACCATATTTCTCATGAAAATGTGCCAAGTATCCCCACCGCATCATGTGGTCTCCCTTCCACCAGTCCTCCCATCTTCCATTCTGGTGCAGAAATTATGGGGTCCATGACCACCCCTTATTTTCCCTAGAATGATATGAACCATCATGAATAATTCCTTCCACAACAGTCACATGAACAGTATGTTATGGAGTCTAAATAATTCATTCATGACGAAGTTTATTGGTTTAGAAATCCCATTCCGGTACCCGATGCTTTCAAAGAAGGAAACATGGCCAATATCTCTCCTACCATTAAAATAAATATTTCCGATAAACCAGGGGTTGAAGAAAACATTACCTTGGGGGCATATTGCACCCCAGAAGAAATTGAGGCTTACACCAAGCTATTCAAGGAATTTCGTTATGTTTTCTTCTGGTAATTTCGTTATGTTTTCTATCTCGTAATTTTTACCCAAATTTACAAATTACTATGAATCACAAAATCTTTCATTCAAAAATATTTTTAGTTGTTCAGAAAGAACATCATGCATAGATATACCACCACCATCATATTCATCAACTACAATATTTTTATTTTATTTTTCTGTACAGGGACTCCATGCTTGATTGGACTGTGATAGGAACGAATATACAAGAAAGAACTGTGATATGAACAAATAGACCAGAAAGAACTGTGATTAGGATGCTTAGATTTTCAGAAAAGCAGCCACACAGCACAGAGGGCAACTGATGAGCCCATTCTCATTACACTCGGGACACCTCACGAACAGCCCCCGAGGCTGACCACCCTCGTCTTCTGTGAAAACCTTGCGGCTGCCATCACAGTTGGGACAGGGAACAAACCTCACGTCACCACAACCATGGCAGGGCCTGGTAGAACAAGTGTGCAGGGGGAAGCCTTCCAGATACTTAGCCAGTTGACCCACTTCATGAAGTTGCAGGATTTCCTCAATCCCACCAATGTATTTCCCTCCTATAAACAAACTAGGCACCCTTATGGGCATCCCCAACAGATCCTGCAATTCTTGGCGGAATGGGGCATGCATTGAAATGTCCCTTTCATCCACCAAAACCCTAAAATCACCAAGAATCAGTTTCACAATGCAGCAGTCATCGAATGTTTTTCTGATGCCCCTTAAGCTCGTAAAATACAGCACCACCTTATAATGTTCATTACCTGGGGGCGCCCTGATGGCATTTTCTTTGGGCAAGCTGAAGCCCTCGTCTGCAACTTTGTTTTTTTTGTATTTGACAAGAAAATTGTGGACTCTGGACCATGTGCTTAACTTGGCAGCCATTTCTGAACTTGAATGTTTATCATGGTCCTCCATATCCCCCCTTTCAACTACCTCCTTCTTCGAATGCGTGCTCCCCATTCTTGGCTAAAGGCAAAATAACAGCTTGCCGGGTTTCTAACAAAGTTGATTTACTTTTTTCATTCATGGAATGTGATATGAACTAGACATTAATTTATAGTATGAAAAATTCATGATCCCATCCATAAAACCAGAATCTCAATTAACGCAGCAAATATGGAAACGCATTCATCTTGATAAATTCGGATAGAGTTAGCTTCATCCCCATCCAATAAAAAAAGAAATGGAATCACCAGCAAATTTCTCAGTCCACGTCGAATTTAGACATAATCCATAAATGCAGAACCTTAATTAACGCAACAAATAGAAAAACGCATTTATCTTGATAAATTCAGAGACAGTTAGTTTCATCCCCGTCCAATAAAAAACAAGTGGAATCACTGGCAAATTTCTCAGCCCATGTCGAATTTAGACATATTTCTATTGTTGAAAAAGCAATCAGTGGCCAGGCTAAACATCCTCCCGAAACAAACACATTCGAAATAGTAACCCTACTCTACTCTTAATATTTTAATTATTTGTTATGTTGGGGATTGAATAACTTTACTCTTAGTTTAATCTATGATTTACATATATATATATCTATTATTTTGCATTTTCTTTTCACATTTTAAAATGTCATGATACTAAGAAATAGGTATTTGAAATTGTTTTTTTAATCGGAAGGGACTAAAGGGTGTTGTAAGTCTCTCTATATATATATGGGGTAAGTGTGTTTTTGGTGAAGATCTTTGCAACTTGTATTAGTTGAATTGAATTAAATGGTATTTTTTTGTTGATTTGCTTGGTTTGATCATTTAATCTAGGATTTTTGGCTAACTTGATAGAACAAGAGTTTTCAATTAAAAGTGGAGTAGCATTTAGTTGTTTCTCATGCAAATGTTCATCTAATATCTTTCTTAGCCACACCATCTCTTTTGTTTCCTCAACAATAGCAACATGTCTTGCCTTAGTGGTGGAATTTGGTGGAATAAATTGTGTGCATGATCTCCAAGATATAGTTATTGATCCAAGACTCATGAAGTATTCTAAAGTAGACATTCCATTCTCCTTATCCCCATCAACTTTTGAAAATATATGACCAACTAGTTTCAATTCTTCCACCTTAAAATAGTTGAGCTCAAATTCTTGGTTTCTTTTCAAGTACCTTAGAACTCATTTTCTGGGACACCAATGTCCTCGCACGGTGTTTGCATGAACCTGGAAAGAATTTCATCTGCAAATGAAATATCTGGCATGCGTGTACTAAGGTAGATAAGACTCCCCAAAAGTTGTCTATATTTATTTTGATCCTCAAATTCATTCCCTTCTTTTGATGTTAGCTTCATATTTTATATGATTGGAGTACAAAAAGGTTTACAATCAATCATGAGAAATTTGTTCAACAACTCCCCAATGTACTTCTTTTGGGAGATTAATGCATGTTTTGGATTTTGAACCATTTCAATACCCAAGTAGTAGTGAAGATAACCCATGTCTATTATCTCAAATCCCTTTAATTCTTTCTTTATGGATGCAATATATTCTTCATCATTCCCTATTATCAAAAGATCATCTACATATACCACAAGATATACAACACTTTTACTAGCTTTCTTGAAAAATAAAGTTGCATCATCAAGATTAAAAAGCTTGAAATTAATCTTCAAAATGTGCTTAGTTAAATTTTCATGTCATGTGTGAGGTGCTTCGTTTAGGCCATAGAAAGACTTGATGGGATTACATACCTTATTTTCTTGACCCTTCATATCAAATCTTTTTGGTTGAGACATGGAGACATTCTCCTTCAAGTTTCCATTCAAAAAGGTTGTCTTCACATCCATGTGATGAATATTCCACCTATTCTATGCTATAAAAGCCAACAATGAATGAATTTTAGCACATTTTGCTTCGAGGAAAAAGTCTCCTCATAGTCAATGCACTCTTTCTATGCATATTCTTTCACCACAGACCTCATGTTATGCTTGTTAAGCGACCCATCTAATTTGTGATTTTTCTTGTAGAGCCACTTATAACAAATTGGTTTAATTATAAATAGAAGATCCACCTACTTCCATCTCTCATTCTTGATGAGAGCATCATACTCCTATATGGATTCTTTCCACTCGTCATGAAAGCATATTCTTCAAAAGAAGTTGGTACAATGTTAGTAGATAAATTGAATTAACAATAAATTAAAACATCCATATGATTCATTTACCTCACCTGAATATGAATTACATCACATCCATTTTGTCTTATAGAAATTTTGGTTCATGTCTTTCTAATATCATCAAGATGAACATTTTCAAGTGTCTTGATGAGCCACTTTGGACATTTTGTGATGGTCCGGGTTTCTCCATTGATTGATATGACATTGCATTCGCATCAAGGTTTAGCCTTTCAACATTCTCAATAAAATCATCTAATTGAACCCTCTATTATGATGAAGTGGTTGGATATACTTCATGAGGGGGATACATAACTTCAAAAGGAGATTCTAAAGATCAATCAAGATAAGAACCTCGCCCTTGCCAACAAGATAAGGAATCTCATCATCAAACTCATTATATGTATTCACAAGGATGAATCTATACATATGATCAAGTTGTCACTTAATAGTCTTGTCATTTTCATTGGAACAATACAAACCACATCTTTGAAAAGAATGAGATCTTTGTTTACCTCATCAGTAAGACGATATTCCTTCATGGTATTTTAGTACCTCAAGAAGATGCACTTTATACTCCTTCCACCTAGTTTGTTTCTTTTCTCCATAGGAATTAGTTTATAGAAAGTAGAACCAAATATATTGATATGTCTCACCAAAGGAATTCCATACATCACGACATCATCCTCTTCATCTACCCAACTATTTTAATTGCAACAAATAACCTCCAAAATATTTCCTCATCTTGAATTTCAGAGCCTCCTCGTGATTTTATGGTATGTCATAACAAATTGATTGTAGTTGCATCATGATTGGTTGATGCTTTCTTGAATTTTTAAGCCTTATTCTGATATTTTAACTATTGAAACCACTTGCTTACACACGCTTATATTTTGATGCATCTGAAAGCGCACCTATATCTTGTAAGCTTAATAGCGAACGTTTACCTGTGCGTACAAGCATTACACAGACCTTGAGGACAATGTTTATACAGGTTCTGGAAACAATGATTGTGCAATCCTTAATGACAGGCATTGCGAAGCTCCTAATCATTGAGAAACTCTTTATGACATGCTTTCATAGATGACAAGGATAGTGCATTGCGTAATTCATGTTGATAGTTAGTGTGAAACATTTTTTAACAATCTCTCCCACTCTTATTGGCAATTGTATCATCATTCTGGTGAGTTTTCTCAACTCTCTTTTGCAAGCCTTTTTCTTTCACAAGTGTCTCTTTTACTTTTGCGACTATATTTATTTATTTATTTAACTTTAAAACAAGTGTTTCTTTCACTTTCACTTTACTTTAGCAAGTGTCGCTTTAACTGTTTGTACTCCTGCATGTGTTACACCTTAGCACACCTCTAGAGGTAGTTCTAGTGCACTCTTCTACATTAAATGATCATATATATCATAATAATATGCACTAGACACTCTCCCACAACTTATCAATCTTTCTAGTTGCATTCAACACTTGTGTCGTAATTTGTATTCTAAGTGTCGCAAAGCTACGTTTCAATTATCACACTTAGAAATAAGTGTCTCTTTGTAGTCGTTTCAAGTTATGCATGTTTATTTTAGGAACTTTGCATTATTTTGGCTTGTGTTGATGTTATCTAAGTGCGATATCACTATTTCAGGAATTCTTTGCATGTCTTGTTCTCTCTTGTCTCATTTATCCCACACTTAGTCATTTTCGGATACTTCACTGTCCTTGCAACTTGCTAACCTTTCTCCCTCTTGGAACTCTGCACTGCACAGTATTAAGTCATAGTGGAGCATTCCTTGCCTCTTGTAACTGTGTACTTTAGATTCCTAGAGGAAAATCCCCCTCAAATATAAACTAATTAACCTTGAAGTCTAGACCATCACTTTAGCTACTTAGCCTTATCAACTACACAATTTATGATCTCTTTTGCTCTATATTATGAATTTCACAGTGGAAGTGGATAGTGGGCCCTATATATGTCACTATCATGCCCAACTACGTAATACTCAAACCTTCCTCCTCAACTACTACGCATTACACAGTTATAGTATGCAACCTTCTCTCCCTAACTTTCCCAATTGTGAAAATTACTTTATCTAGTGGGCCTCCTAGTGTGCATTGCATAGTTATGGTGAGCAATAGGTCACTTTTAATTCACTGAAACCTTCAAATACGAAATTTACTAATAATTTCCCTCAATCACTGCACATTTCATAGTTATAGTGACTAGTCTTGCCACTCTTATTTACTGAAATCCCTCATTGTACAATTATGTGCCTTGTCTTTCCCCCTACTATGCATTATGAAGTTCCATTGGACAACGAGGTCATCCCTCAGCACTTGTGATGCCTAACTGTGATATTCTTAGCCTACTTCTCTTAAAACCCTTGTCTATTTCCTCATTATAGTCAACATCTTCCATGATAAAACAAAGGTATAATAGGTGGTTTCCATATTGATTTTGGTATGTCACGAGTGGACTTTATCTGTAGGTTTTATCATTCCAACATTTCAAGGTGGTCCTTAATGGGTATCATCAAGGTGAGGCTACAAGAGAGCACTTGAGAAGAAGGGTAGAAGAAAGAACCATCATGAAGGACATGACGAAATATTGGACCATGAAAAAATTGTGGCATCTCATGTTGGCTTGGAAGGTTCTAACACTGATCTAGACCCTTTGGAGAGTGAATATGAGTAAGAAAATATCCATCATGAATAATTTAAATTCATAGTAGCAAGGAGAAAGGCTTGGCCTGGACACATCACAAAGAAATTCCATGTCATCAATGCCAAGTCATGGCATGTTCAAGTGTCATCACAAATTCATATGTGTCAATAAATCGTTCCACATTAGCTGTGGAATGTAATTATTGTATTTTCAAAATGAGAATATGTAAAATGTATGGAAGCCAAAGATCAATCAATATATGGACACCCTCCCCCCCACCATAAAGATAAGGTATTTCACCATCAAACTCATGATATTTCTTCACATGGGTGAATCTATAAATATGAACAAGTTGTCACTTAATAGTATTTTCATTCTCATTGGAATCAATAAAACCCACATCTTTGAAAAGAGTAAGATTTTTTTTTACCTCATCATTAATACAGTATTAATTCATGGTATTTTAGTACCTCAAGAAGATGCATTTTCTACTCCTTGCACCTAGTTTGATTCTTTTCTCCATATGACTTAAGGCATAGAAATTAGAACCAAATATTATGATATGCCTCACCAAAGGAATGCCATACATCACCACATCATCCTCTTCATCTACCCAACTATTTTCATTACAACAAACACACTCCAAAATATTGCCTCCACTTGAATTTTGGAGCCTCCTTGTGATCTTATAATCTGTCATTCCAAGTTGATTATAGTTTCTTCATAATTGGTTGATGTTTTCCTGAAATTTTAAGCCTTCTTCTAGGATTTTAACTACTAAAACCACTTTCTTACATAGGCTTAGTTTTCTATGCATTTTAAAGGCACCTCTTTATTGTAAGATCAACGGTCAATGTTTACCTCTATATACATGAATTGCGCAGACCTTGAGGACAATGTTTGTACAGGTTCTAGAAATAGTGATTGCATAATACTTAATGGTAGGAATTGCGCAGATCCTAAATATTGATAAATTCTTGATGAGAATGCTTGTACAAATGACAAGGATATTCCATTGTGTTCATGTTGATAGTTAGTGCGAAAAATTGTTTAACAATCTCTTTGACTCTTAGTTGAAAATGTATCATCATTCTAGTGATTTTTCTCAATTGTCTCTTTTACAAGCCTTTTTCTTTCACAAATGTCATTTTTACTTTTGTGACTATCGTTTTTTATTTTTTTTCACTTTAAAACAAGTGTTTATTTCGCTTTCTCTTCGATTTAGCATGTGTCACTTTCACTTTCTTTAAATTTTGCAACTGTCATTTTCATTTTTTCTTACTGTCGCAAGTGTCACTTTAATTGTTTGTACTCCTACATGTGTTGCACCTTAGCACACCTCTAGAGGTAGTTCTAGCACACTCTTCTATTGATCAAAGTTTCCATTGATGTTAATATGACATATTTGGAGATGGAAAATATTCTTGTAATGCAATAATAACCCTTTTTTGATGTTTCCTAACCTCATACAAACCCTAAGCATGAAGATGATGCATATTCCCTAGGTACATCATAAAACCCTAAGTACATTTATTCCCTAAGCTCTAGAAGATGCTCATAATTCACTAGTCCTTGTTTCTTATTTAAGAATCCTTAACCCTAAGCCTATGCGTGAATGATACCCTAAATGCATATGTGAAACTCTATGCCACATACATGAAAAATAATAATGATGCAGGATGAACAATGATTCCCTAGATGCCCATGATCTATCTTGAATGATTTAATGATGCATGCTGATGAATGAAGATTCCCTAATCACAATGAAGAACACATGTGAAGGACCTTGCAAAAACTTGAAGCCCTAATTCTATGAAGAAATAAACCTAGCATTGTCCAAAGCACAAAATCCTAAAATAATGATGAAATTTCACAAAATACAATTTTCTTGATGGAAAAATAACCTCACTTAAGGATGAAATTGATACCAGCTTGTAGAAGATATTTTCTTCTTTCCAATGAGCTATCACTTTCCCTCTAGCTCCTTCTAGATTGAGAGAAAATGTTTTTTTTTAAAGTTAAAATATAATAATTTTTTATAATGGCTAACATGAACCTACATGTCCAAGTCAACACTTCCTCCAAGGGACACATCTATTCGTTGAAGGGGAAAACTAGTATAAATTGATGTTAAAACGCTTCATTATAAGCATAAAATTTCAGTTAAGAATAATGTGAGAAGATAGATAAGTAACTGAAGGCCGAGAAGGATATAAGAGTTTATGTTTTGGGCATTATACACTCATATGAAGGCTATTGTAGCTCAGACCTACAGTTTTTTGGGTGTCTGAATAGTGACAAGCTCAGATTGCAACCTTAGTAGCTCAACCTATGGTGTCAACATAGCTCGGACTTGAGGAGGAGGCTAGTACCCGAGCAAGAATCTTGTAGCTCAGATTTGTTGTGAAATATTGAACAACAAAAAATCATCTTTTGGAGGCTCAGATGCCCTGAGGACAGCTTCCAGTGGAAGAGGTATATATCTCAGACTCTGTGGCAGAATTTTGTAGCTTGGATAGTGAACTAAATAACATCTTTTCCAAGTAAATAATTTACATACCTTAGCTGGTTTTAAGAATGTGGAAGAAGTGAAGTAAAGTGAGTCTGTTACAAGACTCAGACTCTACATGGAAGCCTCAAATTACTGACAAGGAACTCACTCTACCTAAAACTCATGAGAAAGAGGCTCAAACCAGTGTTCCTTAAGAACATGGAAGAACTATTATACCTTAGATTTCAAACTTAGTGGTTTGATTTGTGTAGTAACAGTCATGAAATCCGTGGATTTAAATCAGTACCTCTGATTATATCTCAGAATTGCAAATTGTGGGCTAAAACTATCAGTGTTTGGAGATCATACTTAAGGTTTGAATCAATATCAACTATTCTCATATCTTTTGCACGTTTCTGAAGCAGTCCCTAGAGTGGCCTTTTATCAATATTTGGAATTACGTCTAGAAGAATTTTGGTACATTTTGGAGAAGTTTTTTAGAAAACCTTGGCCTGATTTGGTAGCAAATATTGAAGATATGTTTGTGGAAATCACCTTGACCAAGCCACTAAAGAATTTTGGAGTAGAATCAAAGGCACTCTTAAAAATATTTAAGACACCCTTGAAGAATTCTTGAGGAAACATATTAATGACACCATTTTCTTGAAGAACCCTTGAAATAGTTTATTGAAGACTCCCTTGAAAATAATTTGGAAAGATACAGTTTGGACCTTCTTGAAGAAATTTGTTGAAGATATCTTGGAGCCTTTTGGAAGACTCGGTAAAAAAATTAGAGAACTTATTCAAGACAACTCAAGGAATTATTGAAGATATCTGAATACACTTATATAAGTTGATCTTGGAAATATTATTGAAGACCATTATGTGCCGAAGTCATCATGAGGCGACCTTGGAGAATTTTGTTTGGGTAACATGAAGAGTTGTAGAGACACCTTCATGAGAAGAAAAAGTTTTCATTGATGAGCTAAGTTCCCTAGAGATTGATTGAGGGAACTATTAAGGGTGAATATATTGTTAGAGCTCATTTCAGAAGATATTAGGAGCCATGAAGAATCATTAAATGCATCTTGACGAATCAAAGTTGTGGGTTGGAGCACTGGAGGATAGGAGTTCTAAAGAATACTGGGTTGGAACCTATACTAGAGAGAGGGTTGGAGCCTCATAAATATAGGGTTGGTGCCTTGAGAAGATAGGGTTGGATACCTAGAGGTTGGAGCCTCGTGAAGTCAAAGTGGGTGCTTGGAAAGATACTAGTTGGAGCCTATTGGATTGGAGGTTGATGTCTTCATCTAGGGTTGGATTCCTATACTATATTGTACTTGATTGATTGTAAATAAGAATATTAGAGTCATTTTCATTGATTAATAAAGTTATTATTCTATCATTTTTCATATTGTGTTCTAATCATAAGTGATATTAATTGGTAAAAGTAAAAATTGAAAAGAAATACTAATTCACCCTCCCCCCCTCTGTATTTCCAACAATTTGTATCAGAGCTAGTACCTTCACTTATAATCCTAATAGCTTGAAGGTAGATCCTTAGAACACAAATATCAAAGTAGATAAATAAAGCCTCTAATCCTTCTAGAATATCATCAAATTTGGAAAGCTCCATTATTCAATGGAAACTTTGATATATGGAAGGCGTGAATGAAGAATTTTTTAATGGCTCAAGGTTTTGAAGTTTGGGAATCAATGATTATTGAAATCACTATGGAAGAATAATCCAAGAAATATAATGCAATATCAATAAAATAAATGTTGAGTGGGTTGTCAGATCCTATAAAGGCCAAAATGGAAAAAAATTCATCGACGAAAGGTATGTGGGGAAAAATTCAATATCTTTGCTCAGAAGGAGTGTTGACCATGACCTCTAGTCAAGACTATGATGGAAAGAAAGAATGAAAATAAGAACCCATTAAGGAAGCTGAAAATAAGAGTGAAGACATCAAGACCAAGGAAAATATAGAAGATGAATAAAATGAAGAAGATCTCAAAGAAGATTTCAAGACAAAGCTGGTATCTTCCCTAGAAGAGATAAGAAATTTGAAAATGGAAAATGAGGAGCTCAAGAAGCAAGAAAAATATGGTGACTAAGACCTTGAAAAGACAAGGAAGGAAGTTTACCTATTCAAGCTTCAAGTACAAGAAATAGATGAGGAGCTCGCCAAGCTTAAGGAGGAATTTCATCAAAACAAGAAAAGGAATCATGAAGAAGTCATATCTATGAAAAATCAATTGGATAAAGAAAAGAAATAGGAAGACACTTTGTCAAGACATCTTGAACAAATACACAAGGACCTAAACAAACATGAAGCAAAAATTGGTCAATATAAGGAAGATTTATCCTCCCTTGAACCTCAACTAGGGGAAGCAAAGAAACAAGCACACGAAGCTGAAAAGGTGATGGAAGCTTTGGCACTCCTAGAAGGACAAGTTGATGAAGCAGAAAAGGAAATAAATGCCATGATATGCCAAATTGAAGAAAATAATGAAGATATCTCCAAGTTAAAATTATAAATCACCTCACTTAAGGCCAAATCATTTGAAGCAATGAGAATGAAGGATGAAATGGAGAATCATATCAAAGAAAAGAATGAATAATGAAAGATAATTAAAAAATAAATTGATCTCCTAAGGAAAGAATTTGATCATTGGAACAAAATCCTAAAGAGCTCTCAAAACCTAGATGACATCCTAAGTCATCAAAGATCTCCTGTTGATAAATCAGGTCTTGGTTATGCTGATGAACCCTCAAATAGAAATGATGCAAACCCTAATTCTTCAAACTAAAAGTATGTGGAGAAGATTGAAAGAAGTATGGATGCCCAAGCAATAGAAAGGAGAAGAGAAAATATGACATTTGAGGAAATCCTACTCCAAGAAGATATTTAGATGGTGTCAATAATGCAAGAGGCAATAAATTTGATCAAAGGATCCTGAGACAGAATGACTTTAGAAGTACATCAAGGAAATAATATACAAAAGGTATCAAGGATGCAAGAGGCAATGGATATCATCAAAGAATCCCAAGGAAAAAAGACTTCAGAAGTACATAAAAAAAATCCATCTCCTAGGTACCAAAGTATATTTTTTGGTTATTGTTATTCTTGTACAAATTTTAGGGCACATGGCAAAGAATTGTAGGGCATACCACAAAGATAAATATAATGGTCCACATCAGCTCCCTAGAAGAAACTTTGCAAGAATAAGTCATGATTCCTCATTCATGAACAAGATGGAATGATTCAAATGCCATAACATTGGACATATGGCTCATGATTGTAACTTGAATTGAGTCCATATATAGGCTAAAAACATGACTACCAAGCAAGAATTTTTTTTTACACAAGTGTGGAGAAGGAAGCAAATTGGATTAGAAAGTATCTTCAACACTCAAGCCAACAACACATGTTATTGATTTGATGAAGACATCTTTGGAAGATATGATATTCCAAGTTTCGATGATAATACTCTGCCAAAAAGGAGACCATGCATATTGTGAGGGGGAGCTCGTGATTCTTGACCAATTTTGCAGAAGCTATCCATGAAGAGCTAGAGGATTTTATTTAGGGGGGTAGAGTTGGTTGATCATCTATCTTAACCATTTCCTTGAAGGAATGTGTTATCTCCAAAATTTGGTCATCTAACCATTTACAATTAGATGGATCGAAGTACACCATGTAAGACCAATTTTACCATAGTAAAATTGGTTTCACTATAAGAAATAATTTAATAAACCATATTTTATTAAATTATTTCTAGTTTAAACAAGGAACCCCATGAGGAATAATTAAATAAATCCTTATTTGTTTGATTTTCCTATAGGAATAATTAATTAAACCGCTATTTAAATAATATTCCTAGTCATATTTAACCCAATTATGAAAAATGATTAGATAAATCATTATTTTTCTTATTTTTATCTAGGAATAATTAATTAAATCATTATTTAGTTATTATTCCTTGTTAAATTTGACTAAATCACCTAGGAATAATTAAACAAATCATTATTTGTTTATTATTCTTTAACCACATTCTTGAAATGATAAATAAATTATTTATTTGTTTATTATTTCTAAATAAAGGTATTTAATCAATTTAAATAACTTTTCCCTCCAACAAAATATAGTAAAATATTCCAAGCGGTTAGATCTAGATCTTGGTAATAATATTTTATTATTCACCATTAACGAGGAAAACTCAATATTTTTTAATAAATAAAAGGGTTTTTCCATTCATTCTGCACTTTGATCACTTTCATTACCGCTCTTTGATCATCCTCATTTCCGCTATTATTTTCTTTTTCTTCTTGAGCTCCCATAGAGTTCAATAAATTTTTGGTTTTCTTCACCATTGAGAGAGAGAAACTTCTAGAACAAAGGGTTGAGCACAACCAAGAACCCATCCCTTTAAAGGGGACTGGTAACACTTATTTGTTCCCTTCACCATGTGTAATAATATATAGAACATTCTTTAAATATTATCTTGTTTGCTGGATACATGGAGTAATTACTATTTATTTTCACTGTTTAACTGCTTTTACTACATAGATCTGGTTTTTTGTAGCATTTTTTCACACTATCGATTGCAGATCTGAAGAGTTAAGAAACCATTTTTTTTGTTAGGGTTGTTTTTCACACACAACTAAAGTAGGCCCTTTTCATACACTTGCATTAAGAATTTACGCTAACAAATGGGGACTCCATTACTGTAATTTAGATTCCTGCATAACCATCAGCTTCAGCAACAAGGTTTTTATTCAGCCGTTTTTAATCTCTTGATGTTATTTTTTAACTTTTATGCCATAATTCAATCAAAATTGTAACTTCTGGATGTTGTCTAGTGTTTTCCACATGTAACAGGTATCAGTCGCGCCAGAGACGATAAATTTTCCGCAACCTGCCGCCCGAGAATAAAGGACTATGAAATCATACTTTTCAACTCAAATAATGTGATTTCTCATTGAACTCACACTTTTCTGCTCAATAATTGCGATTTCAACTGTCCACAGGTCAATACCTGCAAGCTATAATCTTTTTTTGATTTTTTTTTGTAACTGTGAGAGTTTGTCAAGAACACCGTTTTGGTTTTTCTGATCTCTGTTTCAGCCCGTCTTAGGCCTAGATATGTTCAGTTTGTCTCCTTGAAGTAGAACCAAGACCCCTATGGTTTCAATACACTTCCACCATTTTAGGAGGGGTTAAGATGAGTAGGTAGTCTGAGATTTGCAGTACTTTCAGCGATTGCTTCAGGGTATGATCTATTATTTTTTAATAGCATTTTTGATATGTTATTATTCCATCCAAGACCCCTTCTTGAGTTTTTTTGGTATTTCCCTTAGGGTCCCCTTGTTTCCCCTAGGTTTTTAACCTTTAGCCTTATCTATTGCAGCAGTTTTCCCCTCTGGCTTCTTAAATTTTTTTGCGTCATTTCCAGCAGATATGAGTCTTTTGATCATTGTCCCTACGACATTAGATCTCTTGGAAATTATTGTGTGTTTTGAGTCAATTTCACCCCCTTGTCATCTGGTTGTTTTCGAGCCTTATTTGGGTTGAGATTTATGTGTGATTAGCTGCTTATTTTACTGGCTTTTCAGTTTTATTTACAATACTTCAACATTTTTTCTTTTTCTTTACAAAATTTTTTGGAATTAATTAAAATTAACACACAACTTGCACACACTCACACCTAAAGTGAAGAGCATTTGGTTTAAACCTCTAGGCCAATAATAAACATCATAATTAATTAATCTGCCTCAAAGAGCCTTTGTTTATCACTCTTCAACCTTTTTGTGTCATTTGTGACTTGCCATCATTACACTTCCAAGGAATTTATCGTGGAGAATCCAAGGCCTTCATTATCACTTTCCGTTAGGATGAGTTACTCCACCGCGTAGGGTCCAAGTTATTCCTTTGTCGGATCCCCATACCGACTCTAATTCTGGTTCATCGAGTTCTTCCTATGATTTTGACCCCAATTATTCTCACCCTCATACCGTCACCATGTCAGGTGCCAATGTAGGTGCAGGTCCTCGAGCTGCTGGTGCCCTTGGCCCTAATGCTGGAGCTACTACTAGAAGAACCATTACTGGAACCGTTCCATCTACTCCCTTTCTACCTTTTATGGAAGGTTTAAGCCTCCCTTATTTTAGCCATTTAATCAATGACCCCATACTCCAAAATGTAGGTTAGAAAAATATGCCAACTAAGCTTCCTTCTGGCATTCCTAAGTTTGAAGGAAACACTGGAGAGGACCCTACTAATCATGTCCGCTCCTTTCATATGTGGTGTTTGTCTAATTTCATTACCGATGACTCTATCCACCTTTGGTTATTCCAACATACGCTCACTGGAGAAGTTTCCAAGTGGTATGTTGACCAAACTGCTGCATCTGATTCCACTTTTGCGATTCTTGCTAAAGAGTTTCTGTCCTATTTCTAGTTAACCCTCTGTTATGATACCGATACTGAGTTTTGAACACATTCTATCAATCTTTTGCCACCCACCTTTCTGATGATGTGCAAGAATGGCGTAGAAGAAGGAGCTTGTGTTGAGCTCCTACATTTGACGATTGTGTCTATATGGATTGGTTTATTAGAACACTCTTAGATCCCATTGGTAAAGTTGTTGCATCTCATTTTCCTCAGTCTGAGGAAGAAGCTCTCCATGTCGCATTAAAATATGTCTTGATCTACGCCTAGTCTAGTTATGTTTATATCGTTTTACTGGATCTTCCTAGACTTGGTGGTGCCAATGCACCGGGGGCATCTCATGCCAGTGATGACATCGTTGGATCTCTTTCACATTTGTATAATCATCCTTCCATGGGTTATGGTTACCCCCAGGGGGGACCAGTTCCTCCAACACCTATCCCATTCCAAGAAACTAGTATCCTGGTCAAAGCACGTCTTATGCATTTTCCCACTCGCATCAACTGATGCCAGGGCCAGCTATCGCTCAACCTATTTACCCAAATTTTGATCCTATTCCTTTATATCCTTATGCACAACCCGATGCTCCAGCTCCTCCAGCATCAACTCCCCAACCTCCCGTGCCTTCTCAACCTCTGCCACAACAGCCACTGCCTCCTCAAGTTCAGGTGTATGCACAACAGAGCACGACTAATCCTCCTAATTCAAAGAAAAATAATAAGGGGAAAGGAAACCAAAACCAAAAAGCACAGGGTAACCAAGGGCACCAAGGTAATCAACCGAATTCACCCTAAGGGAACCAACCTAACACCACAAACCAGCAACAGGGCGATCAACCCAAGCAAAACAATCCTCTTCGTATGAAAAAAACTTGTTCATGTTGTGGTTTCCATGGCCATTATACTCATGATTGTCCCCTTTTACCCCAGATGCACCAATTATGGGAAGCCCAAGCAACATCTAGAGGACAACAATCCACTGCTTCGCTACCCCCAAAAATTGTGCTAACTCAACCGACTGTGTTCACTAATCCTTTCCCTCAGCAAGGATATGTTTCTTCCCAACCACCTCAAGGTTAGGCCACTCCTCAACCCTTGTTGTCTGGTACCTCTGATTACCAGATTATCATGATGAATTATGAAGAGTTCAATACCATTTATGTCAACCTTCAGACCCGATCATGCCAATATGACAAGAAACCCACTACGTCTGCAACCATGTCCAAAACAAAATTTCCCATAGATTCCATTTTGACGCCAAATGTTCCCTTACATATCCCTCAGCCTAAGGCATAGATCATTCATAATATCCCCATAGGTTCATTAAGCCAAAATGTTGTTTCTGCTAAAGCCGCCCACACTTAAAGCATAGTAGATGACTTGGCATAGTCTCCTGCTACCATGTCAATGCTGGAAGTCCTCTAGACATGCCCATCTCAATGAAAAATTATACTATCTGCTTTGGGCATTGTGGATCCTTCAGATGAAAATTTGATTATATTTTATGTTGATAAGTCAGAACATCCCCTTTTACCTTCATCTATTTCCTTCCAAATACTAGTCAAGATCCGTAATGTCCATGTTCATAGATGTATCATTGACAAGGGCGTATCCACATGTGTGATGTCCACCTATGTTTGGAAGAATCTTGGATCACCTGACTTGGCCCCATCCACCATCACTTTGCGTGCGTGGGACAGTCACCCTTCTCAGCCCCTTGGCATGTTCCACAATAGTCCTATCACACTTGTGGGAAAGACTATTTGTATTACTGTAGAATTCATTGATGCCCCCTTGGGTTATAATATCCTCTTGGGTCATATCTACACCTATGAATTGTCAGCTGTCTCATCTTCCATTCACCATATGATGTGCTTCCCCCACAATGGGAAGATCGTCCCCATCGATTATTTGGCATATTATGAACCAAAGTCTCAGACCTCCTCTGAGTCCATCATACCTTCGATGGCCAATAAACAATTAGTTGCACCTCTCATCAGTGTTTCACCATGATTATATAAATATTCCACCTTACTTAGTTCATTCCCTAGTCCCCCTCCTCTTATCACTGATCCCATCTCATCAAGTGTTTGCATATTGCAAGCATCTCGGGCTAGCCAAAAGCGGCCCGGTTCAATTAGCCAGAAGCAAATGCCTTCGCAGTCTATTGTTGTTCACTCTACACAGAAATCAAGAACATCTCATCAAGGACCTTCTCCTTCTACTAGTGTCTTTCCCAATATTTTTGAACCAGGAACGGTTCCCCCAAGCCTTAACCATTTGGGAGCCATTCCGCCAGGCCATTACCCTTTCGGTCAGATACCATTTTTAGCTCCCCCCTATGGAGTCTTTTTGGTGCCTATTATGGCTATGTTGAGTCTTCCAAATTTGACCCTGGGGATCCTAGTCTGGTACATTGATCCCCCATAAAGCACTCCACCTAGTCAACTCAAACCATATATCACTTTGAACCTAGTTCAATCGATCACCATGACCTCTCCCTTTGCTTCAGTGCCGTAGTTACCTTAGAAAGAACCTACTCCAATTGTGAAAGCATCTAATGAGGGGGAAAAAGACAAAAACAAGGAACCTAAGGAAAAGGCTC